>CM052545.1:95371743-95473276 GCA_028533065.1 Trachops cirrhosus
AATGTTTATTTTTCAAATAATCTTCATAATAACTCTTATGAAGTAGGTGGGGAGGATATCAGTTCACCACTCAAGGCTGTTATGGCATAAAGGAATGGAAGGACTTGCCTCACACAGATGAAAAATTACTCCGTCATGTCCTGAACTAAGGTCTCAGGGTTCCCGATTTAGTGTTCTTTCCCTTTCATCGGAAGCTTTGACGTTACTGTTTTTCTCTTGTTTCTGTCTAATTAACTACCAAATAAAAATAAAATTCTTTCATACTTGGCGATTTGCGGTGAAGTTCCTTTCCATTCCCAATACCTTCTAGATCGGTGAATTCTCAAACCCGACTCACGTTGAAATGAAAACTGGGCAACTTTAATAACTGCAGCCCGCCCCGCACCTCCAGAGAGTCCACCTCATTGCTCTGGGCTGTGACCTGGGCTTCACAAGTTCTAAGAGCATCCCAAGGATTCCACCGTGTGACTGCATTCGAGAACCATTACACTGCATAAATAATTGTTGAAAAGAAGAATGTGAGTTATCTAAGGAGAGATGTTCAGAAGATCTGATTGGCAGGGCTGAGACTGGAGAGAAATTTGGGGACCATCAACATATGGGATGGTCACTAACGTCGTGGGAGTGGACACCACTGCTTTAGGAGAGTATGCCAAGTGACAAGAGGAGAGAGACAAAGACATTTTGCAATAATAAAGGAAATATGGTTACAGAAATATTTTGAGGTGGAAAGAAGGAAGGTGAGGGGATTTATGTCCAAGTTGGAGATCAGCTCTGCAGCCCAGCTCAAGCCGCGCCTCCTCATGGAGCTTCCAGCCCTCCCGGGTCTCTCGCTGCACCTCCAGCGGCACTTTTACGCTCACCGTACACATTCTGATATCCACAACAATACTTGGCATAGGGCTAAACCTGGGGTTTAGGAATCCTTTTTCACTGGAGAATTGTAAAAACAATTTTCTACATCACCAACAAGCCTGGGCTTCTTGGGGGAAATTGTCTGCTGGGTGGGTCCTCCTCGTGGTGATGGAAGGGAATTTTTCCTGAGACCAGCCGCTTTCTTTGCTGACTGTGGTTCCTGAGAAACTATAAGCCAGTCTTTGTGTGGCCAGCTCTTCCTCTACGACTTTTTCTTTTCCAACTCTTCAGGTCTTTGTCCTATAAATTCGTGGAAAAACTGTTGGCTAGTGGTCAGCAACTGGACCTTTGAAAAACACTACCATTACCCCTGCCCCACTCCTCCCAGTCCCACCCCCGGGCAGTCAATAGGAGAAAGGAATAACTGTGTCCCTTCTGGCTTCCAATTGCTCATCTTGCTCTTAAATTGGAGGCCTTTGGGGCTGAAAGAAACTGAACAAAGTGTGCTGAGTAGCCTAATAGATCTGGTTCTTTTTCTGAAAGTTCCCTACTGCGGAAAAATAAAATTATGTGTTTAATTTCTGAAACCTGATGCCTGATTTGCCTTGGCAGCCACTCGCCTGGGCTTGGCTGAGAGTCCGGCAACACTGCTATCCTGATTAATACCAGCTCAGCTCGCTCCCTGGAGAAGAGCATTATTTACTTGACCATTTTCTTAAATCCTTCTAAATTCATGTGTATTTTAGCATGATCTTATTGGCTCTCACATGCTGTCACTGTGACTACTGGCCCCCACGAAGCCTTAGGGAAGACTGTTCAGTTCAGTGCACTCACATCCCCACTGCAAAGCAAGATCTCGTCCTACCCAGTGACTGGGGTACACATGTCACGTTCTGTTCCTTCTGGGACAGGCAGGATCTACGCGCACTTTTGTCTCCTGCTGGTCTTCAGGCTACGGAGACAAAGGGAAGGCAATGATGCTTCCCAGAATTCAAACAGCCTTCTACACCATCCCTTCCTCCCTCACAAGCTTTCGCACGTCCTTCCAGCCCCCTTTACATGGTAAACCCTTGACTCACTCTGCCCCTCCCTTGCAAAGCCCACAGGGATATCAAATCGCATTTCTCTGAAGGGACACAAAGGGCTGAGCAAAGGCTGGACCCCAGACAGTCTCTGACAGGGACGTGTAAACACAGCTGTGGAGATGGGAGCAAAACCGTCTTCCCTCCCCCAGTTCCCACCCAGAAGCAGGGAAAGGCCACCCTGCTGTGAGGAAACAAACAACAAAACAAAGCAAAGCACAACCTAAAAGTCTACACGAAGGTCACCAGAAACTGGGGCTGTCGTCCAGCCCTCGGTGGGGCCGGCCCAAGTGCCAGACCCCTCCCTGAACGCTGAGAGGCTAAGGCAGCTCCAAAGCGAGTGGAGGCCTGGACGTCACTGAGTCTGGAAACAGGGCTCAATCTTTGAAGCCTCTCCTCCGCTGGACACTTTGTCCTCTGGTCTCAAAAGTCCAGCTTTCCACCCACCCCCAGGTACTTAGCTCCTGACCCCTAGTTGCTTCGGGATCATAATAATGCATTCAATTCAGCAAGTAAGGACAGGTCCACAATAAACCCTTGTCCATGGCTGTTATAAATTTAAACTCTGAGCCTTCAAGCCAAAATATTAGAAAGGACCTTCTTAGCCTTTGTTAATTACAAAATAAATGATTCCAATGCTGGCCAGTTTGGTCAGTTGGTTAGAATGTCATCCTGATATGCCAAGGTTTCAAGTATGATGCCTGGTCAGGGCACATACAAAAATCAGTCAATGAATGCATAAATAAGTGGAACAGGAACTGGGTATTTCCGTCCCCCCCCCCACTAAAAATACACTCACATGCACAAAAACCCACAAAAAAAATTATGCTAGTAGGAAGGAACTTTCTTTTGAGGGGATAATGTGGAAGGGGTCTATGTCTTGCTTTGCACACACTCTGAAAGCTCCAACCCACAGCTGGGGTCGTGCTGCCCATTAACTGCTCTCTCCGCACAGTTAATGCAGGGCCTTGATCCCACAGGGCGCGCCTTTGGCACAGCACTGCCTGGCAAGCAGCCCTGATTGGTGGACAGTTAATGAGCTGTGCTTCCTTTCTGGCCATCAGGCTCCTCAACTGTAAAACTGCAGAACTAGAAAAATAGTAATAGCCTTCAGATACTGACCACTCATTATGTGCTTGGCAGTGTACTGAGTGCTTTATAATGGGTCATCTCATTTCATGTAAAGTCAGTAATATTCTCATCTTCATTTGTAACAGCTGAGGAACCTAGGGCTTAAAGGGATTTTGGAACTTGCCCCAAATCACCTCGCTGGTAAGTGGCGTGGCCAGGATTTGAGCCCAGCCATTCTGACTCCCAAACCCATGCTCTGAATAACTCCACTCTACCTCCTCCTTTTTCCGCGGTCTTCTGGCTCTGACATCATGATTCTGTATTCTCTCCATGGCTTTCTGCTCTCACCAGTGGTGCCAGAAAGAGAAATGTGTTTGGGACTCTACAAGTCCAGAGAAAAGTTACTCCCGAAAGGCAGGGAGCTCCTTACTTCCTCTTTACTGGAGATGCCAATCAAAGCTGGACACTCCATATCAGTAGGAACAGCCTGTGGGAAGACAAACAAATCCTAGCCAGACAGGAAAGGGGAGTGCCTCTTGGTTCTGTGACTTCCCCTTCTTTCTTTCCTGGCTATCAGCAGGATTTCACGCTTCTGATTATATGGCCCTTTGAATCTCACTGTGGCTAGGATGGGATAGCAGGCTACAAAAACCCTTTTGGAGCAAGAAAAGCACATACATCTATCTACAGATTATACCCATCACACTGTATGTAAAGAGACAAAAATACATTGCATGTATTTATATATTTAACATCATCTCGTGTAATCCTTGAAAGTTGCCGAGTAGGTATTGTTATCTCCATTTTACAAAGAAGGACATTGAACTCAGGGAGATTGACAATGTTGGCCATGGCCACAGGGCTGGAAAATAGGAGAGCCAGAATTCAAACTCAGGTTAGGTCCGTTTGACGGAAAAGTCTGTATTCTTTTCAATAAAAGGAATGTTATGTAATGAAAAGAACAAAACTATGAAACTGGAGGGAACTCAGAATATCTTGAAATTATAGCTGCCATAACTATGTGTTACAAGTGTGAACCTTGAGAAGAAGAAGGGCTCCTGGAAGCTAAGAGGGCCCAAATAAAGAAAACTGCCTGCCCTGACTGGTGTGGCTCAGTGGGTGGAGCATTGTCCTGCAAACCAAAAGGCTGCCAGTCCCATTCCCAGTTAGGGCACATGCCTAGGTTGCAGGGCGTGCAAGAGTCAACCTGCACTTTGGGAGGAGCCATTGCCTGCCTCTACACCCCTAAGGTGCCTTCCTGCCTGGTTAATGCTGGTTAAGCCAGCCCTTATAAAGGTTTCCTGGAATCCTGGTTTCAACCAATAGGACTAAAGCTTTCCCCATCCAATCAGAGCTGTGGAGCTCTAACCAATCAGAGTGGCTCTATTCTGGCCACTCAGGATAGCACCTTTGGACCAATTAAACTGTGGACTAGGCATCCTTATTTGCGTGAGGACAGACTAAGCAGGGACCAGGAGAGGGGACTTCTGTCTCCATGAGCCAGCTTCCTTGTGGCTGGGATGGCAGATTTTCTACTGAAGTCTCAAGATTATGGTTTGCCAGGTGCAAGAATCTCAGTGGACCAGGTTGTCACAGACTGGACCGACTGCCTGCCCGGGGGGCAGCCTCACCCTGTGCTGTTTTCACGGCTGTGCTGTATTATCATTGAGCCGTTAGTACCAAATAGTTTCCTCTCTCACTGCACCCCAAATTGGAGATTTCTGTGGGTGTTGAATTGGTGTCAAAAACCAACCAACAACCATTGGTAATGGTTAATGACTGTTTATCATGTGCTTACAAGCTCCAGGCATTGGACCAAACATTTTACACGCATTATCACTACTGCTCAGTGAGATGTATGCTAGTAACCCCATTTTTACAGATAAGAAAAAAAAAACCAGCTGTTAAGTAATTGCACAAGGTCATATAGAGCTGAATCAGTGATGGTGCTGGGGTTCAAATTCAAGTTAGCTTGACTCCAAAGGGTATGTATGCCCTTAACGGCTAAGGCAATAGAAATAGAAATAATAATAATAATATATGTTGACTATGGGTCAAGTAATGCTCTCAGTGTTTTAAATCTTATAATTTATATATATATATTATTACCAGTATTTTACGGATGAGGAAAATATTGGCTTTTTATAATACTTCTTAAGCACACATTACAAACACTACACATATTGAAACACACATGTACCATTAGTGTCATATTTGCTTCACATATATTGGATCCTCGTTATGATCTAGGAAAATGATTTGTTTCATAACGTCACTGGCTTTTTTCATTGTCCCTCCCATGCAGTGATTTTCAACTTTTTTTCATCCCATGGCACACGTAAACTAATTACAAAAATTCTGCATCACACCAAAAAAAAAAACTTGCTTTACCGATCTGACAAAAAAATACGTATAATTTTGATCAATTTACAAAAAAATAGTAATTACCTACCCTTTTGCTCCAAAGTGACTTTTTTTCCCAAAAAGATTTTATTTATTTATTTTTAGATAGAGGGGAAGGAAGGTAGAAAAGAGAGGAAGAGAAGCATCAGTGTGAGAGAGAAGCGAGTGGTTGCCTCTCAGCCGGGGACCAAACCCATAACCCAGGCACGTGCCCTGACCAGGAATGGAACTGACAAGCTTTTGCTTTTCGGGACGATGTCCAACCAACTACGTCGCCCTGGTCAGGGTTCTAAGCGCTTTTTTTTTTCCAGGGAAGAAGGGGCTGGAAAGAAGTATTCCAAGTCATGAAAGGCAAGGACCTATATCCAAGATTGCTCTATCCAGCAAAGCTTTCATTTAGAATGGAAGGGCAGATCAAGTGCTTCCCAGATAAGGTCAAGTTGAAGGAGTTCATCATGACCAATCCCTTATTATATGAAATGTTAAAGGGACTTATCTAAGAAAAAGAAGATCAAAACTATGAACAGTAAAATGACAACAAACTCAGTTATTAACAACCACACCTAAAACAAAAATGAAAGCAAACAACTAGAACAGGAACAGAAACATAGACATAGAGATCACATGGAGGGTTAGCAACAGGGGAGTGGGATGGGGAGAGAAGAGGAAAAGGTATAGAGAATAAGTAACATAGATGGTAGGTAGAAAATAGAAAGGGGGGGCATAAGAATAGTATGGGAAATGTAGAAGCCAAAGAACTTACATGTACGACCCATGAACATGAACTAAAGTAGGGGGAATGTGGGTGGGAGGGGGTGTGCAGGGCAGAGGGGAGTGAAGTGGGGGAAATGGGACAACTGTAATAGCATAATCAATAGAATATATTTAAAAAATAAAAAATAAGGATTTCTGGTACCAAGAATTAACCAGGCACATGCACCCTTATTATTGCAACATGACCAATAACATTCAAGTCTATTATATGACCTATGTATTTATGATTCGAGACAGGGCATTCAGAGGGGTCAGCTATAGTCGCATTGGCTGTTGTCATTTAAAAACTAGTTTATTTATTTTTAGAGATAGGGGAAGGGAAGGAGAAAGAGAGGGAGAGAAACATCAATCAGTTGTCTCTCACACTCACACCTCCCCCAACTGGGGACCTGGCTCACAACCCAGGTATATGCCCTGACCGGGAATCGAACTGGTGACCCTTTGGTTTGCAGGCTGGGGCTCAATCCACTGAGCCACACCAGCCAGGGCAGGTTTTTGTCGTTTTTTTACTTGACAATCTAAGGGAAAAGAGGTCAGTGTCCCTGACTAAATAATCAGGTATTGCATGTTTTCAAAATTCTTTAAAAAAAAATCTTTTAGGTTCAGTATTTTAAAAATCAAAATGTTTCTTACAAAAGAGCATTATACTCTGCACACCGCTCTGAATAGATGCCAGGGACACACGGACCACTGCTACTTTTCCTCCCTGTCCTGAACCCCTCCCCAAATGTTATAGTGACCACAAAGCAAAGTGGTCGCAATAATTACATGGGATTAGGGGGAGTGGTGAAAAGAAAACAGAAAAAAATAAGAAGAAAGAGAAACAAAGGGGAAAATAATTACATAGGGAGAATTTCCCTTTTTAACCACCAACAATGAACAAAAATTAAAATCCACTCACTCTGCTGCTGTTTTAGGGTTAGTGTTTGCACCCCCCATCTGAGGAACAGCAAAGATTTCACTGCACCTCAAATGCAGAACACCTAGGAAGCGGGGGACTGCTGGTGTTTTTTTTTTTTTTTTAATAGAAGCAGATTAAAAGAAAAATAAGATGCCGGACTCCTTCAGTTCTTCACTAGTCTTGGAAAAACTTTCCAGAATACTGCTTCACGCCATTCTGCGCCAAATGCCGCGCTCTCCGTGTCTGGGCCTGCGTTCCTGCAAACGTAATGATGCGATCTTCGGGCCCCTCTAAAGGCTCCTCAATTTTGACTGAAGTTCCTGACTGATGACAAATTTGTTTAATCCTCTGACCACGTGTGCCAATAATAGATCCAGCAAATCTTTGGAAATAGTTACTCATGTAGTAACAATAGGTCCACCGAGATCACCATATGGGCCACGCCCCCCTGCACAGGAATAATCGTATCCGGAGCCGCCCCGTGGTTCACAAGCCATCTGCCATTCTGAAGGGCTCTGTGCACCTATTGCAGAGTCCCAAGTTTCGTGGGCACTGAAACCAACCAGGCCATCATATCGGTCTCCAGGTCTTCCTTTTCCGTCACAGGCCATTAGAGCTCCTCCTCCAGGTGGCGGTGGTGGAGGAGGAGGAAGATTCCACGCTCTGCTATCACCCTGGCCACCTCACCCAGAAGGAGGGGAGGTCCTTACCGAGGGCTCACATCATCACAATCTCTTCTGGGTGGAGGCATCCGACGCCACCCTGACCAGAAGGCAGTCTGTTAAAACCACGCCTTCCTGCGCATGGGAAATCTCACGGGACGTCCACGGCGGTCATCAAACATCGTTGTAAAGCCACCATTATCGTAGGTTTCATTGTAAAAATTGGGATCACACGGTTGTGCTCATCCTTCCACGGGAGACTCTGATACAAGACCAAGGATGATCTCCATGCGCTCTACAACCGTCTCCGGGTTTCCTCCAGCAAGAACGGCTCTGTCCGTGGAATGAGGACAGCGTTCCTGGAAAGGCTTTATTGTCGTCTGAGTTTTCTTTAAAATTTCTTTGATTTTAGCACCTTTGACCCCCATAACTCCCCCTGCCAGACTCTGATGAGTCAACAGTCTCGATTCGCAGTCCAAGTCGCTTCCTTTATAGTGCTGCGAATTCAAGCATTCCACAGCATCGGATTCGAGGGGCGCTGGCCGGCGGCAGTGGGTAATGGCAACTGCAGGCCCTGTTCCGAGGTAGGGTAGATTCTCTTCAGCACTTCTCCCGTTGTTTCAGTGTCAACACTGATGTGTGTTCGGGACCCACGCGGTCGGGGACTGAAGCACTGGCATCGTATACACGTGGTCTGTATATGCAGAGCCCCATTATCCTCGTCCCCTTTCCCATACCCCCCCCCCAGCATTCTTGTTCTGAAGCACAATGTGTAATTCAGCCATCTCATCAGTGTTTCTAGATCTCTGAAAAGCTTGTTCTCCTTCCATATCTTCTGCAGGGTGTTTACCAAATTCACCATTGGTTCCGGTGTTGGGGATGGTTGCCTCTAGCTGTTCAGTTTCCATTTCCCTGGATTATATGGACACACCAAGCACTCAAGGCCACCATCCCTAGGCCACCGCGCCACCTCAACTGGTCACAACTAGACAGAGAATGAGAGCAGAGCCCCCATATGTTTTAAAAATTCTTGCAGTGCACTGGTTGAAAATTGCCGATCTAATGCATTAAGGTCTTGGGGAAAAGATGTGAAAATATACTGTCTGTAGGTGAAGCAGGCATAGTCAGGAGAAAGGAAGGCCCTCTGTGCTGTGTGGAGCCCTGTCTGGTTGCCCGTCTGGCCGCTGTTCCTCATCCCTTCCTATTTGGCTCTCTCTAGCAAGTTGGCTAACAGGTGGACTTCCATCAGGCCTTGCGGAGCAGAGGTTAAGTGCCAGGCTTCCGCATTAAGACCTGTGTATCAATATTAGTTGCATGACCTTGTACAAGTTACTTACCCTTTCTGAGCCTCGGTTTCCTCATCTGTAAAGTGCGTTGCTATTTAATAGAGTTGTGAGTTTTAAATGAAATGTTTTGTATGAGGCATTAAGCACAGTGCCTGGCACCCTTAGGGCAGGCATCCCCACGTTCTATAACATCCAGCCTCGTGGAGTGCTGAGGGAGGGCGGAAACGTTCCCGCAGATGGTTTCATAGGACAGTCCAGCAGTGGAGGAAGGGTAAAAGCAATCTTGGCATCTGACACTCGGTCCTGACAGCAACCATGAGTCAGCCTCAAGTGCTGAGGGACCGGCAGTGTTCTTAGCACTGCTGGGCGTGTGCTGTGGTCCTTGGCCATGGTCCTCTTCAGTCACACTGTCTGAACGTTGTTCTTGTAAATCTGGCCTGGGTTTAAGAAAAAAAAAAAGCAGCCTCCCCGCACGATGTCACAGTCCAGCCTGGGTCAGGGAAGGAGGGGAGTAAGTTGTGTGCAGGATCTTATTTATGGGGTTAGATCTTATTTCTGGAGGGTTTAATGTGGTCTTGGAAGAAACTCAGTCCTTCTCCCTTCCTTTCAAGACCCAATGGGGAACCAATGCTCTGATTTAGAGTGATAGGGAAGTGATAAATCATAATGATTGAGGCATGAAACTTAGCATCAAGCAGCTCTGGGTTCGAATCTTGACTCTTCCAAATACTACCTCCGGGACCTTGGGCAAATCACTCCTCTTTTCTCATTTCACCCATGGATGAGATCATTCTGATGTTATGGTGGTAAGGTTTAAAGAAATATATGCAAAGCGCTTCGCACGTGTGTCAGAGAACACACTGTAGAGCACATAATAATTGTTCGATAAATGATAGCTACTATGAAGTCCTCTGCAGGTGATGAGGAATAGAACTTGACCATTGCTATACTTTTTACCAATCTGAGCACCAAAGTTTTCTTGATAAACCGTGTTCCCTCTGAGGGGTGTTCATGCTTCTCATACTGATAGCGCCATGACTCTGGAGATAAGGAGGTTAGGGAGAGATGAGTAATTGTGTCCCATCCCTTTGTTTTCCCCTCCTTAGCCAGCTGGCTCCCTGGCTGCAGCCCTCCTGGTTCTCCTTGCTGCCGCTCTGCCCTTTGAAGCTGTCTGTCTCCTCTCTCCAGCTTGGAAAGATCAGCCCCACCCAGCCAGAACTTCTGGCTTCCCTGACCCTGACTCTCCCCCACATCTTCTGTGCTTTTCTCTTTATTCTGCAGACAGCTGGGGACGAGGTCAGCATGTGTGAATGTCTCTGCACCATAGAGACACTAATTCCTGGATGCTCAGCGAGTCATTTCACTGGGCAGGAGGCCCCTCGTGTTTTTTACTTCTGCTGTTCTGGATTTGTGTGTGTGTGTGTGTGTAGGCGCATTCAGGGGCAAGGCTGAGGGTTAGAAACGGCACTTCTAAATCTCTCCCCCTGCTCTAGGCAGGACGGTTCTTGGCCTGTAATAAGGGAAATTTACATGGCAGTAGGACAGGAGAAGTCAACCGAGGTTGGGACCAGAAATCTCAGGTCAATGTCCACTTGGACCAGAACCAGAACCATATTCGTCACTAGGGGTGGAAGTGGGGTAGGGACAGAGGAATAAGGGAGTGTACAGGGGACATAAAGACCGGACTCCAGTGGAAAAAAGACAAAAAAAAGACTAAAAACAATACTACGCATCAGTGAAAAGGAAAGTGACCTATCTACAAATGGTACCATGGAAAGGTGCCCAAGACGTGCTATTAAGTCAAAAAGGAAATCACTGAACAACATGGATATTAAATCATATTTATGCCTTTTTTAAGTGCAAAATATGTGAGGAGATGAGAAAGGAGTGGGGCTGTAAAGTTTTCTGTGTTTAAATATTTTGCAGTTCAACAGAGACGGAACTGCGGACAACGTTGGAAACTCTGGCTTCAGCGTGGTCATGCTTTTTCAATGTCAGCTCAACAGCAGGGACACTGGGTCTGCGCCCTGAAGAAGCGTGGCCTTCTGGGACAACAGACCTGCTCAGCCCATCCTGCTCGGCTCTCCCCAGAAGCCAAATAAGTACTCTCTGCACCGAATCATGCCAAGAAACAGTTCAAGGTGTTGATGACTCGGCGATCCTGCCCTGTCCTTTGAGGGTCCCTTAAATTCCATGTCTCTCCTGTCCCCTGCTACCCCTCCGGAACTTCCCAAAACGAAGCTCTTTGACCTGTGGAGCCTTGAAGCCCTCTTAACCAGTCTTGCTCTCTGGTGTCCGGTCGGTGGCATTGTTGCCTCTGGTTATGCTTGTGTGAGGCAATCATTGTAGCAACCCCCTTAAAGGGAGCATGTTTGAATTTTTTATATTTTGACTCACTGCCAGATTATTTAAATGATTCGAAAGAAAAAATAGCCCTGACTGGTGTGGCTCAGTGGATCGAGCCACTGGTCTGCAAACCGAAGGGTCGCCAGTTCGATACCCAATCAGGGCCCATTCCTGGGTTATGGGCCAGGTCCCCAACTAGGGGCGTGTGAGAGGCCACTGATGGACATTTCTTCCTCTCCCACTCTTTCTCCCTCCCTTCCCCTCTTTCTGGGAATAAATAAATAAAAATATGATTAAAAAAGAAAAAAGTATGCAACAAGTATATACTTATGTATTTATACGCAATTAAAAAGTATGTTTTATAGCAAAAATGGTACAGTTTAAAGTACATAAATGGGTTTAGAAAAGGAAGGTAAGGGCTCCCAGGGGTGGAAAACGGGACTTCCCGTGAAAGAACCCGTCCCTAATGAAGCCCTCGTTTGTCCCTTTGCTGCGGAACGTAGGACTATCCCCTGTGGCAACTCGGAAGGTGAAGATGTGCTTTCCGGTCCCCGTTCAGCCCTGAAGAGCCCCCACGGCTGACCCCGAGTTATCAGAATGCCCCCAGGGGTCCATGGAAACATCCAAACGTCTAACTGATAAGGAAAAGTGGGAAGAGGAAAATGAGGAGGAGAGTAAATTTCCAGGATCTGCAAGGGGGACAGGGGGTACAGGCTCCTGCACTCAGGACTGACCACGACAGGCTCTCCTTTGGCGGGCTCCAGTCCTGGTGCAAGTTTAACCCCAACTCTAGGCTAAAAACCACACTTTCTACCACGTCACCTGTGTATTTCTTTCTGATTCCAAGGTCATTTTGTATATGAAAATGTGCAGCTCCAAACACATGAAATGCCTGCCCAAGGTTACACAGCAAAACAGAGGCAGAACCTGCCCTCAGGATCCTAACCGACGTTTGTTTTTGTCTGTGTTACCATGCTGCCCTATTGAAACCTTCAGCTTTAATCTTGACCCCAACCTCAGTCCTAATCACCTCGGGTTCAAGTGCTTCTGACCCTAACCCAGTGGACATGGCTGGTTTTGCTTTCTGTCCCTCCTTGCTTCCTCCTTTCATCTTAAAACCTAGAATTTTCCTCCTGGCCATGTTTTTCTTTGTTTGTTTGTTCTTTGCATTTTAAAAAGGGCGATCCCAGGTGGGAGGGAAGGAATGGATTTTCTCCCTGGCTGCAGTGGTTCCGAGGTGCCTGGCTCTTTTCTGAACATTGTACAAGAGGACCCTCTGCAGGAGGGCTTTGGAGTTTTTGCCAAGTGAGCCACCTCCCCCCGCACCCCTGGTGCCTCTCTAAAGCAACCTCTTGGCCCCAGCTATGGAGGAGGACCACAGGTTAGCAGTGGCGATGATTCAAGAGCTTAAGACCCTGAGATGAAGCGTTTGCAGAGAGATCATGAAAGAAAATTCGTGGTGGGCAGGGATCAGTAAACTTGGACAACAGCAGCAGCTGAGTTCAGGGGTCAGTGTCTGGGAGTAATTTAGGAAAGTTCGGTGCTGACAGCTGTGTCTGAAGTTGAATGTCATGGCTGAGCCAGCTCCTGGGCTCCTCCACTGCTTCAGGCTAATGAAGCTCTGGCTCAGGCCGCAGAGACGGTTGTGTGTGGCAGAAGTCAGGGCCCCTGGGGCCCCAGGATCCCCATGCTACTTGCCACCAGTGTGATCTTAGGCAAGACCTTAGGAAAGGAGGAAAGGAAACTAGCATCTACTGAGTGAACGCACGCCCTTTTGCAGATGTCACCCTCACTACAGTGCAGCAAAGAGGGGACGTCCGTGTCTTACACTGGAGGACGCTGAGAATTTGTGAAGGTAAACTGAGTCATTCCAGGAGAGTGGAAGGATGGAATCAGGACTCAGAGCTTCTGAAGTCCAAGTTCTGGGCTCTTTCCCCTCAGCTCCAGCTTATTTCCCCCTGAAACGGGGACACCAATGCCCCCATCTCATGGATGAAGTCACAAGTCACACACTGTGGATTTCTAAACCTCCCCCCTCTTCTCACAACCTTGGTCTGAAGAGGTGTGGCCACCTTCTTTCTGGGAACACAGTCAGCTTACTTTTGCCCTTCTCCCCAATCCTGTTCGTGGGTCCAGGCCCCAGGAGGTACCTCGAAGGGAGGTATTTGGACTTTGGTTTTCCCTCTACCTTTACCCCCAGGCCTTTCACGGGCTCTGGAGGGCCGGCTCTCTTCTCCTCCCCGGGTCTGGCAGGCGGACTGACATCACTGGGTGTTCCCAGGGAAACTGGGAAGCCGGAGCCCAGCTCCAGGGCGCCTTCCCCCACCGCTCAGGGCAGCCCTAAGCCCCTGCCTTAGATACTGCGGCGTGGAGAGGCCCCCTGAGCTCCCTCTTCTCCAGGTCTCTCCGAGCGCAGCCTGCTCCCCTGCCCACCTCCCCTCGAAGGAGAACGGACAGCTAGAGTCCCAGGAGTGGATGTTGGGAGACTCCAGCGAGTCCTAGGCGCCACGCGGCCGAAACCAGGAAATGGATCCGGGTTCTGGGGTTACGAGGGGAGCTGTCCAGCCCCGCAGGGTGAGCTGGAAGAAAGGGTGGGCCTTCGCCGGCGAGGCGGAGGCAGCGGCGGGCGCCAGGGTCGGGTGGGGCTGTGACTGCCCCTTCAGCCCGCCGGCCCCGGGCGTCGCCCCCGCCCCCCGAGTGGCCGCCGCTGTCCCAGCCCCTGCGAGGAAGCGGCGCGGCTTCCTGCGGCTGGGGCCGGAGATATAGGCGCCCCCGTCCGGGCTCGGCGCCGCCGCCCCTCCTCGCTTGCCTGCCGTGCGCACGATGGCCCCGCTCCGGGCAGAGAGTGCCGCCGGCGCCCGGTGGATCCCGGCTACCCGCGCGGGGGGACCCTCCGCGCTCCGCCTCCTCCTCCTGCTGGGCGGTGAGCGCATCGCGCCGGGGCGCGGGTGGGAAGCGCGGGAGGCCCTGGAGGGGAGTGGGGCTGGACGGCCGAGGCTGGAACGGGCCCTGGGCTGCGGTGCAGACAGCACTGTCCTTCGGGCTGTCCCTGGCCCCACCTCGGAAAGGACGCCGCGCAAACGGCTTCCCACTTGGGGAAAACTGGAGCGGGGCCCCGCGGAGAGCTTTTGGGACGTCTGGGGCCGCCGAGGAGGGAGGAGGTTTGGCATCTGAATGTGAGTGGGAAGGAGCTGGTATTAGCCCCTCTCTTCTGGACACTGAGGCACCCGTGGGTGGATTATTCCTCCGTCTCCTCTGAGAGTAGCTTTGACTTCCAACGGTCTCAGCCTCCAACTCACACCCATCCTCCAGGCTCCACTGCTATTCCATCTCCTCTCCCATTTCTGCCCACAGCTGTCCTGAAGCCCCAGGATTCCGTGGCTCAGCTCCTTACCACTCCCGGCAGCTTGGAGTCAGAAGGTGAGTGGCCAGCTGCTGTGGGGAAGTGGCCTGGGGCAAGAGGACAGGCAAGTCGGTGGGGAGGGTTTTTTTTTGTTTGTTTCTTTCTTTCTTTCTTTCTTTTCCTGCAGGGCAGGCCTCTAAGCTGGCCCGCCTCACAGCTGGGTTGGGAGACCCTAGAAAAAGTGTATGTGGGAACTCTTGTCAGTCTGGGAAGTGCTGTGCACATGGAAGGCATTAAAATTTTCCTGAGCTAGGACTTGCTCCTCAGCGGGTTGCTTGGGAAACTTTCTGAGACTGTCCTGGCAGTTCCTACGTTTAAAGACGGTGGCTCTTGGATGGAAGTATCTGGACCAGAGGGCTTGGAGGGAGGGGCAGGGTGTGGTCAATGTGCAGTATTAATGCCCACAGGGAAGACGATGGAAGAGTACGGTGAGAGAATTAAACTTTGCTGGCAACACTATACGGATTATATGGACTCTATTAAAGCAGACTGGTGCGACTGGGCCATAATTAGCAGGTAGGGGCGGTGCTGGAGGGTGGTTTGGGCCAGGGATGGGGCTTGCTCTTTGTGGGTGGGCCTTGAGTAAATGTGGGGCGCTCCTCTCCGTGGGCCCAGCCCCTCCCTCACTATCCGCCTCTCCTGCCCCCAGGCCTTATAGCAACCTGCAAAATTGTTTGGAAGGGAACGCGGATGACTTTCACCTGGGCTTCCCCAATCCCCTGGCAGAACAGCTCATCTTCGAGACTCACCAGATCCACTTTGCCAACTGCTCCTCGGTGCAGCCCACCCTCTCAGACCCCCCGGAAGATGTGCTTCTGGCCATGATCATAGCCCCCATCTGCCTCATCCCATTCCTGGTCACCCTCGTGGTGTGGAGGAGTAAAGACAATGAGACCCAGGCCTAAGGTGGCAGGAGTTTCTCAGCAGCCGCCTTACTCCTTTCTCCGGCACCGCCAGGTCTCTCTCCCTGCCTCCCCATCCCCTTCTCTCACTCATCCCCATATGGAGCCTTAGACTGGTGGAAATGGAGCTGGGTGGGGTCACGGCACAAATTCTGTAATCTTCAAAATAAAAGGTTTCTTTTGTACTCTGTCTTCCCCACCCCAGCGGGGCCTGTGTCCTTCCCAGGGGCTGACATTCCCACGGGCCCTCAGCTCTGGGCAGCAGAGCTGGAACAATATGGATAGACCCACTGTTTTGTTGGCCCCACCCCCACCCCCACACAAGGCCACACTCCTACATCCCTTCCGCCCAAGGTGGGGCCTTTCCTGCTCCCATCCAAACCCAGCTTCAGGAAACATGCAGGAAGAGACTCCCTTCCTCTCCAGACCACTGCTGGGGAGGTGTGTGTGGGGGGGAGGACTCTCACTGTGACTCCTATAAGAAGGAAGGGGGGCCCGCCCAGGAGCCCTGAATTTTCCCCTCATTCATGGTCACTCCTAGAGACTGGGAATAGGAACTCTGATCTGAACAACTGGAGCCCACCCCGAAGACCTCAGGATTGAAGGCAAAGGCAGTGGGGGCTCCCAGCTGCTAGGTTCACCACAGAACCCGCCCCCCTCCAGGTCCCTGGCCCTCACCCTACATTGGTCTGGACCCTGGGGGGTGTGGCCTACAGCTTTACTGCCCCCTGGTGTCCACTGAAGCCACAAAAGCAGCAGATGGATGTGTGGTGGAAGAAGCTCAACACAAGAGATTGGACCCTGAGATCAGAGACCTGTCATCTCCGTAGCAAACACCGTTTCTTAGCTGGACCCTTCTACCAGCCTCCTGAGTCACATTTATGCTCCCTTAAGATACTTCCCCACTGTGGACATAAGAAATGTCCAGACCTGTAGAGAATTTTTATAAAGTTTATTTGAGCCCAAACTGACAGCATATGCCAGCAGCGAGCTCTCAGCTGCTCTGAAGAATTACAGTTTTGCAATTTCTTTTATGCACTTGAAATTAAGGAAGGGACTTAAAGCAGATTGTGTGAAGGTGGGAGAAAGTCATGCGGGGATTGGATTTTAGGATAGTTGAGATTACTTGCTCTTTGAGAATGGTTATGTCTTAGAGGCAGGGGCTTGAAAAAGGCATTTTCAAAGGTGTGTTAACCTAGATACACAGGAACAATGGACAGAGCTTGAGTAAGGCAATAAACCTTTTACTAAAAATTTATATGTCTGGGGCATGACTACCCACTATGACCAGCCCAGTTAGAAATTATGATACAGCACCCTTTTTTCATCTGCACCACTTTCTGGGGACATACCTAGTCTCCGTGACTCACCATTTTGGTGTAGGGACACTCCTGTAGGTCCCTTGAGCAGTGAGGCTCAGTCCCCACCAGGGAAAATTCACCCCCAGTTCTCCTTGGGGCAAACCTGCCAGCACATCAAAAATATCTAGAGAGTCCTGCCCAGGGTGGCTCAATTGGTTGGGTGTCATTCCGCAAGGCCAGAGATCGCTGTTTTGATTCCCGGTCAGGGCACATGCCTGGGTTGCAGGTTTAGTCCCTGGTCGGAGTGCACAGGGGAGGCAGCTAGAAGTTTCTCTCTTGCATCAAAGTTCCCCTTCCTCTCTTTCTCCCTCTCTCTAAAAATAAATAAATAAATAAATAATCTCTCAAAAATTATCTAGAGAACACCTCTGTTCTCCATACAGACACCTGTTTATTCCTCGTGGCACCTAATGTCTTTTCAACAACTTTCCTTTCCACCTTGCTGAAATATCTACCTCCACGAGTATATGCACACCCATTTCCCAGACATGCCTGTCTATTCCTTAGATGCATGCTTGTATGCTTCCTGGAATGTATCTGTTCATTCTCTGAGACACACTTCTCCTCTCAGGACATATCTGTCTATCTAGAGACACACCATTTTTCACCCGACACAAATCTTTTCTGTGTTTCCATGAATGTGTATGTCTTCCCCAAAGATATATCTATGCTTTTCTTGGCTCACATATGCCTTCATGAATTTTACTAATGTACACCCAAGGCATGCCGGTATAAGACACTGTGTATGGTATATTGCGTTGGACAGAGAAGTTAGATAAGACTTGGTTTCTGGTCTCAGTGGCTTTCATCTAGTAGGGGAGCTGACATGCGCAAAGAAACAAAAAACAACGGAGTGTGTGCTGAGAGTTATACAGGGAATACAAACCAAGTGTTTGTATGAGTGCAAAGGAAGATGCGTCACATCTAGCAGAGGTGTGATTCCAGGAGGTAAGATCACAAGAGGGTGCTTGTGGAATGGCTACGTGAATGGGCTTTAGGTGGAGCGCATTCCCTTGGTGGGGTGGGGGGGTGGAGAGGAGAAAAGGAGATGAATTAAGAAACAATTATAATAATCCAGGCTTGAGAAAAGGAGGACATGAACCAAAAAGTGTGGTGAACGAAGAAATGAAACATAATTTAAAAGTAGGAGAGATGATTAAAAACAGGAGGGAATCAACAGGATTTGGATATGAAGCAGAGGACGGAGAGGAGACATTAGAGCTGACTCAGGCTTTGAACCTCAGTTACTCAGACAATGACGGAAGTCATCATAGAAAAGGGCCCTTGATAGGAGGAGGCAGCCTGAAAAAGAGGATATGCAATATGAGGTAAGAATGGAACAAACTGTCCTATCTCACAGTAGGTTAGAAATGGGGCAGTGGTGGTGTTGGTGGTGGAAATAGGGTGGAGCTGGAAACATAGGTTTAGGAGTATTCTGCACAGCAGTGTCATGTAAAGCCATGAGAGGGATGAAAGTTCTAAGAGTGAAGGTGTATTGAAAAGAAGACTGAGGTTAGGTACTTAGGAAAAACCCACATTTAAAGTAAGAGGAAAAAAGGAGACAAAGGGAAAGATTAGAGAGACAGTAGGAGAACGAGGGTAAGGCAGAGCCGTGGGAGCAAAGGAGACAGTGTTCTTTGAAAGACTGTTATCAACTGAATGGTTCCTTCATTCAATCAACAGAGATTTATTGGGTGTTCTGTGAACCAGAAACTGTGCACAGTGAAGGTGCTGGGGATCAGACAGGAAATTGAGAGGATGGCACCGTCAAGGACGCTACATAATTTCCTTTTTAAAATTGAATTTCTTGGGGTGGCATTGGTTCACCAAACCATACAGGTTTCAAGTATACAACTTAATAAAACATCACCTGCACACTGCATCGTGTGTCCATCACCTCAAGCAATATCTCATTCTGTCCCACCCCCTACACCCCGCCTCTGGCTATCACTCCACGCTTGTCTGTGTCTATGTGTTATGTATACATGTTTTTTGGTTAAATCCTTTCATTTTCTTCCATGCAGTTCCCCATCCTCCCTCCCCTCTGACAGCTGTCAGTCTGTTCCATGTATCCTTACCTCTGTTTCTATTTTGTTTGTCAGTTTATTTTGTTCATTAGATTCCACATGTAGATGAGATCATAAGCTTTTCTCTGACTGGCTTATTTCACTTAGCATAATAATCTCCAGGTCCATCTATGCTGTTGCAAAAGGTAAGACTTCCCTTTTTATGGCTGAGTAGTATTCCATTGTGTGTATATATACCACAGGTTTTTTTATTGTATTTATTTCCATTACTATTTAGTTCCCTTATATACTCCCCACCCCTTGCAATCACCACACTGTTGTCCATGTCCATGAGTCCTTTTTCCTTTTTGTTCAATCTCTCTACCCTATAACCTCTCCCCACTATACCACAGCTTTTTGAAATTCTTTTTTATTTATTAATTTTGAGAGAGAAAGAAAGAAACATGACTTTGTTGTTCCACCCATTTATGCATTCATTGGTTGGCTGGCTCTTGTATGTGCCCTTACTGGGGATTGAACCTGTAATCTTGGCGTATTGGGACTGCTCTCTAACCAACCAAGCTACCCAGCTAAACCTGTACCACAACTTTTTTATCCACTCATCTACTAATGGGCACTTGGGCTTTTTCCAGACCTTGGCTGTGTAAATAACGCTGCAATGAACACAGAGGTGCATCTATTCTTTTGGATTAGGAGGACACTACATATTTTCACACAGGGATGACCTCCACACATTTGTGGACTAGGAGAGAGGAGGTAGGGGAAAGAAAATTAGGGAAGATGATGCACAGAGAAGTCCTGGAAGATGTTGAAAAGGTGAGACAAGAACATATGCCAAGGGGTTGCCCTTATTAAGGAACAGCAACACTTATTCCTCTGAGTCCAAAAGGAAGAAGTAAAAGTGAAGAGCAATTTTTGAGGGATGAATCAAGTATGATGACAGATGGAAAGGGAAAGATTAATAGGTTCACATTCATGGCCTCACTGCCATAAAATAGAATGAAAGGACATTTTGCAGAGAACGGGGATATGGGGACACGTGGAATGGCTTCATGAGTGTGGAAAAGTTTGAAGAGTTACCTTGAGGGACGTGACAGGGAGTCAATAAAAGACAAAGAGTCGGGAGCATTTGAGATCTTGCCCCCCAACATATGCTGTCAGTTTGGTTCAAATAAACTCTTAAAACTAAAAGGACAAAGGGTCACTGGCTGCACTGAGAGCCCAGCAGAGAGGTTAGTGAAGGAATCTGGGGCTCAGTAAGCATGTTCTGGTGATTTTATTTTTGTTATATTGCCCTGTGAAGGAATGACGAAAAAGGAGTGTAGGTGGGCAGGGAGCAACCGTCCTGGTTTGGAAACTGACCAGCAGGCAGTAGGTAGGCAAGGGGACAGAACTGAGTAGTCTAGCCTGGTTAAGGAGTCAGATAGATCAAAAGGGGTCTTGGACTTGAGACCAGGAAAGGAAGGACTTAAAGATGAGAGAGAGAGAGTGAGAAATGGCTGTGCTCAAAGGTGGCAACTCGGAGTCACGGAAGCACAGCTGTATCCACAGATCAAAGTTATGAATGTGTTCCCACGGGTGCGGCAGGAGACTGAGGAATGGTGAAAAGTGGAAGGTCATAGGAATTGAGGAGACTGGGGGATTGTGAGGCGTTTGACTTAAATGGCAACTGACTGGCACAGATGTTAATATTGAAAGAAGCCTAGCATATTGGACACAAGCCTAGGCTGTCTCCAGGCTGGGGTCTGGAGACCGGGGATCTACTTGCAGTTCTATTAACAAACTGTGCTGCTGCGAGGGAGTCACTGCTCTTCTCTAGGGTTGACTCAGACTTCACAGGGCCCTTTCAGCACTAAACGGTAACGATTTATAGGATAATGGCAAGGGGCTGGCTGAAAACGCTGATCCTTTCCACTAGGATGGTCCCACCTTCTCCAGAAAAGGGTACGGAACCTTTCTGCTGCGCTATCTGCCCGGACGCGCGGAAGCGGAGACCGGAAGTCCTTTGCCCGGAGGTTCCGGGTTTCCTGGGCTACTACGATGGCGATGAGTTTCGAGTGGCCGTGGCAGTATCGCTTCCCGCCCTTCTTTACGTGAGGCTTAGACCCCGAGAAGCCCCGCTGTGCCTCCCTTCCCTCCTCGGACCCCGGGCTCAGCCCTGATCTTTCACGTGGGGAGGGGGAGAAAGGACTCGGTCGCCACCACTCTCAGCCCCTCATTCTCTCCCCCAGACGCGCCTCCGGCGAGTGCTTCCTCTCGCCCTCTCACGCCTTGTAATTCTGCATCCCACCTCCTTCACCCGACAGGTTACAGCCGAACGTGGACACTCGGCAGAAGCAGCTGGCCGCCTGGTGCTCGCTGGTCCTGTCCTTCTGCCGCCTGCACAAACAGTCCAGCATGACGGTGATGGAAGCTCAGGAGAGCCCGCTCTTCAACAACGTGAAGCTACAGCGTATCCTCCCTCAGGCTCGTCCACAGCCCACACACATGCACCTCCACACTTCGCCACATGCCCAGACTTCACACACCACCCCCTCCCCTTCGCCCACAGTAGTCAGGTTCCCACCCAGACTGGTCTTGCGAAAGAGCCGGTATATATAGGCGCTGGCATCCATTTTACGCCCCCAAACCCAAATGCAGCACCGAGCCCTCTTGTCCTGAGCAATGATGGGTACCCAGGTGTCATTCAGGTCTTAGAACCTCTGACCTGAAGCCAAGTCCCAAACTTTTCAGCCTGAGCCCTTTTGACTACGAATTGCCAGTGCTGGTCATGGTCATTGTGAGGCTTGATCTCAGGTACTGCCTGTAGCTGTTTTCTCCACCTACTCTCCTCCTCCCGGGAAGTAAGGGTCATTTGTTTGTGCTGCCTGATTCATCCCTAAAATATCTGCAGGAAGGAGAGAGGACAGAGGGCGAGAAAACATAGTACCTTTCATTTTGTAAAGCTCTTCTTTTAATTGGGTTGATTTATCTTTAACTTCTTCCCCCCAATATCCAGGAAATGCCAGTTTATAGCCCTTTGGGAATTGCACATAAATGTATGGGCGGGGAGGTAGAGGCAGGTGGTTCTCAGCATGAGACTGGCTCTGTGATTTCTTGTTTTGTATTTTCTCCATTACCATTTATCCCCCATACCCTCCTCCACCTCTACCCACCACCCACTACCCACTTTTCTGCAATCACCACCCTGTTGTCCGTGTCCATGAGTCCTTTCTCTCTTTTTCTTTTTTGCTCAGTCCCTCTTCTGCCTCCAACCTTGGCTCTGCGAATTTTTATCCCACCCAATTCCATTAATGCCATTCCTTTAACCTTAAACCAGGGAAGCTCCCTGTGGAATCAATCCAGATTGTATTAGAGGAACTGAGGAAAAAAGGTGGGTTCAGTTCCCCAGACTCCTTACTTTTCCTCCTAGTTGGGTTTTCCTGAGGGCAGATTAACGCAAATGTCTTTCAGTAACTTTTCTCTCTCCCCTCGCTTGAAGCCCAGAGTCCTCTGTACGGAAAATAGCTCAGTTCCCCAGGTCCTTTCTCCCAATGGTGTACAAAGTTAAATTCTCTCCTTGCGTGACCTAAGACCTAAGGAGATGTAGAAGGGGAATGGGTGCCTTGCAGGCAGCAACAGTAAAACAAATTTCAAATTTCTCCTTCTGAAACCTGAGTCTCTTCTATTCTGTTCCATCTTGGTTTTTGCTTCTTTGTCCCTTCTTAGAACATGGTGCTTTCATAAGTATCTGTTTTGCAGGGAACCTCGAGTGGTTGGATAAGAACAAATCTAGCTTCCTGATCATGTGGCGGAGACCGGAAGAGTGGGGGAAACTCATCTATCAGTGGGTGAGACTATCCTGCTGCAGTGACAAATGCATGGCCAAGGAGAAGTGTATCTGTGCTCAGCAGTTACCTGGTACTCCCAGACCCAGGCTGAGCAAAGTAGTGGCGGGGACAGGGGGGCGGGTTGGCCGGGGCAGACAGAGGAAGTGTAGGTATTCCAGGCAAGATTCTTTCAGTGACCTAATTTCCATGGCTGCACAGAAGTCCCCTTTCTTTGCCTGTTGGGAGACCAGAGGCTACATGAGGCCATGTTTGGAGAATGCAGGACTGGGAACTATGAGTACTATTATTGGCTGGAGCCTCTGGCCACAGAAGATAAATGGGGAAAGGAAGGAAAAAACAACAACAACAAAAAAAAATGGGGCCCCTCCCCCTCCTACCCATACAGGGCTGTCCACAATATGAATTCGACCTTCTGAACCGTTGTGGGTGTGGGGACAGACCCTGTCCCCCAAATTCCAAGCCACCAGCAGCTCTAAACATTCCCAAGAGAGAAAGGGGAAGAAGCATCAACAACCCAAATATAACAAACACATACCACCCATTTTTGAACAGGAAAACAACCAGAATGAGAGGTCACTCTCAGACACGTGAAGGCCTGCGGTTTCGTGGTTCCGAATGTGTGTGTGCACATATAAATATAGCACCTGCAGGGTTTGTGGGTTTTAGCCACTTCTCTGCAGAGGCGACAGCCCTGCTTTGGGACCAGGGACCATTCCTGGGTCAGAGAGGTGGAGCTGGCCAGGTCTCCCAGGAGGCCCCTGGACTTATTCAATCCCTGCTTTCTGTGTCCGTAGGTTTCCAGGAGTGGCCAGAACAACTCTGTGTTCACCCTGTATGAACTGACCAATGGGGACGACACGGAGAATGAGGGTAATGCTTTCCCATCCCCCCAGTTTTGTGGTCTGAATCCGCTCTCTGGTCCTTGTTTAACTGGCATTCAGACTTCCCATTTCACTGGCTCTGAATTCCAAATATTACATAATTCAAGGGTTCTCAACCCATGTCCATTATTTTTATAAACCACCTGTATTCACATACAAAGAAACCCCCAAATTTTGTCTGTGGGATGTATGTGTATTTTTCTAGGGATACAGTCCATATCAGATTTCCAAGGGCATCCGTGACCCATGAAAAGTTAAAAATTAGAAGTGTAGACACCAAAGGAGGAGCCAGGGCAGGAGATTAAGCCTGAAATCTCACTTCTTGCTGGCTCAGGCTTTCTTTCATCCTTTATTCTTATGGAGGGCTTAAGATTTGTGGGCATGCGCTGAAGGGGTTGGGCCAACACCCTCAATCCTTTTAAATACTTTGTTTTCTGGCCAGGCAGTGATTTGCATACTGTTGCATTTTATATAATATAAGTATTCTCTTAGCTCTTTTATTTCTGCCTTCATATTCTGACCCTCAGGATCACCAAACTTTCCAGTCTTTGCCGGGGAGAGGGGGGTGCCTCCCCTTTCTGCCAGGACTTGACTGCCCCAACAGAGTTTGCGGCTCTTGGCTCTTCCCTCCTGCTCTGCAGGCTTCTGCTTGCTACGCCCGCCATCACCTATGACTTCAGTGCGGCTGCCTTGCCCAGCCCACCATGCAGGCTGGGCAAAGCTGAAGGCCTCCTCAGAAAGCGTCGTGACTCAAGAGCTGGGCCCCCACAGGGGATGAGATATGCAAGCCTGTTAGGGCTTGCCTCCTGCCTCTCTCATCTCCCTGCAGTATACTGCCTTATCTCCAGACCCTCAGCTGGCCCTTGGCGCCCAGCCTGGTTCCTTTTAACTGGGAAAGGGCAGATATCTGTGCTGGACCTTAACTGTCTCCTGGCCAGATGTACGGCTATAGTTCTTTGTGTTAGGACAGGTCCTTGGGATGGATACAGGGGTGCAACTCGGGTCACTGTCCAGTAACAAGGGCCTTGACCTCCCTAGGCTTGATTGCCAAGGCCCCCTCTGGCCTGCAAGCTAATGGTGTCATTTTTGTGCATCCGATGTGAGTTGGGGTGTACGTGGGGGCTGAGTCCGACAGAAGAATCAAGAAGGGGAGATAAGCGTGAATCCTCACTTTATGCTAACTAAAGCTTTCTTCCACCCCTTACTCTTTTAATTTATTTTAGAGAGAGAGAGAGGAAGCTGGGGGAGAGAGAGAAACATTAATTTGTTGCTGCACTTATTTAGAGACTCATTGGTTGCTTCTTGTATGTGCCCTGACTGGAGACTGAACCCGCAACCTTGGTGTATCAGGATGGCACTAACCAACTGAGCTCCCTGGCCAGGGCGTCCCACCCTTACTCTGAAGGAGTGGAGTGCCCAGGAAGGGTGGGCTGCAGCTGCAGCAGTGCAGATGGCACATGTGTGTCCTGGCCTCATAAGGTCTCAGCTTCCAGCTAGATCGCTGTCCTCAGAGGCCTCGTGCCCCAAGGAGCCGAGCGCCCTTGACCGCCCTTGTCTCCCTGTCCAGAGTTCCACGGGCTGGATGAAGCAACCCTACTGCGGGCTCTGCAGGCCCTGCAGCAGGAGCACAAGGCGGAGATCATCACCATCAGCGATGGCCGCGGCGTCAAGTTCTTCTAGCAGAGACCTGTTTCTCATCAGGCCTTACCTCCCACCCTTCCAGGGCTTTCAAAAGGAGACAGACCCAACTGTCCCCACAGACTGGATCTGTGACTCCACCAGACTCAAAAGGGCTTCAGTCCAGGGATGGGTTTCCCACGTACCCCATGTGTCTGTCCCTGGGATAGGGAGAGGCTGAGGCGCCACCGAGAAAAGATGTGCTTCTCATTGCCCTACCTCCTGTCCTCGATCGTCCCTGAGCCAGGGTCTGTAAACCCAGCACTTTACATGTGTTCACATATGTAAGTACACACACACGCGCGCGCCTATACAAGCTTCTGTCTCTCCCCCCTCCCCCTCTTTAGCTGCTGTTGCCTCCCCGCTCAGGCTGGTGCTGGGTGCTTTCCAGCGGTGGTGGAAGCCCTGGCTGCAGGCAGCCTTCCAGGCAGTTTGAAGATAGGAGGCCCGAGAAGGAGCGGGGCAGTGAGAGGCGGGGCCAGACAGTGATTTATGATATTAAAAAGCTCAACCCCACTGCCTGCCTCTGATGTTACTACTGGAATGGGCATGGGGAGGTCCGTGAACTGTTACCCCTTGAGCAAATCCCTGCTTAGAAGAGGGCAGAGAGGCCTACGGCCTGTTAAGTGAAAAGGTCCTCCAGTGCTGGCTGGCTCCAGCGAGCCTGTGGTTTTACATCTGCTGGGTGGGCTGTGTGAGGGAGTGCTGATGGAACACAGCTTGGGGACAGACGCTTTCTGTGTCTGAACCAGTGTAACTTAATGGCTTCCCCTTGCCTCACCTCCCCCACCGAAGTCCTGAACTACTCTGAAGCTCCTCCCGCCATCCATCTGGTCCGGGTGAAGAAGTTGAGGCCGAGGGGGAGTAAACCGGACGTGGACTTCGGTTTATTGGAAACTTTGGCAAACAGAAGGGGGAGGAAGGAGAGCCCACATAGCAACAGCCACTCTAATCAGGGCCAAGCTAGTCAAAGTAGGGAGGGGGAAGGGATGGGTGACCGGGTCCTTGGTTTGGGGGGTGGGGCTCGTCCTAGTGCGCACACCCGTCCCTGTGCAGCCTGGCATGGTGGCGTTGGAGAAAACCAAGCCTTTCCATCGACCTCTGTATTGTCAGCCTAGTGCTACTGTGGACGACCAGGACGGGTGGCGCTATCTTATCTGGGGTGTGCAGGCGAGTGGTACCCTCCCCCTAGGCACCCCCTTTTCTGGGGCCGGGAAGCTGAGGTCACGTTTCCTTTCCTTATCCAGCATTGTGCCCCCGCCCCAAACAGGTTCCTGCACTCTTACGGTGCTGGAGGACACCTCACTGCCTCACACCAGCTCTTAGGAATGAGCCTGAAGGCGGGTGCACAGGGAGGGGAGGGGTATCGGCATGGGGCGGGCCGCGGACGAGGTGAAGGGCTGTGCACCGGAATCCACACCGGTCTGGCTTGGAGGGGGCGGGGCCGGGGGCGGGGCTCCAGGTCTGGCGAGCCGGGGCTAGGGCCCCAGGAGCTCAGCCCCAGTGCTGCGCACCCAGCCAGTCCTGTCACGCTGCCTCCTCTCCAGCTGCCAGGCTTACCACCCTGCGGCGTCTGACCCTTCTTCATGCTGGCACCCCCAGCCCCAGAGACTTCGGTCCCCATGTCCCAGGCTGAGGCTGACCTGGTCCTGAAGCCCCCGCCCCCTCTCGCTGCCGCTGGGCCGCCCCGCCTCGGGCCCCTTCCTCGCCGGGCGCGCCGCTTCTCCGGGAAAGCTGAAGCCCGGCCGCGTTCTTCCCGTCTCAGCCGCCGAAGCTCAGTCGACTTGGGGCTGCTGAGCTCTTGGTCCCAGCCAACCTCACCCGTTCTGGAACCCCCCGATCCTCTGGACTCTGCTCGGCCAGACCCTGCAAGGAGCCCACTTCCTACCTCCAAAGAGCCCCCCGAGGGCCCGTGGACTGGGAGTGCCCCAGTGAAGGCTGCAGACTCCGCGCGTCCGGAGCTCGCGTGCTCTGCAGGAAGCCCGGGGTCCCGGGAACCGCCGAGGGTCCCTGAAGCCTTAGCTCAGGAGCGGCGGCGGGAGCAGGAGGAAAAGGAGGACACGGAGACGCAGGCTGTGGCAACGTCACCGGACGGCCGATACCTCAAGTTTGACATAGAGATTGGACGTGGGTCGTTCAAGACGGTGTATCGAGGTCTAGACACCGACACCACAGTGGAGGTGGCCTGGTGTGAGCTGCAGGTGCGGCTGGGTGCCCCCTTGGTGGCACCTTGGGATGGGACCCTTTGAAAGCCTTGGGGTGGGAGACCCAGGGGATAGCAACAAGAGAGGGATGTATTTTTCCATCAAAGATCCAGAGACTCCTGCTCCCACTTGCTCAGATGATCTATAGATCTGGCTGATTCTGGGGTACAGAAAGAGAAACTGAGGCAGGTGGTGTATGGTGGCTCCCTTACGGGTTTGTGCATTCTCACTTTAAAGTGTCCATACTTAGCCCTGGAAAGTAGAAGGTAGGATGGGAAATTGGGCAGTGAGCCCGTTCAGGTATGAGAAAACGGCTGGTCCCACTGCTTTCCCAGAGTGGTCCCTCTCTTCCCCTAAGTCTTGAGACCCTCAGGGTGGTTCTCCTGTACCCGCAACCTGGATCTTTGCAGGAGCTGGGATGATGGTATCCAGGAGGTGGGGTAGGGTTCTCTCCACGTCCAGAAGATTACGGTTGTTTTGGCAGGATGGGGCCCTCCCAGCCCCCTTCTGGAGCAGGTAGACTTCTAGACTTCTCCACAGTTGGGGGTTGGGGCAGACAAGCAGCTCCTCGGCTCTGGCCGGAATCCAGCCCTGCTCCTCATCCCACGGCCCACCTGGGCTCTCGCTTCCCAGACCCAAAGGCGCTGAGCCCCATGGGCTTTAAGTTTGGGCCAGCAGCTTCAGATGCAGACCTGGGGACAGAGCCTGGGGGAAGGGTCTTTCCCGGAGCCTGGCTCTGGGCTTGCCCCTTGCTCCTGCCAGTGCCGTGCCCCAGGCTCTAGGCCAGGCTAGGAGAGGTAGCCAAACTGGGGTGGGGGTGTGTGAGGGAGGGAGATGAGACAGGGACAGGACAGCCAAGGGACAGGGGGTGGTCTGGCATCTGGTCCTTGATCCTTTCTTTGTAACTCCCTGCGCAGCCCTCCGCCTCCTGTCTGGTTCTAGCAGTTCTCAGTTTCTGGGGCTAACCCTCTTGCCAGCCCCAATTCTCTGCCGGCCGTCTGCCCGCTGCCTGCCTGCTGCCAGCCCGCTGCCAACCCCCGGGCGCCCTCTCCCGCCCCACGGCCTGGCCGGGCGGCCACAAAGGCGCTATTGAGCTCAGGGCTCCTGGACCTTACCGCATAAAGACGCTTGTGTCCAGCGGGGGGTCCAGAGGGTGGGCCCCAGGCCCAGGATGGGCTTGTCGCTGGAGCAGCTTGAGGGGACTGGACCTAGAATTCCGGGTCTACAGCCAGTTAGGCAAGCGACCCCACCAACCCAGTCCCATCCCATAGCTTCAACCCTCACACTTCCCTGTGCCCTCTCCGTCCCCTCTCCTTGGGGGTCCTGGGCCTGACTTGACCTTGACCCCTATCCCCCACCCCACAGACTCGGAAACTGTCTCGAGCTGAGCGGCAGCGATTCTCAGAGGAGGTGGAGATGCTCAAGGGGCTGCAGCACCCCAACATCGTCCGCTTCTATGACTCGTGGAAGTCAGTGCTGCGGGGCCAGGTTTGCATCGTGCTGGTCACCGAGCTCATGACCTCCGGCACGCTCAAGACGTGAGCCCTGCGCCTGCTGGGAGTGGTTGGTGGGGGTTGGTGGTGGGAGGTCCCACTGCTCCTGCAGCATCTCTCAGGCTCCTCAAACTCTACATCCAGGTTCAGCACCAGGCTCAGTACCTCTTGCCCACCCCTCCTGTGTCCCTGCCTTGGTGAAGGGCAAGGTCCACTCAGCACTGCAGCCAAACTTGGGCTTTTCCTTCCCAGACCCAAAGGCACTGAGCCTCATGGGCTTTAGGTTTGGGCTAGTAGCTTCAGATTCAGACCGGGGGACAGAGCCCGGGGGCAGAGCCCGGGGGCAGGGTCTTACCCAGAGTCTACTCTCTGTCCACTCTGTGCATTCCCTTCCCCATCGGTCTATTTTCAATTCCTTTCTTGTGTCTCCCCCCTCGGCTTTCACAGCCCCATCTACACCCCCCACCTCTCTGCCATCTACCTCACTGGTCTGGAGACCTGCAGCCCCCTCCCCTGCAAAGGGTCTTCCCCACTCTATCCCTCTCCTCTCCACGCTATCCAGTCTTCCTGCAGTCTAGGGTTATCTCTCTGCATTGCAAATCCGACCTCATCACTCCCGTTCTTAACCCTTCAAGGTCTCCCACATTCCTCGGGATAAAGTCACACTTCCTAACCTGCTCACAATCCTTAGGATCCAGCCTCATCTTCAGCCTAAATTCCAGACAAACCAAATTCCCAGCACCTCCTCCCACCCTGTTCTGTGGCTTGTTGTCTGTCTCAGTGCCTTTGAGCACAGTGTCCCCTGGAAAATCTCCATCCCTCCCCCTTCTCACCCTTGAACTCCTACTCATCCTTCACGATGTAACACAAAAGCTATTTCCTCTGTGGAGCCCTCCCCGACGCTGGGGCAGTTAATCATCCCTTCCCATGCTTCCACAGCATTTGCATCTCAGCCCTATAACTTCCAGTTGACCCACCACACCCCCTGACTCAGTTTCTCCCTGGATCCCGGTGCAGACCTAGGCTAGAATGCTGGCAAAAGATGCGTAGGCGACGGTGTGGGTGGGGCTGGGGGAATTTCCCAGTGGGGGCTCCCTGCTTCACCACAACCCTGGCTGTGCACCCCCCCCCCCCAGGTACTTGAGGCGTTTCCGTGAGATGAAGCCCCGAGTCCTTCAGCGCTGGAGCCGACAAATCCTGCGGGGTCTTCATTTCCTACACTCCCGGGTACCCCCCATCCTTCACCGAGATCTCAAGTGTGACAACGTCTTTATCACCGGCCCTACAGGCTCCGTCAAGATCGGGGACCTGGGCCTGGCCACGCTCAAGCGCGCCTCCTTTGCCAAGAGTGTCATCGGTGAGTCCCATCAGGAGGGTCCTTGCCATTCCTACCCCCCGCCCCCCCGCTCCATCAGAAGAGAGCCTAGGGTCTTCCTATCCCCTAGCAAGGTCCTTCGAATTCCATGGAGTTAGAAGACCATGGGGAAAATGGGGAGACCTATGGCATCCCCTCTCCCCACTACTGAGGTGGGGAAGGGTCGGCCACCTGCACTCCAGAACTGGAGGGGCTGCCTGGCCTTTGTACACCCAAGGGGAGGGACAAGCCAGAACCGAGACCCTGCAGCCTGAGGCCTGCTGTGAACCCTACAGGGACCCCGGAGTTCATGGCCCCGGAGATGTACGAGGAAAAGTACGATGAGGCCGTGGACGTGTACGCGTTTGGCATGTGCATGCTGGAGATGGCTACCTCCGAGTACCCTTACTCAGAGTGTCAGAATGCCGCACAAATCTACCGCAAGGTCACCTCGGTGAGAGGAGTCGGGGAGGAGGGCGAATTCCGCCTGCCCTCCCATTTTCCTGTCCCAACCAGCCCGCAGTCAATGCCCATCCCGTAATGAAAACAGGCTAGACACTAAGGTGCCCAGGTTTACGCCGAAGGATAGTGCGCGCGCACACACACACACACACACACACACACACACACACACACACCCTCTGCTGCAAGCTATTCAGATTAATGATGTGTGTGTAGCGCTCCCTACGATTCCACTTTCAATCTGTCCTCGGATCCTTTCAGCGGCCCCGCGGGGTGTTACAAATGAAAAAAAAACTGACTTAGAGGCAGACTTGTTTAAGGTCATTCTGTCGATACGTGCGGGGGAGGAGGGGGAATTGGGATTCGAAATCAAATCTCCCGGTAGCGGTGGAGGTGCTTTTGCAAGTGTCGCTGCCTTGGGGGGGGGGGTGTGGGTGGGGTGGGGGCATGTCAAGCCGAGAATGGGGCACAGAGAGCCGAGGCTAATGGAACCCCTTCCCCCAGGGCACCAAGCCCAACAGCTTCTACAAGGTGAAGATGCCCGAGGTGAAGGAGATCATCGAAGGCTGCATCCGCACGGATAAGAACGAGAGGTGAGGTGGGGGGCCCGGTACGGGTGGGCGGCGAAGATGGGCGGCCGCGGGGCTCGGCTCACCGCTGCTCCGCCCTCAGGTTCACCATCCAGGACCTTCTGGCCCACGCGTTCTTCCGCGAGGAGCGTGGTGTTCACGTGGAGCTGGCGGAGGAGGACGACGGTGAGAAGCCTGACCTCAAGCTCTGGTTACGCATGGAGGATGCGCGACGCGGGGGGCGCCCGCGGGACAACCAGGCCATCGAGTTCCTGTTCCAGCTGGGCCGTGACGCTGCTGAGGAGGTGGCGCAGGAGATGGTGAGCGGAGGGCGGACTGCCCCCGCGGTGGGCGTGTGGGCGTCCCCGGCGGGTGGTGGTGGCGGGAAAGGGGCCCAGCCCACTCTTCTGTGTCTCTTGCCTTTTTTTCTTTTCTTTTTTCTTCCCTCTTCCCTCTTCCCTTTCTTTCCCCCTCCTCCTCCTCTTCTTCTCCTTCTCCTTCTTCTTCTTTTTTGCCCCTTCCTTCTTAACACACACACACACACACACACACACACACACACACACCCTGTGTTCAACACGTTGAAGATTTTCTTTTCCGGGACAGACCCTGGGTCCTCCAACCTGCCTGCTTTACTTCCTGCTGAGCTGATGATGTTTCTGGAATGCTTTTCTCTCCAATTTATCGACATATTTATTTTTTCTTTTTTCTTACCCCCCATCTCCGTGTCTGTCTGTCTGTCTGTCTCTCTCTCTCTCTCATCCTCTATGCTCAGAACCATCAACTTCAGCAAGCCTATCCCTCTAGAGTCAAAATTAAAGGCTGCTTTTCACTTCAGCAGGTGCTCGGTTCGAGGACCCTCCACCACAGGTTCTGTTTCCCACCAGAATATATTTCTGTCTTTCTCCTCTCCTAGACTATAAACTCGTTGAGGGCAGAGATTGTAGTTTCTTGATTTTTCCACCCCCGACAGTGCTTGACCCATGGCAGGAGCTCCTAAGAGCTCACGGGTGTCCGTGGCTTCGGGCACGTCCACATGCACGTGATCCCTGTTCCTTCCCCGACATGGAATGATTTTATCCCGACTTACTGATGAGTCGGAAAGGCTGACTATCTTGTCCAAGGTGTCAAGCGAGTAAGTGGCAGAGCTGGATCTAAACACAGGTTGTTCAGCCTTAAGTCAGATCACCCTGCCCTACCTCCTTTACGTGCCCAGCAAATCTCGTTGAAATGAATAAAGAGCTGATACACGGAAGCTGATGGTCCAGAAGGTACTTCCAGAGGGAGGAAGAAGATGTGGGGGAAGAGGCTGGGTGGGGGGGCTTGGTTCAGGAAGGCCTGAGGGGGAAGGGACAGAGTGTAAGACTTTCAACAGAAGAATGGAAGTTGAAAAACGGGTGGGGAATCATCTATTGTGGGTCTGGGTCAAGAACCTGAGAAAATGCTTGAAATGTGGCGTAGGAGCAGGTGTCCATAACACTGACCTCAGATCAAATCCTGGTCCATTCCTCACAGGGGTTCTTGACCTCGACACTACTGACATCTTTGTTTTGGGGACTGTCCAAAGCAAAGTGACTTACTGCATAACCATGAACCGGTCACTTATTTCTTTTTCTTTTTTTTTTTTTTTAAGATTTTATTTATTTATCTTTAGAGGGGACAGGAAGGAGAGAGGGAGAGAAATAGCAATGTGTGGTTGCCTCTCATGAGTCCCCTGCTGGGAACTGGCCTGCAACCCAGGCATGTGCCCTGACTGGGAATCGAACCGCGATCTTTTGGTTCACAGGCCCGCGCTCAATCCACTGAACTATACCAGACAGGGCCGGTCACTTATTTCTAAAGAGGGGTTGATAAGACCTCTCTCAGGAGGTTACTGGGAGGTTAATGGTGATAATGTAAGGAGGTGCCAGTTAATGGGTATAGTAGGTAACCGATGGATGTCGAGTCCCTTCTTCCCATGTCCTGGAGGCCCCAAGAAAGTGTTCTGATGGGTCTTTGAGAGGGGGTCCCAAACTGTGTTCCTCACCCTCCTTCCCAGGTGGCCCTGGGCTTGGTCTGCGAAGCCGATTACCAGCCAGTGGCCCGTGCAGTACGTGAACGGGTGGCCGCCATCCAACGAAAGCGTGAGAGGCTGCGCAAAGCTCGGGAGTTGGAGGCCCTCCCCCCTGAGCCGGAACCCCCACCGGCAACTGTCCCCATGACTCCTGGTCTCCCCAGCTCCTTCCCGCCTGAGCCCGAAGAGCCAGAGGCGGACCAGCACCAGCCATTTCTCTTCCGCCACGCCAGCTACTCATCTACCACCTGTAAGTCACCTCTGACCTTGGGGCCTAGGTCCCAGAACCCCTGGCCTCTGCCCCCCACCCAGAAGTTCACCCCAGCGGCACTGTCACTTACCCTGCCTTCCACATCTAGCCACTGAGTTCCTTCTGGACAACCCCAGGCTCCTCCTTGCTCAGGCAGCCCCCCTGCTCTGCCACCACTCCCCTTTATTTCCCCTTTTTTGATCCCCTGCCCCACCAGCGGATTGCGAGACTGATGGCTACCTCAGCTCCTCCGGCTTCCTGGATGCCTCAGACCCTGCCCTTCAGCCCCCTGGGGGGATGCCATCCAGCCCCGCTGAGTCCCATCTCCGCCTGCCCTCGGTGAGAGGGGGTCGCGTGGGGGGCTCCCAGCCATTCCAAGCCTATGACCTTTCTCCCTCCTTGTGAAATCCAACCCCACAACTTGGCCCCACGTCCCTGGAAATCCACCACTCTTGTCCTCGTCTTCCTTAATGCCATCTCCCTAGTACCTCAGCATCCTTGGCAGCATCTCTCTGCATCGCAACAGGGATCTTTCCCTGCTCTCAAGCTCCCATATCCTATTTCAGGCTTTTGCCCTATCTATTCCGCGTTCTGGCCCCGGCAGTGACTTTTCCCCTGGAGACAGGTAAGTTCTGGTATGAGTTGGGGTGCCAGAGTGAGACGTATGAGGCGTTGGGGCCTCGGTGTCCACTCTGACACTCCTCTCTTCTTTTCCTTTTGTAGCTGTGCCTCAGATGCAGCATCGGGCCTTAGCGACGTGGGTGAAGGGATGGGACGGATGAGGCGACCCCTGGGGAGAAATCTCCGGCGCAGACCTCGATCCCGACTCCGGGTCACTAGTGTAAGGAAGAGGCACGAGAGATGGGGAAGAGCCTTCAGGGCCAGGAGGGAACTGTCAGGAGGATGTGGAGGTCAGCCAGACAAGGGGAGTGGCAGTGTGTGACTGCTTCCCAAGTGGCAGCCAGTTTTAATTCCAGACTTTGGGAGCGAGGTCTGCTTCTCTTCACTTACAGTCCAGCCACGTCACTTGGTTGGAGTGGAGTGGGGACACGTGATGAGGACAGATAGCGTGACCCCTCCCTTTTGCTGAATTTAAATCTGAAGGTCTCAGACCAGAATGACAGAGTGGTTGAGTGCCAGCTGCAGACGCACAACAGCAAGATGGTGACCTTCCGGTTTGACCTGGACGGGGACAGCCCAGAAGAGATTGCAGCTGCCATGGTGAGGGGGAGAAGGATGAGGACTGAATCTTTGGGTCTGGGATGAGAGTGTTCCTCCTGAAGTGCCCTGGTGCGGAACCGCCCCCCTCCCCAGTTCCCACCATTCAACAGCAAGGGTTTTTAAAGCACTGTGTGGCACTCCGTGCAATGTCGCTGAGGAAATCTCTTTGTTTTGGAGGAGACTTGTTTATCCAGTGGGGTTCGGATGCTCAGCTGGAGCAATTTGAGACCAACACAGAGTACACGCAAGTGCTGCAGTGAAGTACTTGCTAGACACGTGATACTGAGGCCATAAGCAAAGGACGGGCTGGGGGCAGGAGGGGGAAGGAGTAGGACTTATGTGAAGTCGGACAGATGGGTAAGAATGGCAGTGATGGGCGGAAGGGGCGTGTCTAATAGGGGTTCGGCCTAAGCGAAGGCACGGAAGTAGGGAGTGACTTGGAATATGGTGATGGGAGGGCTTCATGAGGAGACCACTGGAATTAAGGGTCCTAACAGGAGCCCTTCTGGAAGCAAGGTCGGGCATGTAGAGTGCGCCGGGATCATAGATGGTGTTAAGAGTTAGGCAGAGTGGTCCTGGCTGGGTAGCTCAGTTGGTTAGAACATCGTCCAGATACACTGAGGTTGCAGGATCAGTCCCTGGTCAGGGCGCATACGAGAGTCAACCAATGAATGCACACATGGGTGGGACAACAGATCGATGTGTCTCCCTCCCACTCTCTCTCTCTAAAAACAATACATTTTTAAAAATCCAGTTTCTTAAAAAAAAAAAAAGTTAGGCAGAGGTAATATGGTGAGAAGAGGTTTTAGGAAAACCAATTTGCCATGGGACGTGCGAGTGGGCCGGAGGTGGGGGATCCACGTGGCAGGTGGGCACAAAAAGCCAGGTGCGGACTAGAAGGAATGGATTATGTGGCAGGACAAAGGGGGCATCAGGAAAATAAATCCCTCTGTAACACAGTTATTCATTGACAGAGTACAATACACAGTGGAGATGTTCAATAAATATTTGCTGAGTTGATATGATAGGGTGTTAGGGAGACGGGATGTTAAGGGTGACTTTTAATTTGGAGGAACTATTGGGAGTAGACTGTCAAAGTAGAGGAGAAGTTGGGAATGATGGTGGGCCTTTCTAGGGGTCCTGATGAGCTTAAATGATGGACAGTCTAGATAAGATTCTCTGTAGAAGCAGGATGTGGTCAGGCAGGGCTGAGGAGAGAGGTGGATTCAGAGTCATTATGGAACCGAGAGTGAAGGGGGCTGGGCCCGCAAAACCAGAGGCATGGAAGACCGAGAGCGTGTCTCAGTGGACACCTCGAAGGACACAGAGCTAGAGCCTGAGAGGCAGGAGGGGCCTGAAAGACGTGAGTGAAAGCTGAGCGAGGACAGAGATCCAAGGAGGCGGCATGGGGTGGCATAGGCCTAAGGCAAGAGCACACGGTGGGCTTTCGTCAGGGGGAGGTCTCCGTGGGAGACGGTGTCAGTGGAGCGAGGGCGGCGGACGCCAGCCTCTGGGGTGAAGGAGGACATGGAATGGGAGCGATCTCAGGTGCTCTCGTCTGAAAAACACCTCGTGTCCAGGACAAAGACAAAATGTCACCTGGCACGCAAGCTTGTCATCTCCCATCAAGCTACTTGGCCCTTCCAGAATCTTTCCTCCGGTCACCCTCGTTTCTCAATGATTCTCTGAAGGGCCTGGGTGCTGTGCTGTTTCTGCCTCCCCCTGCTCAGGGCTCTCTCATGTCTTCCCCGAGAGCCTTCTCTACTTACATCTGATCTTGTGCTTTTGCCCCCAAATCTTTAGCAGCTCTTTGTGGTCACAGAGAAAGGTCCACATTCTGGAACATGGTCTCGAAAGTTCACAGTGCTCTTGGCTCTGCTCAAGTCTGGTCTATTTTGTGAATGTGTCACGCCTTTCCACGCCTCAGAGCTGTCACTCATGCTGTCCCCTCTTCCCACACTGCCCTTCTCTCCCCGGTGAGCAGTGTGGGGCAGAGGAAAGGGTAGGCTTTTACGTAAGACCTGAGTGCAAATACAGCTCTCTCATTCAGTGAACTTGGGCGAGTTTCTTAACTTCTCTGAACCTCAGTTGCTCATCAACAAAATGTGGGTGATAATACCTATTCTGCAAGATGTTCTGACATAATTTAAGGGGTGTGATACAATGCATAGGAGAAGGGAAATGATATATAACATACGAGAAGTGTCCATGCACGATAGGTCCTCAGTAAAGGGTGGTTTTTCTTACCCATCCTTCCAGGTTCAGCTCTGTGACGTCATCCCAGCTTCCCCATCTCCCTCCCCCTCCTCCCTCCCTGAGGTGGCATGACCTTTTCTCTCTTTGGAATAGCAGTTTAAAAAATTGTAGTTAAAAACACATAAGACTTGCCTTTTCAACCCTTCGTAAGTATACAGCTCATGAGCATTAAGTATATCCACACTGTTGTAAGACAGATCTCACGAACTTCTTCATCTTGCAAATCTGAAGCTCTCTACCCGTGAAACACCAAGTCTCCCTTTCCCCCACCCGGAGTGCGTTTCTGTCCGCCCTTCGATCGCAAATACCGTGGACCGACTTGCAGTGTAATGAGTTCTGTACATATGTGTCTCTTCCACTAGATTTTGGGCTTCTCGAGGACCAGGACCTTATTTTATGCTTACTTTATGCTTTTATTTTGATACTGTATTCTTCACAGTACCCAGCACAATGCCCGACACGTAGTATGTGCTCCATAAGCATGTACGGGTTGAATGTTATATTTACCATTTATTGCCTTATTTTTAATTAAGAGTGTGTGTGTGTGTGCACGCACGTGCCTGTGTGGTATCCTTTGTAATGAGAGCAGGAATTGTGTCCAAAAGCACGTGAGGCAGTAGCGGAAAGAGCTTAGGCTTTGGCTGTAGACAGATCTGGGTGCCAATCCTGTGATTCAGGCGGACTGAACTTAAACTCCGCGAGCATTGGTTATCTTTACTCTATAGTGGGATGTTAGTCAGACCCCCGGAAGCTGTCGCTGGTGTTAAATGTGGTGAGATATGTAAAGCCCCTGGTGTGTACCTGCATCCTATGAATGGCAGCTACTTTCCTCTGAGCCGACGATTTTCAACTTCTCTCATTTCATGGCCCACACAAACTAATTACTAAAATTCTGCAGCACACCCAAAAATATGTTATATTTTTTGCCAGTCTGACAAAAAATAGGTATAATTTTGATCCATCCACACTGGACGGCTATTATTGTGTTGGCTATTGTCATTTTTTCATTTGACGATCTAAGGTAAAAGCGGTCAGCGCCCCTGATTAAATGGCCAGGTACTACGTGTTTCGGAAATCCTTGCAGCACACTCGTGTGCCTCCTGTGGCATGCCAGTTGGAAATCGCTCCTCTGAGCTGTAGATGAAAGTAGCTAATGGCACGCAGGGCTTGACGCACAGCAGATATTTATCAAACAGTTGTTTTACGTTGGTGGCTGGCAGAAGCGGTGAGGTCTGGAGGGTTGGTTTTTAAAGATGGGGGCAGTGGGGACAGAGCTGAGCAGAGAACTAAACCCTCCCTCCCCTTCCTGCTGACCTTCGCCAGGTGTATAACGAGTTCATACTGCCTTCGGAGCGAGCTGGATTCTTGAGCCGAATTCGGGAGATTATCCAGCGGGTGGAGAGCCTGTTGAAGAGAGATACCGGCCCTGTGGAGGCTGCTGAAGACCCCCTGGGCCCTCAGGTCAGACCCCCAGGACGCCTCCAGGGGCAAACGGACTCTCTGCTCCAGGCTTCATTACTCTCTGCCTCACCAGTCGCCTGGGACCTAACTTCTCTTCATCTCTGGGAACCCAAAGCAATGGCTGTTAGCCTCTGATGAAAGCCATGGACCCTTGTTCTAGAAAAATGTGTTCAATGCATACTTTTCTTTTAATGCATTATTTCGAAATAATGTCAGCCGTACAGAAAGAAGTTGCAAGAATTGTACAAAGAACTCCTTGATACTCTTAGCCTACATTTGCCAATTGTTTTGCCGCATTAGCTTTCTTTCTCTTTTCCCCTCTACTTGTGTGTGCACATTTTTTTTCCTGAACCACTTAAGTTGCAGACATTATGCCCTTTACCTCTAAATATCTCAGCACTACATTGGTTAATTCCCGAGATGCACCTGCGGACTCCTAGAGGTCCGTGAGTTCTGGCTTAAGAACCCCAGTCTGAAACCTCCGTCTAAGACCAGGCTCTTCCCCGCTGTGACTCTGGGCCTTCTCTCTCTCAGGAGGAGCCAGTGCCGTTGCCTGCCCTCCCAGGCCCCCTCCCCAGCCCATCCGGTGGTATGTACCGAGTTCTGCCCCCACTCTTCCCAGCCCTTGGGTTGCTCCCGGGAAAGGCACAGAAAATGGAGGGCTGGAATTTCAACACACCCTCCTCCCCAACAGAGCTCCAGAGCAGTACCTCCCCGGAGCATAGCAGCTGGGCAACCCTCTCCACCTCCCCATCTTCTCCTGGAACCCCCTTGTCTCCTGGAAACCTATTTTCTCCCGGGACCCCTGTTTTCCCAAGTCCCATCTTCCCCATCACTTCTCCCCCAGGTCATCCCAGCCCCTCCCCATTCTCCCCAGTTTCTTCCCAGGTCTCAAATCTCTCTCCACACCCCCCCAGCTCTCCACTTCCGTTCTCCCCCAGTGCATCCCAGTTTCCAATCCCATCCTCTCAGTTTCCGCAGAGTTCTGTCCTTTCTAGTTCTCCACCTACCTTCTCTCCCAGCTGTGCCCCAGGCGCTCTTATGCCGCATCCCTTTCCTCCGTGCTCCCCTGCTTCTCCCCTCCCCTCCACCACAGCGGCTCCTCTCCTCTCTCTGGCTAGTGCCTTCTCACTGGCTGTGATGACTGTGGCCCAGTCCCTGCTGTCCCCCTCACCTGGGCTCCCTTCCCAGTCTCCTCCAGCCCCTCCTGGTCCCTTACCGAGCCTGCCCCCTTCCCCTCCCCTTGCTCCTTGTGGCCAGGAGAGGCCTTCACCTTTAACAGCTGAGTTGGAGAGTGAGGTGAGTAGGAAAACAAGAGGGATGATTAAGGGGGCTCTGTCTTGGATCACTCCTCTCCTGATGGGTCCACACTTTTTAGGCCTCCCCAAATCCTGCTCGGCCACTCCTGGGCGAAGCCAGGCTGGCGCCCATCTCTGAAGGTGAGGCCTCTGACCACTGACCTTCCCCTTTCCGTTATCCTCAGTCCACTTTATGTCCTGCCACTGATTTCTCTCCCTCCTCCCGTGACTCCCTCCTTGTCTCTCTACAGAGGGAAAGCCCCAGCTCGTTGGGCGTTTCCAAGTGACTTCATCCAAGGAACCAGCTGAGCCTCTACCCCTGCCACCAACATCCCCAACTCTCTCTGGTTCCCTGAAGCCTCCAACCCCTCAGCTGTCCTCAGAAAGCTCAGACACAGAGGATAGTGCTGGAGGCGAGCCAGAGGCCATGGAAGCTCTGGCCGAGAGTGACCGTGCGGCTGAGGGCTTCGGGACTGGAGTTGAGGAGGAAAGGGACAGTGGGAAGGAACCCCAAGTCGGGGACAGCCCCCCACCCCTGGGCCATCCCAGCCCGGTGTGGATGAACTACTCCTATAGCAGCCTGTGTCTGAGCAGTGAGGAATCAGAGAGCAGTGGGGAGGATGAGGAATTCTGGGCTGAGCTGCAGAGTCTTCGGCAGAAGTGAGTCTGGGGAGGACGGAGGACAGTAAGTGGGCTTGGGAGAGCAGTGTGTAGCTCGCCCTCTTATGCTCCTGGTGCATCCTTAGGCACTTGTCAGAGGTGGAGGCACTACAGACACTGCAGAAAAAGGAAATTGAGGACTTGTACAGCAGGCTTGGGAAGCAGCCCCCGCCGGGTATCCTGGCCCCCGCTGCTATGCTGTCCAGCCGCCAGCGCCGCCTCTCCAAGGGCAGCTTCCCCACCTCCCGACGCAACAGCCTGCAGCGCTCCGAGCCTCCAGGCCCTGGTGAGACTGCAGTTGCCAGGCTCCCATCTTTCCCAAGTCCCCTTCCCTAGTGATGCAGCTTTCTTCCAGGCCCTGGGGGTCTGCCCTTGCTTTGGGGAGAACTAGCCCCCCTCTCCCCATGGCCCCTTCCCTCACTCAGTGCTCTCCCTCCCCATCCTGCACCCAGGCATCATACGAAGGAACTCCCTGAGTGGCAGCAGCACCGGCTCCCAGGAGCAGCGGGCAAGCAAGGGGGTGACATTCGCCGGGGATGTTGGCAGGATGGTGAGGGCAGGCCCAAGGGAGGGAGAGCCCAGGGAATGGTAACTGGCTGCAGCTCCACCCTCCTCCCACCCCGGCGGTTTCTGCAGTGCTTTTTCTTTTCCCTCCAGTGAATTCAGAACAGAAGCCACGTGTTTCCCCTCCACCAGGACCCACTGTGGAGCTTGTGCTCTCAGAATCTGCTGGCCAACACAACTCTGCGAGGAAGACCTCCGCGCTGAGGGAGTAGAAGGACAAAGGGGCATGGGGAGCGCTGTTCCATCACGGGGAAGAGCCAAACGTGTGAGAACGATTTGCTGTGTGTAGAGGAATAAATTCTGCAGCCTACCATCTTCATCCCTGCTACCTCCCCAGCCAAGAGTCAACCACTAAGCAATCCCGCCCAAGTGCACAGGCTTCCAGAGGGCACAGTCCCAGCTGGGCAAGTGGACAGAGTGTTCTCACACCAGAATTAGCAGCAGCCAATAAAAATGCTGGAAACCATGACTCTAAATTTGTATCTGTCAGGCTTTAAGAATTGGGGGCAAAGGCTTGTGAAATAAGGAAGGGGAGGACTTAGAAGGGACTCTCCTCTCACAACAGAAGGCGGGGGAGGGTGAAGCCTTCTGGTTTCCTGCCAGCAGTTCAGGAGGAAACTACACGGTTAATGATCCACAGCCCCAAGCTGAGATCCCATCTAGATCCCACCTTAGGTCTACACAGGCAGGCCCCAGTGGAAGTTGAAAAAATGAAAGCTGCCTGTCCCTCAACCTTCATCGACCTTTCTCTCGAGGGGTGGGAAAAAGGCACTAAAGCTGGAACAGTGTGTTGTTCTCGAGGGCAGAGGACAATGAGTGACCTTTCTCTCCCCTCCCCCCAAGATGTGGTTCAGTCTCAAAGAGCCCAGTGACCCACCATGAGCTCTCCCTTAAATCAGGTGGAAAGATCTCACGGAAAAAGTAATTCTAGTTAAACATTTATGGCTCCCTGGGGCAATGCCACTGCTGCAGCTACTGCCTGTGGAGCTTTTTAGCATGAAGCGTCAGCCCCAACGCACTCACCTGACTCTGAGAGAGATGACTCAGTTTATTCTCAACCTGACCCCGTCTTTCCTCACACATCCAACACTGCACAGAGTTGCCACACCCACTCCCGTAACAGCCCACTTCTGGTCCTCTTTCCTCCCAGCCCCTGGGAGGTGAGGGGGATAAACCACCAAGTCAGAAAGCCTGGGAAAAGCCAAGGTTGGATACCTTTCAAAACAGAAAAAAACAAACTACAAGAAGGGCTCCACTGCCGCGCACAGTGAGTGTGAGGTGGGCAATGTTCCCTTGACAACGGCCAAATGCATAAATCCATAGCTTCTTGGGCTTAATCATCGTCCAAGTTAAGGTGGCCAGCAATGCTGTGAGCGGGCTTCAACATCGACAAGGTCACGGGGCATCGTCCATCACGTGAAGGGGCTCCAGCAGGTTGGAGATGTGCGATGCCCACCTGGATCAGGGTCCGGATGCCCTTTCCCTTGCTCGGGCTCGAGCAGCTTTGACCTCATCCTCCAGCTCATCTAGGAAATGCTCCTGGGACACTGAGTAGAAGGTGTAACCATCTGCGGAAGTGGGTTAGGGAAACCGCTTGAAATATGCACATTCCCTTTTCCCGGACTTGCTTCCACCCTCCCAAATCAGTGATTTATTCTTCTGCCCTCTGTTTTTCCTAGCTCTGACCCGAACTCCGTTATTATTAATGAACCACATTAAAAGAGCACCTTAAAATCACAACGTAACGTGCATTAAACGTTTGACTCAGCGTTAGGTTTTCACAGCTCAGGTTCTTTCTACCACGCCCACACTGCCCTCCTACACGCCTCTGCTCCCCTCCTCTTGTCCCCATATGTGGTCTCCCTGAATCCACAGTACAGAGGGATACAAATAGCTAACACCACGGCCCCGATGCCCAGGCCGGTCAGGATGTTCCGGGTCCGCAGCTGTGGCAGCGTCTTCTGCCACTGGGCGAGCTGCACCTGCCGCATGAATTGCAGCTGCTCGGGAGTCAGCTTCTCTCGAGTCGGGTCGATGCGCTGGGCCAGAGGGGCCTGTCCACTCTTAGCATTGAGAGGGTCGCCAGCTCCGGGGGCCGCCATATTGCCGCTCCTCTCTTCGAGGGGCGCGGAGTTTGCTGGGAATAGCAGTCTTTGGCCGCCGCAGGGGTCGCTGGGAGCTGTAGTCCACGTTTTTGTTTTGGTTTTTTTAACCAACCCAGCGCGTTTTTTGGCCTTAGATGGGCGGGGCAGACGGGAAGAGGCCGTGCCTCCTGATTGGCTGAGGGGTCCGCGGCCGTTGGCGCGGGAAAAGAGAGCGGAGCGCTCGAGGCTGTGGAGGGAATTGCGTTTTCCTCGAACTCGAGGCGAGGACAAGCACACAAGACGGGAGAACGAATCCAGACTGTGGCAGAAGGCAGTGGAGAGAAGCTAAGGGGCTCGGTTTACGGATCCAGCGAGCCTTCGGGGTGTCCAGAAAGGTTTCTGAAAATGGACAGACCTGCGAGACCAAGACTGGCCTCTCTCAGTGAATTTCAGTTTGGAGCTGTTGCTACGGAGACGATCGAAGACGCTCTGCTCCACTTGGCCCAGCAGAATGAGCAAGCAGTGCAGGAGTCTGAGGGATGGATGGGCAGCTTCAGGGAGACCCGGATCGTGGGTGTGAACGCAGGGCCAGGGAGCGGGTTTAGGGGAGCGCCTGGCATCTATCTTTGAGGCGCCGACCTTGTGATTTAGATTACTTTATTAATTGAAATAAGTTACTGTGTGCCAGGTGCTGGGGACACAGTGATGAGCAAACCACACCAATACCCTACCCTCGGTTTCCACGTGTGTAAAGATAAAAAGATGGAACAGAGATCCAGTCCCTGTTTTCAAACCACGTAGATCATCCCTGGAGAATATTAGGGCAAATCTGCAAACGCCGAGGTCCCAGAATGGTTAGATAAGGGGCAGACTAGATAAAACAAGCCTCGGCGGGGATTGAAAGGAGTGATGGAGCGAGGTGGGGGCGGGAGGAACTGAAGGAGTCCTCCGGGCACTGTGGCACTTGAAGGAGACCTTGAAGGAAAGATGGCATTTTGGTTGGTAAAGACGGGAAACGGAGTCGGTGATCCTAACACAAGTAAAGCTACGGACATAGGGAAGCTTAGAGCGAGTCTCAGTAAATTAGTCCAGGTTGGCCAGGGTGTCTGCTAAAGTAGTTGAAATCAAGATCAGAAAGGTAGTTTGGAGACATTCTATGTGGAACTTTGAATGCCAAGGTGAGGAGTTTATACTTAGCTCTGCAGGAACGCGAGGCATTGAAGGTTTTTTGACATGGGTGTGAGATGACTATGACCTTTGCTCTAGAAAAAATGTGCTGGCTGTGCTGCGAAGGATGGATCGGGGTAGAGGGAGGTGGGGGTAGGCAGACCAGCAGAGTCTGTGTTGGCAGTTTAGGAAACAGGGCTGAGGGAATTACAGGGAGGATGGATTCAAGACATTTCAGAGGTAAAATAGAGGGTTCCACAATGGACGAACTTAAGAAGCGAAAAAGGCAAAGACGACTATGCCAGAGTTTGGCCTAGGGGACTGGGAATATAGTGGTGCCATTAAGGGAAACACCCACACACGTTTAAAAAAAGTTAAACAGGAGGAAGTGCGACCTTTGTGAAAGATAATCGCTTTGGTTTTGAATCTGCTAAGTTTCAGGTGCTTATAAAACAGGAAGTTTTCTAGCAGGCTGTTTAAAAAATCAGGAGAGAGGTCAGAACTAGAGATAAAGGTTTGGGAATGATCTCCATAATGATACCGTTCAAACTGTGGCAGAGGGTGAACTACTAGAGGGAGAAAAGAGAAGGTCAAGGACAGTTCCTTGGGAAACATTTTGTGTTCAAGAAATTGGAGTAGGAAGAAGAGTCACAAAGGGAATAAAAGGAGGGGTTTGGGAGATAGGAATCGAACCAAGAGGTCTTTGGAAGCCAAGGGAGGGGAGAGTTGCAAAAAGGATGGTGGTCAGCAGTTTCAGATGCTGCAGGGATTTGAACAACAGGAGTGAGGTTGGCCAAGGGGCCATGACATCTAACAATGTGGACCTATTTACTCGCCTTTGAGACAATCATTTCAACAAGTTGGATAAAGTGGAAGCCAAATTGCAGAACATTAGGAAGTAAGCGATGATGTGGAAGCAGCAGGTGTAAGCTAGGTTTTCAGGAAATTAGAGAGATAAAGCTTAAGAGGATAGAGGGGGAGGGTCTTTTAGTTCGTGGTAGATCTGAGTACGTTTGTAAGTGCAGGAAGTGGAGCCAGCCAGGGAGAGGTGTAACCCTTACCCATGCCACCCTCCTCAAGCTCAGTTTTCTTGGCAAATTAAAATGGAAAGTAGAAACAATTGCCTAGATAATTCAGACCAAAACCAAACCAAACAACCATACACACAGAGAGAAAACAAAAAACAAAAAAAGGAAACCAGAACTCCAACAAATGAAAGGACTGGCTAATAACACAATTATTCTGGGATATTTTGCTTAATTGCTTAAACTAATTCTCTTCATTGGACACTGCTTGGCAGAGCTTTATTTAGTCTCTGTAACAATGGGGTTTTGTACATATACCTATGTGTGATGTGTGTCAAATAGATTGTTAAATTATCTTGTGCTAGCTTGACTTCAACTTTTCTTTGAAGACATACCGTAATTTGATTGTATGTAATTCTTCACTGATCAGTGCTGAGTTTCCAGTTCTGCAGCTTCCTTTATCGAGAACTAACATTTACCCTTGTTTCCACCCTCTAATGATATTGCAAACTAAATAAAATTCTATCTGGGGTGGTTCTTTCAAAGAGAAACAGGCAGCCGCAAACCTTGCCAAGGTATCTTGCCCTTTCCACCTTCCCAGTGACTTCCCCACCGCCCAAACTGGGCTGCGTTCCCTGATTTGGAGGATGTTTCTTCAAAACAAGCCACTCCACTGTAACAACCTTGCTCCTAGGAAGAGGCTCAGCTACCACACATTTACCCAACATGCTGGTGGTGGAGAGGTGATGTCCAGCTGTAAGGTGAATCGTGTTTGTAAAGCAGTGGGAGCTCTCCAGAGGGTGGTAACTACACAAACAGTTCTATAAAGAATACTGAAGCTCCAGGAGGGACCTTTCTGTTCCTGTCAACATTCCACTGCAAACAGAATATAGGGGTTAGGGTTTTTATTCATCCAAGAATCTCCCTTGAAGCTGAGGGCTCCCAGCGTGGTGTAGAGGCCCATTGGACCAGCTGGTATGTTTGTGTGTAGCTGGCTAAGCCTTTTATCAGCTGAGACCGACAGGAAGTCTCCAGGGTCACTGAGGGGGCTTGGTAAGCCCTTGTCTTTGGCACCCTGTCAGCCTCCTTTTCATGCCTCTGATCTGCCCATTGGCACCAAAAGGAGCTAAGCTCAGCTTGGGTTGTTTCGGTCTCATGTTCCTCGCCTCCTGACCCTCTCCCCGTACCCCCATCATGGCTTTTACACAATGCCAAGAGTTCACAGAGTGGTTCTGGTTGCACCTTGTGAATCAGGCTCTTTTTTCCTGTTTTGGCAGAGTTTGTTTTTCTCCTGTCTGAACAATGGTGTCTGGAGAAATCTGTGAGCTACCAGGCTGTAGAAATCCTAGAAAGGTAAAGCCCCGAGCATAAGGCCCTTGTACGTCGTACCTCTCAAAAATGGCTAATGTACCCAAGTCTTAAAAAGAAAAAACAGTACTAGTTGTCCCTGACCACGAGACCTGGTCTTGTACCGTCTATTGCAAATGTGAGGTTATTGCCAGCGATCGCTATTGGGGAGGATACGGTGTGGCACGCTTTGAAGGAGAAACTCCTTTTAGTTTGAGTGAGCATGGGTTGTTTCATCTCCCCCTTCCCTTCTTCGTAGGTTTATGGTTAAGCAGGCGGAGAATATCTGCAGACAAGCCAGAATCCAGCGAAGAGATAAGACCGAAGCTCGGAATTGGAGGGCTCTGAAAGAGCAGCTTTTCAACAAGTTTATCCTGCGTCTTGTGTCATGTGTTCAGCTGGCAAGCAAACTTTCTTTCCACTACAAAGTAAGGAGCCGGGGTGGCTCACGGGCCCCTGAGCGTTAGGGAGAAACCAGCTCATCCAAAGGGGACCGTGAGAAACCCCCTGCTAGGCTAGGTGGTACCACTCACGTGGAAATTCCTGAGTGCAATTATGCTTCCAAAGCATACCCCCCACACACACACAGGCACGCGCATGTGCGTACACAGTCACACGGGGCAGTTATTAAATAGCCTGAAGTTCTGTTCCCAAAGTATAATTGCTGGACAGATGCCATTACTCACACAGGTCACCTTTTCTCTCCTTGAATTCAAGGACAGTTTACATAAAATGTCCGACTTTCCAACATACCTATCACTATTAAAGGGAAATATTCCATTTATAAAGGATAAAACTTTTGCACATCATTACCCAATGCTTATATGATGAAATATCGTTCACTCCACAAGTGTTTATTGTCTTCTACGGCCAGATGCCACACTAGGTGCCATGGCTGCAACAGCAAAAATATCGTCTGTGCTCTCAAGGAACTTACTATCTGATGAGAGAAGACACACAGGCAAATCACGTGGGAAAGTGTTCTGATCAGCGTACATACAGAGGGCTATAAATTTACCTTCTCAGCCTTGGAGAGCCAAGGAAGTGTATTTGGAGAAAATTACTTCTTGAAAGGGGAAGGGGTGTGAAAGGTGGGCTGACCCCAAGGGAAGAGGGAGCAGGGTAAAGGAAAGCAGGGAGAAAGACGGGGGGAGAAAAGGGAGACCCTGGCACAGGCAACATACAGAGGCCTGGAGACCCTGGTGGGTTTGGGGGCTGCACGTCTGCTACGGGAAGCACCGAGTAGAAGGGGCATCACCAGCAGAGAGGATGAGGCGAAGGCTTGGGCTGGACTGGCAGGGCTGTGTGTACCATGCCGAGGTGTGCGGTCCTCCCTCTGACGCACTTTTCTCCCCCTCCCCGTTTTGCTTCCCTTCGCTCAGATAATCAGCAACATTACAGTCCTGAATTTCCTCCAGGCTCTGGGATATCTACACACTAAAGAGGAGCTGCTGGAGTCAGAGCTTGATGTTTTGAAGTCCCTGAACTTCCAAATCAATCTGCCTACTCCCCTGGCATATGTGGAGATGCTCCTGGAGGTTCTAGGTACTGAAGTGTGCCAGGGACTGTGGGCTGGAGTCTTCCGTAGAAGACAGTAAGAATACACCCAGGGATCCGGGGGCAGTGGGCAGAACCCACCCATGAGGAACAGGACGAACCCCGCAGTGACTGAGGAAAGTGTTCTCTCTGGTACTTGTCAGGGAGAGAGACGTAAGTCTCAGCACCTGGCTTATTTGAACTCACGAGGTACTCTTACTGGGTCAAAGAGTTAATTTATAGAGAGGCACGAGATAAGAGGGAAAAAACAAACATTCTCTGATTGTATATGGAGATTTCTCTACCTTTCCCTGTGTCCTTTGAAACTGACCTCCCGTTAGAGAGGTTTCTTACAGTGAAGCAACCGGGGAGCACATTAGCAGCTCAACAGTTTGTGTTGCATTGACAACAGTGATTACGATCAGAAAAGACCCGCATGATGCTTTTTACCATGCCCGCACTCCATCTAGGATACAACGGCTGCTCGGTCCCAGCCACGCAGCTGCATGCCACCTGCCTGACCCTGCTCGACCTGGTCTATCTCCTGCACGAACCCGTATATGAGAATCTGCTGAGGGCCTCGATCGAGAACTCCACACCCAGTAGGCTGCAAGGGTAAGGCAACTCCCTTAGTGTCGGTTCCTCCCAGAAATGGGGAGTCCAGAAAGTAGTGTGAGAACGTGGCACGTGGAATCGGCCCGGCAAGGCGTCCAGCCCCCAGACGATCCGCACAGGTTATCTGGTTCAGATGAACATCCGGCGTGTCGCTTGGATGCAGATGACTGAGCCCCATCAGCAAAACCCCAAATGCTTTTATTTTTAAATTTAAATGACTTCAAGTAATTATTTCCTCGTTTTCTTTAGAGCTGTTTATAACTTGAGATTACCGGACTGTTGCTGTAGTCACCTGGGGAAAAAAAGCCAGTCACAAGGTTGCAACTTGGACAAAAGTGTTTGATTACTGTCGAGTCAGAATGGTAAAAAGCCTCACAGTCACATTTGTCAGAGAGACAGACGGGACAACAAAAGGCCCAGAAACCATTCAGACAGGAGGCTCATGTTTTAATCCCAGCTGATCTGGGGTGTGTGTGGCGGGACGGGGGCGGGGGGTGGCTGGGAGAGGGGTGAATTAGCTATTACCTGACTTTTTCTTCCCATGTCTAAAAATTCCAAAAGGATCAACGTAAACAACAACGGAGGGTCCATGACCCTAAGATTTGGAAGATCGCATTTCACTCTAGTTCCAAAATTAATCACGGTTTTGGTCGTTCAGGGAGAAGTTCGTTTCAGTGAAGGAGGACTTCATGCTACTGGCAGTAGGCGTCATCGCAGCAAGCGCGTTCATCCAGAACCACGGGTGCTGGAGCCAGGTACGTGCCTCCGAGCAGACGCAGCGCGGGGAGAGGGAAAAAGTTAGTCCTAAGTTAGGACTGAAAAGTGTTCTCGTTTTCCTTATGAAATTGGAAATGGAGGCCCAAGTTCAGCTTGTTCATTTCCTTTTATTGGACCCCACCACAATCCACTAACCAATAATCTGCTATCATGTTCAAGTCCAATGAGTATATCCTCCCAAAGAGAGAAAATGTCAAGGCTCAAATTTCCCTCTCCCATTTCACAAAACGTATCTCCAGCCGAGTGAAATGTCTAGCAGAAACTTTCCACACCAACGCCATCAGGGCGAAGGCGTCCTAATGTTATCTGGCTACTGGCAAACACCGGGGTCTGGATCTAGTCTTCTCAGGAAGTCCAGAGAAGTGAAAGAATTTATACTGGGCTCGGGAGAACAGCCCGAGCAGCGTGCCTGCGCACTAAGACGGGACGCGATGCTTTGGTAATAAACACCCTGTCTCTGTTCCTGAAGGTGGTGGGGCACTTGCAGAGCATCACTGGCATTGCCCTGGAGAGCATTGCCGCCTTCTCTTACGCGATCCTGACCCACAGCGTAGGAGCCAGCACTCCGGGGCGGCCGCGGCCTGTTCCTCCCCACCTGGTGGCCAGAGCTCTGAGGGCCGCTGCTTCCTCCAACACGTGACAGACGGAATCTGCCAAATACAAACGACCTCCCATCACCGCGCTCATCTGTCCTTTGTTTACTTTGATGCTCAGGGTACAAAAGTTTCAAGTGTCTTTTGAACTGTGTTTTGTATCCCGACTTTGTTACGCTAACTTCTCTGCACCGGGGAGTTAAGGTGGACAAGCAAGTCCTTTCTGTCGCATCAGACCGAAAACGTGCAAAGCTGGGAGGGAGAGAAGTATTAGTGAGGTTGGTTCACTTTTATTTAAGAAGGTATTTATGCCTTTTCTTTAACTGTTCGTTTCATTACGAGAGAACATCAGACATGAAGATTAGCATTAACCAGGGGCTCAAAAACTGAGACCATCTGGGTGACCTGACCTTGAGCAAGAAGGCAGTCTACATCTCCCTTAGTTTAACACCTCTGTTCTGTTACTGAGATCTACACAAACAGGGCTTTCTCTACAGCTATTTCCACCAGCCTTTTTTTAAAGACTTTATTTATTTTTAGAAAGAAGGGAAGCAGGCAGAGAGGGAAACGGTGATGTGAGACAGAAACACCCATCGGTTGCCTCTCAACCAGGGACTGAACCCGCAGCCCAGGCATGTGTCCTGACTGGGAGTCCAACCAGCGACCTTTCGCCTTGCGGGATGCCGCCCAACCAGGCCACACCAGTCAGGGCTCCATTCGTCTTCTTAAAAAGTAACACTAACCCATTTCAACAGAATTTCCACATACCTGCACTTGAGCTCAGTTCTCCCAAAATACAAAGTCCTCTCTTTTAGGTCAAGAAAAACCCAACAGTGCGCCTTGGGCAGTTATCAGACTGCAGCAAATCTTTTATTACAAATAATTAAATCTCTCCACAATGGCTCGAACAGCATCAGACACCATTTCATATCTCTAACACAGAGCAGAGCAAGCTTTCAGCACCAGAACCGCGGGAGACGTGTCCGATTTCAGGCTTCTGATCACATCGCATGGTGACCAGAGCTTGTATGTCCTTTTCTCACGTTATCCAATTGTGCGTCTCATGCATCCCGTCGTCTCAGTGGAGACAAAAGTTCCTATTTAATATTGTTTAAGTGCAGGAAGTTGAGAGAGATAAAATCCACTGAAAAACACAGCAATCTCAATTCAACTCAGTTTAAAAAAAAACAAGCAAACTTAAATTAGTTGTTTTAAGGGGAGAGGGAAAGAAAGGCATGGGGTTAAGAGTCAAAACTATAACAGAGGCTAGGAGCTGTACATGGCATGGAAACTATTTGTCACGTGGTATTTTAAAGTGGCTTTTGAAGATTTTTTTTTCTTTTTTGGTATTGTAAACATGTGCTGTTTAATAGTACCCGAATTTAATTTAAAAACTTTCTTTCAAACAAAACAAAATTTAAAGCCTTTAAGGCAAACATCCCCCTCAGGAAAAAAGAAAGTCATTTATTATAGAACTGTGAGGACACCCAAGCCAGACCCCACTTAAGATTCGTCAGCATGAACTTGAGAGCTTTTGTCCACTGTTCCTCAGAGTTAAACTGGGTTTTGATGGAATAGGAGCCACCGCTGCCTCCTGTGTCTTCAATCTTGCCTTTTTCCACGTCCATCCTGCAGACGGACACAGCAGAGCTCGCTGGTAACCGAGACCCGAGTTAAGTCAGTTCAGGCAAACGGGCAGAGACTTAATCATGGGACCGTTCACGTCATTTTATCGGTTAAAGAGCTCTTGGCGAGGAACGACAGTGTATTTTGGATTTGCTTGAAAGCCAAATATCAAGGAGGCTGTCACAAGAGCCTCATTGTCATTGTGGAGTACAGGGACAGCACACACACCCAAACAGATGACAAGCCTGGAGCAGAGGGTAAATGAGAGTTACAGTACTCCTCACTGTTTTCCTAGGCATCCCTGAACTCACGGGGAGAGAAGGGAGGCAGAGGAAAAGAAAGGCTTTGTTTTGGGGTGATAGGAGCAGCTCGACCTTACTCTCCTGAACTAAGGTCTCCATCACTGGGCTTCTACACAATTTGGCCAAAGGAAGCATTCCTATATATTTCCAAGGGCTTAGGGGAAAACCTTCCTGAACCTGGAGAGCGGCCTTGAGCTCCGTGCCAAGAAAACCCCCCAGACCGTCTGAGACAACCTTCTTTTTCCCCAGGGGCCAGGTGGTCACGTTCTGTCCTACTTACAGTGTGGATCAGTCTCTGCCCATCAGAGTCACGTGATTTCCCACCATGTTCCCACCATTGATTCTATGTTTTGCCTCCATCCTCACTGTCCCTTCCGTTCTGCTCAATTTGGCCCTACTCTAGGTTCGTTCGGCGCTGGGGGGTTACTGACCTGTAGGGAAGACAAAAACGTGTCTCGCCTTTCTCCACCTCTTCTTTGAACTGCTGCACACAGTCCAGGAAAGCCACCATCGCGTGGTCAAACTTGTTGTCCCAGAAAAACCGCAACCCCCCCGAACAGTACAACGGCAGCTCCTGCTCAGGGAGAGAGAACTGGCTGTGCGTGCGGCACTGAGACGGCCCAGCGGAGCGCTCGCAGCCTCTCCGCCTTTCAAGTCGCGCCCCCTCTGTATCACTGCCACCCCGGGCAAACGACAACGCGCCCACCCGTCTTCCTAGCGATGGAGATGCACTAGGCACCCACCTCACCGCGACGCTGTCCCCACCCCAGGGCACATTCTCCTCCGACCGGCCCACGCCCCTTCTCCAGCCTGTGAAAACGTGATTTCTTCTACGGCCCTCAAAGTGCCCAGCCCTGACCTGGGCAAGACACTGCCTCTTCGTGAGATATCTCAGGCCAAGAAGGACACGGAATAAGGCCGTTATCAAATGTAAACTGTCCTGTTTACGAGTACAAGAATTTTGTATTCCAGCGAAGCGGAGCTCCCCACAGTACCTTAGACTTGTCTGTCAGAGACTCCAGGTACGAATGGTTTCCGTAGGGGACGAGGCGGTACCTGACAAGGAGAGGCACGGAAAGATGGAGACGGGAGGCCTCCCACGGCGAGGCCTGACGCGGGAACCCAACGGTCTGCAGACTTCCTCCTGCCTCTTCCACCGTCCCCGCTCCTCCCTCTCACCTCCCCACAGGCCCCGTGTTTAAGATTTTGCTTACGGAACAAAGTACATTTACTATGTAATTGTCTAGGGGCCTCTGTGGATGAATGTATGTTTTGGTTTAGATTTAAGAACAAAAACTGAAAGTAGCTTGGGGAACACTAAAGTTCTAGAGACAGATGGTGGGCTGGGGACCACTGCCAGGGTCATGCACATCGAGGGCTGCTTATCAGCAGAAAGAGCCCGATGCTGAAGGGAAAACCAGAAGTGGACACTCCAGAGAGTAAACTCCCGGTCTGTTGGGGCAAGGGTTCCGGCCAGAGTGGAAAGCAATATGAAGATGGAGATAGAAATTATATCAAAGACACACCACACCCCAAGAAAGGCTACATTTCTTACCTCTGAAATTTCAGACCCATCTTATTGGCCAGGGCATGGAGCAGCAACACCGTCTGGCCCCAGGCAGCATTAATCTCATTCCATTCCACAGGAACGCTGGGCAAGCGACCCAGTCTGAAGTTATTGATTGTGCCGAACTGTCCACTGTGCCTACAGAAGACGGCCAAAGGCAGGGAAAAATACAGGGAGAACTTAAAACTTAGCAACTTCTGGGACTTCCTGCTGTCACGTAGGGCCTAGCATAAATCTCTCTCCTTATCTCCAGATCCATATACCTATGTGGGACTTTAAACACACGTCTGAAACGTGAGTCATTGTCTTTCCCCCTGCTGCTCAGACGCCAAAGCAGAAACCTGGGCATCACCCTCGAACGCTCGCTCTCGGCTCCCTCCCTGCAGAAGAGCACCAGACTCTGCTGATTCTAGCTCCTAAATCTCTTTGGCCTGTCCACTCCTCCCCCAACTCAATCCGATCCTCTTTTCCTGTTTACACTCCTACTAACAAGTCTCCCTACCAAAAGCACTGCCCTCTTCCCTCAAGTCACGTCTCCGGCTGCAGGAAAAGCTGTCACCGATGGGAACCCAGTTACTGACTTCCCTGCCTAGAGTGCTCCAGGGCTCCCACTGCCTTCTGGATAAAGTCCGAATCCCTTCGTGACACCTACAAGATCCTCTGGAAACCAGTGACTCTCCAGTTTCAGATCCGGTCCTTCTCCCCTTTACACTTAATCTCTACTCACAATAAGCTCCTTTCAGTTCTCTGAATCCACACTCCCCACTTCCCTCTGTTTCTTTGCACAAGACATTCTCTCGGCCAGGACAAGCCCCCTCCTCTGCAGACTTCTACTTCACATCTCAGCTCAAACGCCACCCCCCTCTGAGGGGACTCTCCACGTGGCCTTCCCGCACGGGGTAAAGTGCCCTTCTGTGCTCCCACGGCACCCAGGGCAGCCACTATCGCCCTGTGTTACAACTGCCTATCACTTATCCATCTCTTCCATGAGATCAGAAGCAACTAGAACGTAGAACACGTATTGTTTGCTGTTGCCACCCTAGTGCTTAGAATAGCACCTACCACACAGCAGATGCTCGACAGTCACTAAACGGACAAAATGTCAAGTAAATTAACAGATGAATGACCCTCAGCTCCAGGCACAGGACCAGAATTTCACATGGCTAGAGGGCTCAGATCTTCCCCTTTCCTTGGGAAGGTGTATGGCACTAAGCTCTAGAATCCCGTGATGTGCATAGCCCATCGCAAGGAATGGAAGAAACCCGGATGGGGTGGAAATGATACACAGTCCATTTTGTGGGAGGTGGGCACCCTGGCTTAGTGTTAACAGCTAAAATCCAGGTAGTGCTTCCCAGACACTCCTCACCCCCCAGCTCTCATTACCAAATGTGGAAGGTGGCATTAAAGACGTTGGTTTTCTTCAGCTTGTCCAGCTGCATCTGGGCATAACGCATCTGGTTCTCTACGCTCTTCAGCTCGTCATCCAGTTCCAGCTGCTGTCGTTTAAACTCACTGTACTCTCTCTGATACCTGTGAGCAGCCAATGGCCATTGAAGGCGGTTAGTGTGGGGGCTAAAATTTCTGTTATCGCCCCTCTTAACAGTTTACTCTTAGTGACTGTTCTTACATCTAGTTATAGCACCTTTTGGCTCTGTCACAGATCCCACTCAAAGGAACATACTTGCTCCAGTGGTTTTGCCTGGGAGGGACAGGAATGCCTCAAATTCCAGTTGCCCGTATGCAAGAGGGAGAGGTAAAAAGGATGCTCCAAACCAGCATCAAACACCTCTTGGATGTCTGACCTTTTCCAGAATCAAGGTGAGTGGGTCAAGAGAGGCTTCTTCCATGGATTGGCTATAACTTCACCTCTACATACTTACTGTCCTTTAGTTAATAAACATCATTTCCAATAGAACTTGTCACACTGCTCCGTGAAAAATTAACTTTTTGTTCTGTCCTTCACTTCCCCTATTTATTAATGTGGACACTGTGTCTCCCCAGATAGACAGAGGGGTCTCCCAGGCCAAGAGCACTAATGAGATTTTTAGCTGAGAAAGAACAAATGCAGGCCAATATGTTCATCCTTCCAGAGGAAAATGCCGGGTGCAGCGCTGACTCACCCAAATGACCGAGCACCCCACTGCACAGAGTTATGACTCCAGCCCTGGCTCTCTGCTCTCTATTTGATCAGCACACTTCTTTCACTTCATCGTGCTGAAGGGTTTCATACGTAACCCTTCAGACAAACCTCTAGAAAGGGCCCAGGAAACAATATGCAGGATCCCGAGCAAACAAGCTGCAGCCTGACAGCTGACTGCAGCTCACACACTAACCAAACACGTCATCTGGAAGCCATGTCCCCTCCTGGAGCTTTGAGGGCCGGACAACAGAAGAACAGGGTGATCACTCACTGGGCCTCCTCCTGATCCAGTCTCTCGGCCTCAGCCTGGACCTCTTCGAGATTTTCTGCCACTATCTTACGGTTCTTTTCCACATCTTCCAGCTCCTGAATCAGCCTCTCCTCCTCTAACGCCAGCTCCTTTAGTTCCATCTCTAGCTGTTCGCTGTCATCCTCGTTCATTTGCTCCAAGATCTCCAGACAGCGTCTGCCAGGGACACAGAGTGAGCTTACCAGAGGGAACCTGTCACTGTTTACCTGAGTGGAGCACAGCTCTTGGACAAGGGCCAGGCAGTCTCAGAACAGTGACAGCTCTGAGACCCGGATGTCAGTTTCCAGGACCTGGCTCTGGAGACACTCACTTGTAGTTCTGACACTCATTTTCGGTGACGTTGAGCTGAGTGTCCAGCTGGTCTAAAAGAGTATCTGTGCATTCCTCACACAGTGGGTGATCCACATCTGTCTGGCCTGACATGATGTCAAAAAGGTCCCCAGTGACCTGCAAGTGTGGGAGAGTCAGGGTGGGGCCGGCCCCTTGCTACCCGCCCAGACACCCCCCTCTGCCAGCCATGCCCCCTGCTTGATGCTGGAATGAGGTCGACTTGCCTTCAGTCTTCGGCTGAGGTTCTCCATGGTTCCACCATCGGATGCCTCCCCGATCAGAGTGAAGCTGTTGGCACTTTCTGTAGACATCATCCTGCAGACAGCCCCCCGCCCACGGGCCACATGAGGGAGCAGAGAGGCCTCTTCCACCTACTGCGGTGCCGGTGGCAGAGACTCTCAAGCACCAGCCGAGGGGCCTCAAGGTGCACACCCACTCCTAGCCCGACTGACCTCCCAAGGGTACCTCTGTCCCAAGGGGAGGTCATGCTGGTGTGGCACAGGGGGCACTCAGCACGAAGGTTGGCCTGGATGGACTAAGGAGGGAGAGGGGGCATCAAAAACTGACATGTATGTGTCTACAATAGAAAAGGAAGGAGAATCTGGAAAGACCATTTTTTAATATTACACCCCTTGCCAGCCGCCTTCACATGCATCCATAACGAAGAACCTGACTATCTAACAACATTTGCTACTTTTAAACTTTTCAAGAGCCCATCATCTCTTTTATTAGTCGATCGCTCCCTTGACTTTTCTCAATTCTTTCTCACGAGGGCTACTATCTCTTCCAATGTGTGAACGGCTACAGGAAAAACTCAATCAGTACTGGAAGGTGATGGGCCAGGTATAAGGGAATGCATCTTTTCTGGAAGAGCCAAAAGGCTAGGTAATGATTCATCTCTGTCACCTGGCTCCAGGTCCCAATTCAGGGTTCAATTAAAATTCGACTAATCTTTGGCAAGGAGCAGGGGGCTAAGGAGTAGTAGGCACCTGGCTGGGGGGATGAATCTGCGAGAGACACCATCCTGGCGGGTTTCAATAAATGGCTCCTGGGAAGGAAATAAGAGCCCATTAGAATTCTGACAGCTTAGAGGTGGAGTCTATGTCCCAAACAGCCTCAGAACTATTTGGCTTTACCCTTGACTGATAAGCACAAGACTTCATAAACCACAGAGACTTAACAAATGGGTATTATCTAGCCAATCCTTGGATACTAAGAAATGACCCCTAGTACAGACACACCCCAAGTTCCATTTGATTTTTTTGTGGGGCACATCACCCTAAGTAGGTTTTACTCAATTATATAATAATTGCATATGCGTTTTCTCACCTCCTAGTCAGGGATAGGGGTGAGATGTCCTAAGTATGATGGCACAAGAAAAAAGCCAGATCAAACAAGTTTGCCATGGCATAGAAAAGAATAGGTAATTTACATGTTCCCTTCGTAATTTAATGTGATGAAAAATGTATGACAGCTGTCTTTGGCAATGAAATTGATCACTGAAGTTTTCACAGTTTAAAAATGACATGTTCTCCAACACTGACGATCCTTCTGGCTACAGTAATCATAGAATTCATTGTCCAAACCAAGATACTTTTGAGAATGGAGAGGAGTGGATATTAATAATTACCTAGAACAACAGATGTAAACCAGGAATGCCCTGAGATGACCTGGATACATAGGTCATCTCATCTCCTACCTATAGTGGCCTCATTCAGTAACCCTGTCACAACCTGAGGTGTGCTTCCGTATCTCCAATGATCCGCAGTGGCCTGATCATGTAGAGTATCTCTTGTTAACCTGAGATTCCAGAAGTCTGTGGCTCCAGAAGCACCAAGTACCCTGCAGAAACCCACTTTGCATTCAGTATTTCCTACCTCTCCCGAGTTAGCCTCTTCCTCCTGGGTCTCTCCTGATTTCACCTGGGCTGTGGCGAGTAACGGCGCTAAAGGCAAGGAAAACATCAAGTCAAAAGAATCTTATCCAAAACAAAACAAACCAATCCCATTAAAGCAGGAGTGGGTATGAAAGTAATGGAAAAAGAATTGGAAATATCCTCTTCACCACCCCTACCCCAACCTTTTTCTTAAAACTACCATTTACGCAAAGAAGAATCTCTTGTCTTCTTCCCATTAAGTAAGATTAAGGAAGTGTTAAGTTTTTTCCAGGATAATAGTATCACGGTTATGTTTTCAAAGACATCTTATCTTTCAAAAATCATTACCAAAATATTTACAGCATTTGTTTGGGATTCGCTTCAAAATAATTTGGGGTGGGAGGGGAATAGATGGGGTTGCAGATACAGCATGATTAAATATGCATTAATAATTATAGAAGCTAGGTGATGGCTACGTGGCATTCACTGTGCACTTTGAAGTTTTCCATAACCAAAGTAAAAAAAAAAGTGACTGAGTGGGGATGGGAGGTGAGGGAAGGGTCAGAGAACACAGGGATGAGAACACAGCTAGCTGTTGAAGCTGGTTGATGAATACAATGGAGTTCATTATGCTACTCTCTCGGCTGTATGTTTGAAATTTCCCATGACTGTTTAAATTAAAGAGTTAATTCTCCTCAAAAAAGAAAAATCAGCTACTAACAATAGCTAACATTTATTGAGTATTATTTGTTCAGCATATTCCCAAGTACTTATGTTCTTTGTCATATTTGATCCTTACAGCTACCTTGAGGTCATTTATGTTTTACAGATAAAGAAACCAAGAAACCAGGATCTAGAGAGGTGATGTAATTTGCAAAAAAAAAAAAAAAAATCACTCAGCTAGTAAATGACAGCCTGGATTTAAACCCAAGCAGGCTGACTCCACATTTAAACTGCCCTCATGTTTTGTTTTGAACTATATCTCACTTCTTGGGACAGTGAGACTGTGCTCTCCACTTATCAGCTGTTGACCACTGGGTAAGTGACTTCAGCTTTCTGAGCCTCAACTCCTCATTTGTAAAATGATCCGTAGGGGTTGTTGCTGGGACTAAACAACAACAAAAAAAATGCATGCAATGCACTTGGGATATGGTAAGCTCTCAAAAAATGTCCTTTATTATTACACATACATGTTCCTTTACTCTGAAACAGTAGGAGCAAAAAACTAGGGACCTTTCCTCGCTGCTACAGAACCGCTTTGTATTCCGGAGGGGCACACAGGCAGCCAGAGAGATGGACTTTCTTGGGTTTACACGGGAGTCGGTGGCAGACTACACGGATAGACACCTTAAGACCTACATCTCCAAAGCTGCCCACTTTCAACGATTTTGACCGCCCTCTTTGCAAGGGTCTCGCTGACCTGTGAGCTCCTGGATGGTGACACGGTCCAGGATCTTGAAGCTCGTGTCCAGTTTTAGGGGCTGGCTGCAGCGCTGGCACACGAAGCTCACCTGCATGGTGTTGCTGGACGTCTTAGATCCCTCCATTCCTACGGCGATGGAGAGGCGATGATAGGAAGAATCGGCGCCCTTGAACCCCCCGTTCCGGGGCTAACACCAGTCTTGCTGGTGGTGTAAAGTGGGGCAATCCCGCCCGCGCCGTTCCCTCCAGGAACAGTGCGATATCAAATGGACCTGCTTCCGGGTCAGCTCCGCCAAAGGCAGTTTACAGTCAAGTAAACTGGGGGGGGGGGGAGGGGCTGCAATAGGGGCCGTCAGGGTTCCCTAGCTCCCTTCTAAGGTCGCGCGGTTCAGCCCTCGACGTTCTTCACCTCGGGGCCCGGAGCCCGCCACCCTGGTCGAGTCTACCGCGGGGGCACCGTGGCCTCGGTTCTGCGCCAGAGCGAGGCCTCCAGAACTGCCATCGCCCAGCCTTCAGCTACTTCCCGGTCCGGCGGATGACTTCCGCCCTGACCGGACGTGACCTCACGACGGCTGCGGCTGCAGGCGGAGCCAGTACGGTCGGTCCCAGTCCACCAGCTTTCGGGCCGGACTGCGGCTCCTAGAGGCTGAGCTGGGAAACGCCCCGGCGCGGGCGCGTATGCGGAGATTGCGAGAAGTGGAGGACCGAGTTGGGAGAGAATAAGGCTTTGCCATTCTGTAATCTTTCTTCAGATTTGTCACTTTTTGAGTGGAATCACTTTAATTCTTTCTGCAGTATCAGTTTTAAAAGTTTCTCCTTGGGAGAGCTGGGCTTTCTTTCAAACGCCCGTGAGAGAGTGGTAGACACACTTGGAGGGGAAGTAAACTTTGTGTTTTATTTTATATTATAAAATTTCAATTATTAGGGAAAGTTGAGCACTTCAGGTTTTGAAACGTATAAAGATATGCAAGAATAGAGAGATCAATGAAACAAGATAGAGTTCAAAAATAGACCAAATACATGGGGATTTACTATGTGATGAAGTATTTCAAATCAGCGGGGAAATGAACTACTTAGAAAGTGATAAATGGGGCCAAAGAACCAGGTAGGTGGTGGTGACTTACCTATTATTTTAAATGTAGGTGATTCTAGACTTACTCAGATTCACTCCCTCTGAGCTCCAGCACTGGGGTAGCAGCTTGGAAGGCACCAGTGGCATAAAGGGAGGAACTGAAGTGTGTGACTTCAAGGTGGGAGCTGGAGGACAGTTTTCCCCCAGATAGAAAGGCGGGCAGAGGCCATTGTCCCTTTTCTGAGCCCTGCCCCCAGAAAGCCAGTAGGCTGGTGCCATATCTGAGACTCCATCAACCTGGCTAATAGCGTTTGCCCCCGCCTTGGAGATCCCCAGAGACTCCAGTCTTACCCAACTTACCAACCCACCCAAGCTGCTTTTCCATATGAATGGCTGGTCTTAGCTTCTGCTTCACAACTTCCTAAATCCTTGCAAACAAACAGCCAGCCTCAGTGAGCCCCAGGCCAAGCATAGAGGATAATGTATAGAGAATAAATGGGGCCAAGGGTGGGCAAAGCTATGTCAGTTGCGGGATATCTGGGAAGCCATCGAGGGTGATAAACAGGGAAGAGAGATGACCTGCTGACTTTTAAGAAATGTTTACTGACATATGAAAGCCATAGAGAGCCCTGGCCCATGTGGCTCAGTTGGCACCCATGTAACCAGCACTGAACTCTCCTGCCCCACGTCCCCTTCCAGGAGCAAGAGGACCCCGTCTACTCAGCACAAGGCTAAACGATATCCATATCCTCAGTTCTGACACCATGGACTAGTTTTGACTGTTTTTGAACTCCATGTGTACGGTCTCTTTTGATTTTGGTTTCTTTCAGTATTATTTTTGTGAAATTCCTCCACCTTGGTGTGTAGTTTTGGTTCATCTGTTCTCAAAACTATGCAGTATTCCATTGTGTGAACATAATAAAATTCAAGAGTTACCTATTCTACTCTTGGGAGACATTTGAGTAGTTTCCGGTTGAGGCTCTTGTAATTAGTGATGCTATGAACATTCTTTTTCACGTTCTTAATGAATGTATTTTTGTATTTCTGTTGGGTGTTTCTAGAGTTGGGATCTGGGTCATAGACACATAGATAGATTCAGCCTTAGTAGATACTGCCATAGCCAGGGTTGACATATTAAAAGGTAATTTGGGTGTGAGTAAAGAATAGGATGTGGTAGTGGGGTGGCAGCAAGAGTGAGAATGGAGGCCAGAGAGTCTATTGTAATGCTGCTGGCAAAGGATGGCAGTGGCTTTGACTGGGACCACAGGGGAGGAGGTGGAAAGAGACATTCTCATCCAGGATCAAACAGGGAAAGCTGATAGGGCCTGATGCCGGTTGGATGTGGGGAGATGAGGGAAAGAGGAACCAAGGTTGCTAGTTAGGTGTTTGGTTTCAATAACTAGGTGGACAGTTGTGTCGGTTACTGAGATGGAGACAAGCAGACGAATCACAGGTGTGGGGGAGAATCAAGAGCCCTGGTTTGACCACATTAAGTTTGAGGTGCCAATTAGCTACCACCAACTGGTGATGTCAAGTAGACAATTGGAGCTCAGTTAGATGTCAGGACTGGAGAAATAAACTTAGGGCCACCAGCAAATAGGTGTTGGGTACCACTGAGAGGTTCAAGCAAGATGGAGAGGTCACCACCAGTGCTGTCGACGTGGAAGTCACTGGCACGCTAGCAAGAACTCAGTGAGAACGTGGCGTGGGAAACCCAACTGGAGTGGATTGGAGTAAATGGGAGATGAGAAAGTAGAGTAAGAGGCAATAATATTGCTCAAGAAGTCTTGCCATAAAGAGCACAGAAGTGGAAAGAACACGAGAGAGGAATCTGGGTCCGAAGGAGGGTTTTTCCTCAAGATGGGAGAGATTTGTCATGTTTGGAAGTGATCCCGTAGAGAGAGGTGTCACATGGGGAAAAGAATAGATAATCACGGACGCACAGACCTCAAGAGACTGAAAGGGGATGGGTTCCAATGCTCAAAAGGAAGAGCTGGGTTTTGCTGGGAACAGGGATGTTTTCTTCAATGGAAGAGGAGGAAAGGCAGGAAGTATTTGCAGGCTGACAGATCGGGTGGTAAGATAAAGTTCTCATTCACTTGTTTTCTCAGTGAAGAATAAGCCTAGGCCATGAATTGGAGGTAGGAGGAGAGGGATATTGAAGTTTGGGGAGATAAGTAGCTATGACAGTCACTTGGAGCTCAGAAGAATAAACTTGTCAGGAGCATGTAGTAGGGTCTCAGGCAGTGTTGTGCACCCATCTGAGATCTGTACACAAGAATTTAAAGGGAGACCAGTCATCAGCGATCACTTTTGATTCGTTTGCATACAGGAATGAATGAAGTTTGGTAAATAAAGTGGTGCTTTCTGCAACTGTTCACTGAATAAATAAATGAGTGGAATATCATATAAGACATTTAGATAAGGGAGGAGGAATGGAAATACAGAGGGAATGTGTATTTGCCTTCTTACAACCTACCTGAATACAAAACACAATTATTTGAGAACAAAGCCATATCTCAACAAGCACAAACATATTAAGTTTCCACATTGAAGTTATAAATTCTGAAACAAATGCAGGGTAAAGGGGGTGGGGTCTGGGTAGAGGTGGGCAAAGTTAGGGTTAAGGGTATAAATAAAGAAAAAAATGTAGGGTAATGGCATACTTAAAATAAGATGAACAGGCCCTGGGCCAGGTAGCTCAGTTGCTTAGGGCATTGTCCCAATATGCCAAGGTTGTGGGTTCAACACCCAGTCAGGGCACCTACAAGGGTCAACCAATGAATGCATAAGTAAGTGGAACAACAAATCAATGTTTCTTTCTCTCTCCTGTCCTTCCTCTCTAAAAATAAATAAATAAATAATTTAAAAAAATAAGGTGAAGTTAATTTGGGAGAGCATTCCTGAAGTGAAGTTTCAGATCTGACTTCAATTTAATTAGGAACAAGTGTTAACAGAAAACAGAGGAAAAGGGGGAAAAACAGATGTTAATAAGCAAGGTGGGTAGTACGGGCTATGTTGTATGTTGTGTTGAATAAGTGCAAGAGGACCGTGAGTCTGAAAGCAGGGATAATTACATAGCTTAAAGAGTAACCTCTTCACGCTAAACACTAACAGATCGCTTATCCGACATGGCTCCTGTGTATCCAGTCCCTGCCTTGTGTCCTGGCACCGAGCTAGTCATTTAAAATATATATGATTTCCAATATAACAACCCTACAGAATTACATATTGTTTATTAGTAGTGACCAAAATTCCACTTGTCAGATGAGGGAATTGAGACTCAGCATTTCAGGACTTTTACCAAGCTACCATGTTTAGTAAAGAGCTGAGGCGGGATTTGAAACCGGATCTCCCTGATGCCAAAGGCCACCATCGGTCACACTTCGTTTCACTGCATATTCCCCTTCCCCTTGCACTCAGCACAGAGGCCTGCCCAGGGCAAATGTGTCGCAGCAGTAGTGACCCCAAAATGTAAACCAGGTGACCTGTCCTTGCACGTAATCCCATTTGTTCCCAAACAACCCTCTCCACCCCACTTCCCACCCCCACCCCCAGCTCACTGGTCTTCCAGTTTCTTCAATGGGACAACCTCTTTCTGTCCCCAGGGCACTTGTCTGTGCTGCACCTGTACCTTTGAAGGCGCGTTCCCTCACTCTTCCCAAGCTACCCCACCTTTACATCCTTCAGATCTCAGAGTAATTGTTGCTCCCTCTAAACCACCTTCCCTGGCTAGTCCATCCAAAACAGACCCCTGTATCAGCCATGTGTTTCCTAACGCTTATTACATTTTGTGATTGTGTTGTCGGCTTACTTTCTGGTGTCCTTCCCCAGTATTAAGCCCCATGAGACCAGAGAACTTGAGTCTTGTTTACCTTTGATTTCCCAGGACTGTGCTGTTCTGTACAGGGGACACTAGTCACACGTGGCTATTCAGGACTGCAATTGTGGCCCCTCAGAACTGGGATGTGCTGTGAGTGGAAAATTCTTACTGGGTTTCGAAGACTTGGTATGAGAAGGGAATGTGTATGATCTCAATATTTTAAAATATTGATTACAAGTTGAAATGATATTTGGGGAAACTAGGTTAATGTGATTAAAATTAAATTTCACCCATTTTACTTTTTAATGTGCCTACTATATATATTTTTTAAAGGTTTCATTTGTTTATCTTTAGAAAGATGGGAAGGGAGGGAGAAAGAGAGGGAGAGAAACATCAGTGTGCCAGAGACCCATCGAATGGTTGCCTCCTGCACGCCCCCAACTGGAGATCCGGCCCACCACCCAGGCACGCTCCCGGAGCAGGAATCAAACCAGTGACCTTCCAGCTCGCAGGCCGGCATTCAATCCACTAAGCCACACCAGCCTGGGCAGAAGGTTTTAATTTACATAAGTGACTCACATTATATAGGGTCTGGCACAAATAGCACCTTTTATGAGCTGGTAATCTATACCAAGTCTTGTATTACAAAATCACAAGCACATAATTGTGCACCATCACAATATCACACTCAAGCAGACCACATGACATTTTAGGTGAAGTGTTCGAATCGCTGTCCATCTTGTGCGAGACATTCACGTACCCTACCAACCACACTCAAGCAAGCCTTACGACATAATTCAACGGTAACGTCAGCAAATTTGTCCCGAATTCTGTCTTTTAGTTCATCAATGTTGCGGGGTTCTGTCTTGTACACAAGATCTTTAAGGATACCCCACAAAAAGAAATCAGGCGGGGTTAGGTCTGGGGATCCATCCGGCCACTCCAGTGGCCCGCGGCGCCCTATCCACCTCCCTTCGAAATGCATGTCCAACCACTGTCTGACACACAATGCATAATGTGGTGGCGCGCTGTCCTGCTGGAAGTAAACTCCAAAGTCCTGTTCAACTCTCGGCCACAATTCTGTTTGTAGGACATGTAGGTAATTATTCTGATTGACAGCACCATCAAAGAACACTGGTCCAATTATACCCATGACTGATATCGCTGCCCACACTGTTACCCCTGGTAAGTGTACGTCTTTCTCTAAGATAATGTGTGGGTTCACATCGCTCCAATACACACAATTATGGCGATTGATATGGCCATTCAATTTGAACGTAGCCTCATCGGACCACCATATCTTGGTTGGAAAGTTCTCATCCTCATGTAATTTGGCCAAAAATCTTTCACAAAATTCTACCCTTCTGTCCGAATCTCCGTCATGTAAGGAGTGTAGCAAACGTGGAACGTACGGCTTCATTTTCATTTTGTCCAGCAACCTTCGAACACTTCTGTCGCTAATACCGAGTTCCCCTGACAGGCACTTACTGGATTTTTGAGGGCTTCGTAACAACGATGCCCGTAATTCGGCAGCTTTTTCTTCAGTCGTCGCTGAAACTCGTCTTCCTGATCTTTTGGCATCATGCACACTGCCGGTTGCCTCAAACTTTCTGATCAGACTCGTGATGTTCCGACTCTGTACCAGCCGGATGCCAAATTCTTCACGTAACAGCCGAGCGGTTGCTGCGCCGTTGCACTGGTTTTGATAGTACAGCTTCACTGCTCTCACTCGCTGCTCCCTTGTCAGTCGATGGGCCATTTTATTTCAGGGAACCTGGAACACAAAGGGTAATAAATAAGGTTACTAAGACAACAGGTCCGTTTATACTACACTATACTACTTTAAAAACGAGGTTACTTCTGCTGGACCCTGCATTTCTAGGCTCTGAAGCAGCGTTGTCTTAGAGCCTAGCAAAGTGCCCCGGTCCGTTTTATTTAGCGAAATAACCAATGTTAACAGACAGAAGTAATGGCTGAGTGGAGATATGGTCTTTGCCTTCCATTAGGAAAATGGATACAGCATTGTCCTGGAAGTCAGGAGGCCTGGGTTCTGTTCCAGGATTTACTTGGCATCACTGTGTAACCTACCCCACTCTGGGCGTCAATTTTCCCATCAGGCAGTTGATCTCTGAGGTCTGAAAGTGTATGAGAATAAGTGGTGGAGAACAGTGGGGAATCCTGGTCCTATAGACTTTGTCTTCTGTTTGGCTGTAGCACAGCACCAGAGCTTCGGCCCACGGGAGGAGGTAGCAAGAATCGCAGACTAGGCTCCCGAGGCCAGCGAGGACCGCCAGCTTCCTCGGACTGACGTCACTGGAGCGCGACGCCGTAGTCAGTCCCGTCCCCGAAGCGGCTGCGGCTCCCGCCAAGGCGAGCGCGGAGCTAACAGAGTTCAACAGCTCTTGAGTCTCTTTGGGACTCAAGCCTCCATAAACCAGCCACAACCTACTTCCTTCTCACTTCCCTCTCACTGGGAACAAGAACCTGGAAGATGTGAATCCTACTCCAGTGTCCCCAGCCGACTCTCAGTGCGGCTGCGCAGGGCACGTGCGCATCCTCGCCGGTCCGGCGATTGGCTGTGACGTAACTTCCGGCGTGAGTGGTGAAAGCCGGGAGGGCGAGCGACTGAGCGAGCAGGCATCCAGCAGCAGGCAGCAGGCAGGCGGGCGGGCGGGCAGACGGCACAGAGGGAGGGAGCAAGTGAGCAGTGAGCGAACCAGCGAGGGCAGCCGCGTCCCGAGATCAGCCTAGATTCCCCTCGTCCCTCTGACCCCCGCCCCGGAGCCCACAGCGCCTCCGGTCTCCAGCGGAGCGGACACGGCCCGGCCCGGCCATGGCCTCGTTGCTGAAGGTGGATCAGGAAGTGAAGCTCAAGGTAGCGGCACCTGTCCGGGCCCCGTTACCCCTTGCTTCGATCCCCAAGCAGTCTGACCGTCTCCGCACTCCCCATGGCGTCTTTGTCTCCCTGGGGACACCAGTGCTGAGCTTCCGCTCGACTCAGCCCAGCCCCCCACTCCAGGAGACGGCATCGGGGAAGAGGATAGTATAGGGTGGCCTTCTGTAACTCGTCTGGTGATGGAGAGCCCTAGAGACGCTTGTGCGAACACGTGGTGAACTCAGGGCTTTAGGCTAGTGACAGCTGGAAGTTCCCCAGCCCCGCCTCCGGACGCTGCCGCTGTCCTTGCGTCAGGCCTGCCTGAGGCCAGGTCTGGACGGGGTTGGCCCGTTTGTGAGCTCACACCTCTCCTATCTGCCTGTCTTTCCTCTGCTCACAAAGGCAAACAGCCTCAGACACAAAGAGGGAGAGAGGGAAGACAGGCAGGCCCTGCCCTCAAGCCCTGCTTCCCTCTCCTGAGATGGAGAAATGGGTCCTCAAAAAAATAAAGTATTTGCAGTCTGGGGGCCTCTCAGCTTCTCATTACAATTACAAGGTGAGGGGGAGACAGGTAGATTGGGGTTTCCCCGTCCTGCCCTCTGTTGCCAGGTACTGACTTGCTGTTACTGAATTGCTCTTTGTTAATTTTAGGTTGATTCTTTCAGGGAGCGGATCACAAGTGAGGTGAGTGAAATAAATAGAAGAGTGAGTGCTAGGTAATAATTGGGAGTTTTCCAAAGGAGAGAGAACTGTAGAGAGAAACCATCCTGCAGTTCTTAATGTTATTTTTCCTCATCTTTAGGCAGAAGACTTGGTGGCAAATTTTTTCCCAAAGAAGTTGTTAGAACTTGATAGTTTTTTGAAGGTGAGAGACCCTTTTCCTCAGATTTCCCAGTTTTTTTGGCCCTGGTCTTTCCATCAAATGGGATACACCGCGTGTTGATTCTGTTTTCTTTTGTACTGTGAAGCACTCTCATTTCTTGTTTCTTTGTTCATCTTGAAAAGACTAATGTTTAGGGGGTGGGTGTCTCTCTTGCAGGAACCCATCCTAAACATCCATGACCTAACTCAGATCCACTCAGACATGAATCTCCCTGTCCCTGACCCCATTCTTCTCACCAATAGCCACGATGGACTGGACGGTGTAAGTGTCCTGTATTTATCTTTGTCTTCTGAAGTAATAGGTTCTCTGTCCTCTATGCTCCAGGACACCACATTCAGACCCTGAGTTTCATTTATAGAAGGAGGTGAATTTGCTAGTGCTACTCTGTGTTGGAGTAAGTTCCCAGTAGGACTAACAGCTACAGTTTCCCCCAGGCTTCCTGGTCTTTCCCATGACTTTAAGCAAGGCTTTTTTTTTTTTTTTAAACCTGTTCAATGTCTTGAGTCTTGTTATGGGATAAGTACTTCTTGAAATATAACCGCAGTCCCTGTCTTCGCTGTGCGTCTTTATTACCTAGTCCTTACCCATTAAATGTCCCCATTCTACAACACTGGTGACATTGTACTGTTCTCTGGCTGCCTTACCATCTCATTGTCAGAGCATACAGTTCTGGAAAGCAGAACCTGTCCTAATCATCTCTGTATTTCAAGTACCTCCCGTTGTTCCTGGTTCATAACAGGCGCTAAATATGTGCTATCGGCTGTTGTGTTTCTTTGTGGGACCAGCAGACTTGTACATTTTCCCTTAATTGTCTTCACCCTACATGGAATTGTTCTTTTTTCCTGTTGTGTATAGCAGCGATTTTCAACCAGTGTACCCCAAGAATTTTTAAAACGTGCAACACCTGACTGTTTAGTCAGGGGCACTGACCTCTGTTCCCTTAGACTGTCAAATGGAAAAATGACAGCAGCCAACACAATAGCCGTTTGTTATGGGTGAATCCAAATTCTGCCTATTTTTTGTCGGATCAGCAAAAAGTATATATTTTGGTGTGTTGCAGAATTTTAGTAATTAATTTATGTGTGCTGTGAGATGAAAAAGGTTGAAAGTCACTTTTGTATAGTATCTGTTCCTCTCCTCTAATTGCTTAATGTGTTATATTTCCTGTAAGTTTGGTCTTTCCAACTAGAATGTAAGTTGCTTTACGGCAAGAGTCTTTTCTCAAAGCCTTGTATGTACTTAGTGAATCGCGCAAGTTAATAGATAACTTTGGGGGTCAAGGAAGTGACGAAACGTGTGTGGTGTGTAACTTGTGACAGGGATTCGAGTATTGAGAGCAGGCTAATCTCTGTCTCTTTGTTTCCTTAGCCCACTTACAAAAAGCGAAGGTTGGACGAGTGTGAAGAGGCTTTCCAAGGTAAGAGCCACCGCACCCCACCCCATCTACCCCTGGTTTGCAGCCTTGAGAAGCAGGATGGGTCTGGTGTTCTCCTGGCCTGGAAGCAGGATCTGATTTTATTTCCCAGTGTTAGCATTCCCCACGTCTTCCAAATATGCTCATTATTTAATGGCACTCTAAACTGAACTTTCAAGTGAAAAAGCGGGGTTTGACTCAGTGTGGACCGCCAAAGGAGAGGGACGGGGTAGCTGTGCATTGCAGATTTCCCACAGGAGTCCCAGTTCCGTGTGTTGCCCCCTCTCTAGTCATAGCTGGTACCTTAAGTCTGTGGAGCATATTTTAATTCTCTTGTTTTTTAGACTTTGGGCGCACCGTGGCTGCTCACTTGTTAATCCATACATTCGCTTCTCGATGCTGTTGGTGGTGTCGATGTTTGTTGTGACAGATAAAAGGCAGAGGCCATAGCATCTCATGGGTCTGGGGAAGAAGGGAGACAGGTGGGGATGCTATGTCCCAGCCCTCACCCCAACCACTTGGCCTTCTTCGTGTCCCTGCCAGGAACCAAGGTGTTCGTGATGCCCAACGGGATGCTGAAAAGCAACCAGCAGCTGGTGGACATCATCGAGAAAGTGAAACCTGAGATCCGGCTGCTGATCGAGAAGTGCAACACGGTGAGGCGGGGGTAGTGGCCTGCGGGCTGGCTTCAGACAGCCCGGCTGGAGCGGGGCACAGTGACGGGTGGTGGGGCTGGGGCGTGGAGGTGACGCGGGTGTTGGCAGACTGCGTGTCTGGCCCCAGCAGCATGAATTGTATGCTTCATGACGTCAGCAGAAAAAGCCGTGGTTCTCATATATATTTTGGGCTTTTCACCCTCCAGGTCAAAATGTGGGTACAGCTCCTGATTCCTAGAATAGAAGATGGGAACAACTTTGGGGTGTCCATTCAGGTAATGTGTTTCCGTTGTACACTGGAGAGGAAGGTTGGGGAGACACTCTTCTCTCTCCTGCTTTGTCTGGTGAAGTGACTTTTGACTTACAGGGTTTTTTTTTTTTTTTAGGAGGAGACAGTTGCAGAACTAAGGACTGTGGAGAGTGAAGCTGCGTCTTATCTGGACCAGATTTCTAGGTAGGGCTGCCTGGGTGTGGCCCAAGCATTGGGGGCTGGCAAGGTGAGGAGCACACTGTCCAGGGTCTCCTGCAGCTTCCTCCTCTTCTCTCTCCTTCCAGATATTATATTACAAGAGCCAAATTGGTTTCTAAAATAGCTAAATATCCCCATGTGGTAAGTAAGGGTTCTGTGGCCCAAGGGTGGAAGTGGCAGGACAGGGAGGAGCGACCTTCTTGGGGAAAGAGCCATCTGCAGACAGTCTGGCCTTGGGAGCTGGCCTTCTCTATGCCCCTTTCTCCAGGAGGACTATCGCCGAACCGTGACGGAGATCGATGAGAAGGAATATATCAGCCTCCGCCTCATCATATCAGAGCTAAGGAATCAGTATGTAAGTACCCGTGGCCCCTGCCCACAGTTGCCTTAGTCTCTTAGTTCTGGTGATAAATTTCATGTCACTCTCTGGGGGTCGAGATGGGGGACGGAGGTTAAATGAATAGAACAAATTCTGTTTGGCAACTGAGTGTTGAGAACTATGAAATCATTGAGGCTGTATAGCTGGGTATCTCCCTTCTCTGCCTGGATGGGAGGGGGTGCGGTGTAGCCTAAGGGCAAAGATGAGGCCGTCAGAGTCGGACAGACTTGGGTTTGGAACCGATTCTACCTTTGATGCGTGACCTTGGGCAAGTTGTTGAACCTCAGACTTCATTTTCTTCATCTGCAAAATGGAACTCAGAGTGTCCACTGCACAGAGATGGTTTTAACACTGAGGGAGAGAGCCCTGGCCAGTGGCCAGTTGGCTGGAGCATCGTCTGTGCACTGGGAGGTTGCGGGTTCATTTCCCCATTCAGGGCACATACCTGGGCTGGGGGTTCGATTGGGCTGCATACGGGAGGCCACTGGTAGATGCTTCTCTCACATCGGTGTCTCTCTCTCCCCTTTCCTTTCTCTCTAAAATCAATAAACATATCCTTGGGTGAGGATTAAAAAAATAAGTACATTTTTAAAAATGAATGAGATTACACATTAAAGGACCCCCTGCAGTCCTCGGTATGCTGAGTGCGCAGTACACGTTAGTTACTGTTAGACACGCAGGGCCCTGGAAATGCCCAGGGACACGCAGGGTGGGGCGTAAATCGGGCGGCCACCTTGATTTACGGGGCGGGCGAGTGAGAATGCGGTTGTGTGAATGACTGCTGGGGAGTTTGGTAGGGAGGGGCCTTTCCTTTCTGAGGGACAGGTAGAACAGACGCGTGACTCTCTGATCTCTCCCCGCCCAGGTCACTCTACATGACATGATCCTGAAAAACATTGAGAAGATCAAACGGCCCCGGAGCAGCAATGCAGAGACACTGTACTGAGGCCAGGGCCAGGGCCAGGGGACTCTGTGAGTCTGGCTCAAGACCGACATTGCCTTGGTTTGTTACATGACTATCGTGATGGGGAAACTGGCTGGAAATAGTAATCACACCTCTCTCTGTTTTTAGTTAGAGTCTAATGAAGCTCTCATGTAGTTCTGTGACGTGTTTACCTCTTTTTTCAGGCCTCAGGAACTCTTCTATTTCCCTCCCTAATGCCCCGACCTGCCCTAATTTCTAGAGAACTCCAGGCTCGTGTGCGCAGGATGTGCCACAGGAATACTTGCGTTTTCTCTCCCCGTCCTCCTCCTGTGACTTGGGCTTTGTGTTTGTTTGTTTGTTTTGTTTGTTTTTCCTTTTGATGATTAGTTGGTTAGGACCTGAAGGAACTAGAAGGAAAGTGCTAGGTGTTTGTTTTTTTTTTAGGATCTGGGGTCGGGGAGACCAGCTTCTCCCTTCTGATGTGAGGTTAGTGTCTTGCCCGTGTGGGACACTGAATCCTCCCTGCCACCGTTGTCCTGGTGATGACTTCGGGGTTCCCATCTACATATATACGTGACCAGAAACACCTTAGACCTCAGCTAAGTCCCTAGCTCCTTCAGATGTTTTTATAACTAGATTTTCACACACAAATGTGCATGATCGACACACACAGACACACACGCATCTGCCTTTCTACTCTGTTACCTGACTCCCCCACAAACACTGTCTCCCCCGCACACATTGTTCTGGAGGCAATTGTGGTCTCAGTCGTCATCGCCAGGGCCCGTTGTCTCCTGACGTCATAGCCTGTTGGTACCCAGGGGCCGGTGAGCCAGAGGAGAACCGGGCGGTGAGAAGCGGAGGGAGTGGGGAAGGCTCCTGCACTGTGACTTGGCTCTCTCGGGCATTATCGCAAAGCCAGTCCTCGGACTCCTGATTGCCTCTCTCTCGGCCAGTTGTAAGTTAGGGTGGAGGTGTTCACGGCTGCGAGGGACAGATGCTGCTTCTCCTGCCAGGCTTTCCCTTCCGGGAAAAAATAGTTTTTATTTATAGTGTTGTGCTTCCAGGGAACGCAGTCACGTGTGTGCACCGTGCGTGCGCGCACACACAGGCGTGTGCTCGTTGTGTGTGTGGGAATCTGCCGGGCAAGTCAAAAGCGTAGAAGAGTTGCCTCCCATCTCTAGAATCTTCCAGAGATGCCTCCCACTTTTTAATTCTGCCATTACTGGAGAGTCAGTGTCTGCAGTCACCTGCCAGGGACTCTCTCAGTGTCTGTTTCTGGCTTATTCTCCCTGTCTCTGTCTTCCAGCCCCTGAACGCGTCCCCCCGGATGTGTCGTTTTTCACTCCCAGGACCGCTGTGTACAGGGGGAGTCAGGATGCCATCTTCCCGTGAATAGTGCTCAGTAACAAACCAACTGCATTTTAGTTGGGCAGTGCCCCGTCCTCCCTCCAGACCCCTTCCGGATGAAACACGTCCCTTCTCCCACCGTGCGTTTCTCAGTTTCCCTTTTCGTTTGTTGGATTGTTCTGCTGCCCCTACTCCTCACCCTGCCGCCCTTGGGTCGTAATGTAAAATTCTTTTACCATGTCAAGAAATTATTAAAAATACAGGTACTTTGACCTCTTTCTAAAGCCGCAGACCCTGGTGCGATGCTCTGGTGGCTAGGGACACAACCGTATTCACGTGCGTGTGCACCTCCACGTAACACTGCCAGCCCCCCATCGGGTATCTTTTTACCAGTGGACCTTCCTCTTTCTTCTGGAATAATGGAAAGATTGAGACTCCTGCCTGGCAAGAGGCAAGGGTCGGTCCTTCATTTGTATTCAGTCTGAATGATGTGAAAGATAGTTCTTCCCAAGTCGAAGCTGCTGGGTCCCAACCCTCAATACGAGCTCAGTTCCTTACTTGCTCTTTCCCCTGTGGTACCCATGAACTGCCAGTAGAGGCCGCTCTCGTTCTATGTGGGCAATCACCTGGTTCAAGGCTCACCGTACCCTGTGGTTTTCTTTACCTTATGCTAATTCTCCCCTCTGCATAATGTCTTAAATTTCTTGAGGAGATGCCAGGGGACTCTTGGTTTCAAATGACTTAGAGGGCTGTCTGGGACCCTAGCTCCCTCTGAAATAAAGTTTCCTCAACTTCCACCTTGTAAAGTAGCCTTCTGGTTTCCAATGATCCCCTCATGGTCTCTGCAAAAAGAGATATATGGCCTTGAACGGTGGAGGAACACCTGCTCTGTTCCGTCACAGAGATAACCAGCGGCTCACAGTGTTGTATGTCTGCCTGTGTCATGCTCTGTTAAGCACTTTACACGCATGACCTCATTTAACCTTCAGAACCTTCCTTATAGGAGAGGCCACAGATTCGCGGTAGTACCTCCCCTGAGGTCACACCGCTTAGCATCCTGGGACCAGTACAGACCTTACACCCAGGCCTTCACCACTTCTCCTTTCTCACTGCCCAGATAGAAGAGGCCTGAGCCTGCAGATCCAGGACTCGGCCTCGGCGGCTGCCAGAGCACAGTGCTTACCGCCAAACTGGGCCGCGGATCCTGGAAATACGTGGGGCTAGCGCACCTGCCGGGGTGTAGGGAACGGACACTTCCGGTGCCTGCCTTCAGCACACAGGACTCCAGTGGGCATCCGAGACTCGCATTCTTCCCCAGAGGTGTTTGGGTGGAAGGTAGAGTTTAGCGTCACTTCCAACGCCCTCCAGTCTGATGGTCTAAGTGATGGCAATGAGCACGGAGCACTGATCGTGCTGCCGGTAGGAGTTAAGGGGCGAGGGAGCCGCCGTGCACGTGGAAGTAATGCCGTGGGCCAAACCACAGAACAGAAAATTGGAACAGAATTATATAAATCAAGGTCAGAAATTTCCTGTTCAACCCACAGGGTGGAGTTTTCTCCATTCCTATCCATCCGACTGAATATAAACCCTGATTTGATGTCAGCAGCTAGAAGGAGCAGCTGGTAGGACTCTCGTTTCAGCTCTCAGCATTCACCATGAATGTCAAGGTGGCCCTTGTGTTCCTGGCACTGTCCCTCATCACCATCTTTGCCCTGACCTATGTATTGCTGACCAGCCACGGGGGCTCCAGCCAGCCTCCCCGCTGCCCCTCTGTATCCCACAGTGCCCAGCACTGGACACACCCTGGCCAGAGCCAGCTGTTTGCAGACCTGAGCCCAGAGGAGCTGACGGCTGTGGTGAGCTTTCTGACCCAGCAGCTGGGGCCAGGCCTGGTGGATGCAGCCCAGGCCCGCCCCTCGGACAACTGCATCTTCTCGGTGGAGCTGCAACTGCCCCCCAAGGCTGCAGCCCTGGCCCACCTGGACAGGGGGAGCCCCCTACCTGCCCGGGAGGCCCTGGCCATCATCATTTTTGGCGGACAACCCCAGCCCAACGTGAGTGAGCTGGTGGTGGGCCCACTGCCCCACCCTTCGTACCTTCGGGATGTGACCGTGGAGCGTCACGGGGGCCCCCTGCCCTATCACCGGCGCCCCATGCTGGGAGCTGAGTATGCTCAGATATGGAAGCATTTGAAAGAGGTGGAGCTACCCAAGGCACCAGTCTTCCTTGCTTCAGTCTTCAACTACAATGGCTCCACTTTGGCACCTATACATGCCACACCTAGGGGCTTGCGCACAGGGGACCGCACTACCTGGATCGCCCTCCACCATAACATCTCAGGTGTTGGGATTTTCCTTCACCCGGTGGGGCTGGAGCTACTGCTGGACCACAGGGCTCTGGATCCTGCCCACTGGGCTGTCCAGCGGGTCTTCTACCTTGGGCGCTACTATGCAGACTTGGGCCAGTTGGAACGGGAGTTCAAGGCTGGCCGACTGGAAGTGGTTAGAGTCCCTCTGCCCCTGCCAAATGGGGCTTCATCCCTAAGGCCCCGTGTGCCCCCAGGTCCTCTTCCCCCTCTTCAGTTCTCACCCCAGGGCTCCCAATACAGTGTACGAGGGAACCTGGTGGTGTCTTCCCTCTGGACATTTACCTTTGGCCACGGGGTGTTCAGTGGCATGAGGATTTTTGATGTTCGGTTCAAGGGCGAGCGAGTGGCCTATGAAGTCAGTGTCCAGGAGTGTCTGTCTATCTATGGTGCTGATTCACCCAAGACGATGATGACCCGATACTTGGATAGCAGCTATGGACTTGGCAGTCACAGCCGGGGCTTGGTGCGGGGTGTGGACTGCCCCTATCAGTCTACAATGGTGGACGTCCACGTGTTAGTGGGCAAAGGGGCAGTCCAGCTGCTCCCAGGGGCTGTGTGTGTTTTCGAGGAGGCCCAAGGACTACCCCTTCGAAGGCATCACAATCACCTTCAGAGTCATTTCTACGGTGGCCTGGCCGGCTCAGCTCTCGTAGTAAGGTCTGTGTCGACTGTCGGCAACTATGACTACATTTGGGACTTCGTGTTGTACCCAAATGGGGCGCTCGAAGGGCGGGTCCATGCCACGGGCTTTGTCAACACAGCTTTCCTGAGTGGCGGGGAGGAAAGCCTCCTCTTCGGGAACCGCGTGGGGGAGCGAGTGCTGGGCACGGTGCACACGCACGCCTTCCACTTCAAGCTGGACCTGGACGTGGCAGGTGAGTGTCCAGGGAAGGAGGGTTTGGGGTGGAGCGGAGGGAAGGGAGACCCCGGCTGCCCTGCCTCAGATCAAGCTGGAAGAGTGTAGAGGGTAGCGTCCCAGCTGCGTGATTCTCTGTGGCAACAGAGCAGGGGCTGATCACAGTATATTCAGCTGTGGTCAGCGCAGACTGATGGCTCACCGGTGGGCAGAGGAGGGGGCTTCCCTGACGAGCTCTGACCATCCAGCCTCTCTGATGTGCTGCCATTCTGAAATTAGTTTAAACATAATGGCTGTGCCTGCCTTAGCCTCCAATGACAATGGGAAGTGAGTTTGCCCCAAAGCTGGGTGGGCTGGGTTGGGGCTCTGAGTTCTTCCTGATTCCGAAGGGCAGTGGAGGCCGGGAAAGCCGGGCTGCGCAGCGGTACGAGACAGTCCATCCTACAGAGCTTTTCGGAGTAGGGCTGGGTCGGGGCGTGAGAAGGCAGTGGGGACACTAGCTGGGAGCTGCTGCTCCACTGGGGTTCAGACAGCCGGGGACACGGAATAGTGGCCCTGTCCTAGGGAGGGCCATCCCATCCCTGCCGCACACTCGCCACAATGACAGGGAAGGCACGTAGCAGGCTGCTGCCAGGGCCGGAAGGGAGTTCTCGGGTAGGGCTCGGAGCACAGAGAGGACCTGCTGCTCCTGACACGTGTTTGTCGAGGGCAGAAAATAACCAGCTTATCAAGTCACAGACGATTAGGCCCAGAAAGAAAACGAGGAACCCACCAGACCCTCTCCATCTTACAGTTTGGGAAATTGAGGAGGGTTGGGGGAGACGGGAGAAAAAGGGATTGCCCAGGTATGTAGTGCTACAACAGGGGAGTCTAACTCATTTTCACCGGGGGCCACGTCAGCCTGGCGGTTGCCTTCAAAGGCCGAATGTAATTTTAGGACCGTGTAAATGTAACTACTCCTCAGCAGTTAAGCGACAGCTCGGCACCGCTGCTGCGTGGAAACAAGGTGGAGGCCCGCGGGCCTCGTGCGCACTCTAAGGATTTTTCTCGGGAAACATTCTCTTGTTGTCTTGGATACAAAGACATGCCGTTGGGTGTGCATGGTGTGGGGGCAGAGGGGAGGAAGAACTAAGAAAACGGCATGATTGAAATGGCATATTAATTCTTTGACATACTTGGAATATGACTTCTAATTTGAAGTTTCTCTTCAGCTTTTCTGATATTAAAGAGCCTTGTCTTGGGAAGTAAAATCAAGTGGTGTTTCTTGGATCCCTAGTGGGGATAGCACAGGTTGGCGCTGTGGGCCAGAGGCTCTACCAGGCCCCCTCTGCCCGGGACAGCCCGCAGAGGCACTGGCTTCCGTCGAGCGCCCCCCGCCCGGTCCCCGCTGCCTTCCTATAGGTCACGTGTAAAAGAGCTGACCGCCGAACATGCCAAGTGTATGATCGAGTGCCGGGTGGGCGGGGTAAGGAGTGCAGGTTGCAATTGCTCTGAGTTCTAAGGAGTTCCCAGACAATTTAAAGATACAGATCTCACTTCTGAAAAAAGGTAAAAGGGGGCCCCACCTTGTTGAGAAAGGAAGCAAATTCCCAGAGCTGAGAGGAATGTGCAGAGTACTATGGAAGGGGACTGGGTTTTTCCAGCCAGCTTCTCCAAGACAAATGTCCCTTTCATAGTTTACAAGAATGTAAGTAGGCCACCTGTGTGTGCTTTTCCATTTAAAGAGCTCAGCCATCGAAGAGCCTTTATTGTGCCAAGTGTAGAGATTCGGAAAGTGAGAATCAAAGAAGCAAACAGTTGGTCTGAGGGTAGACCAGGGCTAACAGAACTTTATGTAGTAATGGAAATACTACATAATAATACTCTATACGTGCATTGTCCGATATGTTAGCCATAATGTAAATACTCTATCGTGCCCTGTCCAATGCGTTAGCCATAATGGAAATACTCTACGTGCACTGTCCAGTACGTTAGCCATGATGGAAATACTCTACGTGCACTGTCCAGTACGTTAGCCATAATGGAAATACTCTATCGTGCACTGTCCAGTGTGTTAGCCATAATGGAAATACTCTATCGTGCACTGTCCAGTATGTTAGCCATGATGGAAATACTCTATCGTGCCCTGTCCGATACGTTAGCCATAATGGAAATACTCTACATGCACTGTCCGATACGTTAGCCATAATGGAAATACTCTATACGTGCACTGTCCAATACATTAGCCATAATGGAAATACTCTACGTGCACTGTCCAGTATGTTAGCCATGATAGAAATACTCTACATGCACTGTCCGATACGTTAGCCATGATAGAAATACTCTATCGTGCACTGTCCAATGCGTTAGCCATAATGGAAATACTCTATCGTGCCCTGTCCAGTACGTTAGCCACTAGCACATGTGGCTCTTGAGCACTTGAAATGTAGCCAATGTGGTTGAGGAACTGAATTTTTAATTTACATGCGGGTAGTCACTTGTGACTACTTGGAACTGTGTTGGGCAGGGCAGGGTCGAAGAAGATGGGCTGGTTCCCAGTCCAAGACCCCCTGGTCCCAGCACGGCGTATTCCACGGCAAGTGCTGCTGCCCTTTGTCAGGCCAGTGCAGTGCACGACACGGGGGAGACGAACCTGTCTCACCTGCCGTGGAACTCCTCTCCCTCCCCTCGTTCTGGCAGGGCTGAAAAACTGGGTGGTGGCTGAAGACGTGGCGTTTAAACCCGTGGCAGCTCCTTGGAGTCCAGAGCACCAATTGCAGCGTCCCCAGCTGACTCGGCAGGTCCTGGAAAGGGAGGACCTGACGGCTTTTTCCTGGGGAGATCCCCTTCCTCGCTATCTTTACCTGGCTGGCAACCAGACTAATGCGTGGGGTCACCGGCGCGGGTACCGAATACAGATCCACAGCCCCCTCGGCATACACATCCCCCTGGAGAGCGACATGGAGAGGGCGCTCAGCTGGGGGAGGTGAGGAGGGCGCTGGGCACGCGGGCGGGGAGGGAAGGACTGGTCCCCATTCCCATCCCAGTTCTTAGAGGCCCCAACTCACCATCCTTGCTTACCATCCGCCCCTGGACCTCCTCTCAGATCCAAGTAGATATGGGATGGGAGACGATCTTACACACAATCTGAGGACACACAGTCCCAGAGGACTCCTGGGACAGTAAAGATCTGTGACATTTTCTGACTCCCCCTCTTACAACACTCCTGGTCAGATACCAGCTCGCGGTGACCCGGAGGAAAGAGGAGGAGTCCCAGAGCAGCAGCATCTACTACCAGAATGACATCTGGACACCCACTGTTGCCTTTGCTGACTTCATCGATAACGAGACACTGTTAGGAGAGGTTGGTGGCTCTAGAGGAGAGGGGCTCCTCTGTGCCTAGCGTCTTGGCTGCCCGCATGCTGGCAGTAGATTGCAGGGAATGGTCTATTGCCAGTTCTCAGATTCAGGAGCCAAGGAGTTCTCTGATGGCCAACACAGATTAGCCCTGGGACACTGACCACCCTACGGCCTGTCATGCGGATCACCACGTAGGCCTGGGGCTGGGAGGAGGTGGAGGCAGGGCTGAGGCTGGAGGTCAGGGACTGTGGCTTCGGGTGGTTCTCTGGGTCTCTGGCCTCCAAAGTCCTTCAGCTCCTCCCTCTTCCTTCAGGACCTGGTGGCCTGGGTCACAGCCAGCTTCCTGCACATCCCCCATGCTGAGGACATCCCCAACACAGTCACTGTGGGGAACAAAGTTGGCTTCTTGCTCCGGCCCTATAACTTCTTTGATGAGGACCCCTCCATCTTCTCCCCTGGCAGCATCTACTTTGAGAAGGGCCAGGATGCTGGGCTCTGCGGTGTCAACCCTGTGGCCTGCATCCCCCACCTGGCAGCCTGTGTCCCGGACTTGCCCCCTTTCTCTTACCAAGACTTTTAACCCCAAGGGTGCGGTGGGGCACAGTGGGGGTAGCGTGGGAGGGATGGTGCTAGGACAGATGTCCCTTCCTCTCTGCTCCCCTGGCTCCACCCTCTTCCTGTTTTTGAGGAAACAGCTTCTTCCCGCACTAATCCCCCATGTATCCTTTCGGTTAGTTCATAGTCCTAGTTTTTTTAAATGATGAGTTTATACAAATGATATTATTATTAAAATATTTAAGCAAAAACACCACAAGTCATACCACTCAGAAATAGCTAGCATTCACATTTGGTGACCATTATACCAGATATTTCTTCATCAGGTGCATTGAAATGGAAGAATAGATAGAATTTTGTAAAAATAAATGGTATGTGCAATTTATAATAAAAAATATTACAAGATTTTTACTTGAATTTCCTTTATGTCACTTTTGACGTATCTAGAGTTCCCCAGAGAATATTACAGATTCTGGCCGAGGGATTAAGAGGAGAGGACAAGGGTGACAGGCCCAGCCAAGGAATGCTGCTTGGGAAACCGAAGGGCTGGGGGTGGGGGTCCTTGGAGAGAGTTCTTCCAAGTCAGGGGAAAGGGAACATCTGGCCCCGGAAAAGTGGGAGTTAAGGGAAGAAGCGGGCTGAGGGAGATGAGGGGCCGCAGACCCCGCCCCTTGATGGTGGTGCATGTCTGTGCTCGGGCTGGTCAGCTACATTATTTTGAAACCCCCCTCCCTTCCCCTACCCTCTCTCTCCCTGGTTCCAACCCTGACCCAGGCGGCAGAGTCCAGCTTGGAGCCTGGACGACAAAGCCTTGTAAGGTCTGTGGAAATCACTGCTGCCCTGTGTCAGGCCCGCCCTCAAGCCCCGGCCAGCCCCACCCCCCTGGCCTCAGCCTTTCTGGTCTTTCCCACCCTCAGTCTCCTATGCCTCTGAATACTGGGAACCCAAACCAGCGTCCAGGAGGCCCCAGTATAGGAGCCAAGAGCGAACCTCTTCTGTGACCTGAGAATACACTTCTCCACTCTGGTTCAATCCTCTGTCCCTCCGTTCACAAGACAATGAACCAGAAGACAACCCTGGTCCTCCTAGCTCTGGCGGTCATCACCATCTTTTCATTGGTGTGTGTCTTGCTGGCTGGCAGGGGAGGAGATGGGGGTGAACCCAGTGTGTCTCCACTCTGCACCCCCATGTCTCCCAGTGCCCAGCACTGGACACACCCTGGCCAGAGCCAGCTGTTTGCAGACCTGAGCCCAGAGGAGCTGACGGCTGTGGTGAGCTTTCTGACCCAGCAGCTGGGGCCAGGCCTGGTGGATGCAGCCCAGGCCCGCCCCTCGGACAACTGCATCTTCTCGGTGGAGCTGCAACTGCCCCCCAAGGCTGCAGCCCTGGCGCACCTGGACAAGGGGAGCCCCCCACCTGCCCGGGAGGCCCTGGCCATCATCTTCTTTGGCGGACAACCCCAGCCCAACGTGAGTGAGCTGGTGGTGGGCCCACTGCCCCACCCTTCGTACCTTCGGGATGTGACCGTGGAGCGTCACGGGGGCCCCCTGCCCTATCACTGGCGCCCCGTACTGTTCCGAGAGTACCTGGACATAGACCATGTGATCTTCAACAGAGAGCTGCCCCAGGCTGCTGGTCTCCTCCACCACTGCTGCTTCTACAAACCCCAAGGAGGGAACCTGGTGACAATGACCACAGCCCCCCGGGGTTTGCAGTCAGGGGACCGAGCCACCTGGTTTGGCCTCTACTACAACATCTCAGGCGCTGGGTTTTACCTGCACCCCGTGGGGTTGGAGCTGCTGGTAGACCACAAGGCCCTGGACCCTGCCCGCTGGACCATCCAGAAGGTGTTCTTCCAAGGCCGCTACTATAAGAGTCTGGCTCAGCTGGAGGAGCAGTTTGAGGCCGGGCTGGTGAATGTGGTGCTGATCCCAGACAATGGCACAGGTGGGTCCTGGTCCCTGAAGTCCCAGGCGTCCCCAGGTCCGGCTCCCCCTCTGCAGTTCCATCCCCAGGGCCCCCGCTTCAGTGTCCAGGGCAGTCGAGTGTCCTCCTCCTTGTGGACTTTCTTTTTCGGCCTCGGAGCTTACAGTGGCCCGAGGATCTTTGACATCCGCTTCCAGGGAGAACGGCTAGCTTACGAGATCAGCCTCCAAGAGGCCTTGGCCATCTATGGTGGAAACTCTCCTGCAGCAATGCTGACCCGCTATATCGACGGCAGCTTTGGCATGGGCAAGTACTCCACACCCCTGACCCGTGGGGTGGACTGCCCCTACCTGGCCACCTACGTGGACTGGCACTTCCTTCTGGAGTCCCAAGCCCCCAAGACAGTACGAGATGCCTTTTGTGTGTTTGAACAGAACCAGGGTCTCCCCCTGAGGCGACACCACTCATATATCCACTCCAATTATTTTGGGGGCCTCACAGAGACAGTGCTGGTCATCAGATCTGTGTCCACCTTGCTCAATTACGACTACGTGTGGGATATGGTCTTTCACCCCAATGGAGCCATAGAAGTCAAGTTCCATGCCACTGGCTACATCAGCTCAGCATTCCTCTTTGGTGCTGGCCGCAGCTACGGCAACCAGGTCCGGGAGCACACCCTGGGCACTGCCCACACCCACAGCACCCACTTCAAGGTGGATCTGGATGTAGGAGGTAAGACATCCTGGAGGGGGAAGGTATTCCGGAAGAAGGGCTCAAGTGTTGTCTCTGCTCATTTTGGATTTATGGCAGTTATGCAGGAAAGGAAGGTATGAGAGCGAGTACGTTGTTTTGCGGTTCATGCTTCCTCTTTGGCTGGCTGGGGGAGAGGTGATGCTGAATTTTATTCAGCTCATTGGCTGGTGCACAGCCGCCAGCCCCCCTCCACGTGACCCCATCAGAAAATCTTGGGAAAGGGCAGAGCTCAGGGAGGAGGCGGGATCCGGGCCAGCGGGGTTCCCTTTGCCCTCTTCCCTCTCTTGCACTCACATGGGGCCTGTTTCAGGGAGGCAGCCATTTGTTTTTCAGTTCTTGTGGAGGATCTGTTTGCCTTCTGCCAAGACCCTGGCACATACAGGCCAGTCATGGAACACCCTGGGTTGGACGTTGTCTAGGAGGATGGACCCTCCTCTTTCCTGACTTTCTCTCTCTCTCTGGACTTAAGTGTGAGGGATAAAATGGATATGGTAGAACATTCCAGAGAGTCCCTGGTGATCACAGACAGAGCCAAGGAGACATGGTGTCTTAGAATCTTTTTACTTCTCTTTGAGCTGATCACCAGATTTGGTTGTTTTTATTTCTGTTCTGCCTCTGAAATAAACTCCTCACTGGGCCCCGCTGTCCTGCCCCTGTTGGGACTACTTCCTGCTGCTTCCTCTCTTCCTCCTCCCGGATCTGGGGTTCACTCTGTGCCCGGAGGGACCTAGCAGCCCACGCTGGCCCGCCCCTCATACAGGTCTCCCTTTCCCCATCACCTGTGGGACCCCATGCACAGAACAGCCTCAAGGCCCTTCTCCCCGGAATGCAGCTCCATCCTGCCTTTCGGACCCTTCCCTGCGCCCCGGGTTAGCCACACTCACACGCAGCCTGTCCCTGGACACAACAGCACACGGGCGGTCAGGCTTTTCTCTTGCTCATGTTTTGCCCCTGTCTAGGACGCCCTCTATGTCACCTCCGCTGGTGACATCCTGTCTGGCCAGGCAGAAAATGTGCCCAGGATGACCTTTTTGTGCCTGCACCTCTGTCCCTAGAACCTTGAAACTTCAACATGCCCCTCGCACGTTGCAGGCCAGTCAGGGCGTTGCCTTTTGCAGCCTCTGTGACAGCAAAAGGGTGAGATGGAGGTTTTGTTCATCTGTGTTTCCCCAGGGCCCAGCCTGGGCCCCACCACAGATTAGATAAATGAATGAGCAAATGAAATAATAAACAAATGAAATCCTTGATGAAATGTTTTACAGGTCAATGGATTTGGCTTAAAGATGGGGGGGAGAGGGAAGGGAAGTAGGGGGCACACTCAGTTCTGGCCTTCTCTTTGGGCCCCAGTCTGAAGCCAGGTGGGTGATCAGCTCTCCTTCCCAGCCTTTCTCTCTCCTGCTCACCCCCTCCCCGGCAGGACTGGAGAACTGGGTCTGGGCTGAGGACATGGTCTTTGTCCCCATGACGGTACCCTGGAGCCCAGAGCACCAGATGCAGAGGCTGCAGGTGACACGGAAGCTGCTGGAGACAGAGGAGCAGGCCGCCTTCCCCCTGGGAAGCGCCTCCCCTCGCTACCTGTACCTGGCCAGCAACCAAAGCAACAAGTGGGGTCACCCTCGGGGCTACCGAATCCAGATCCGCAGTTTTTCTGGAGAGCCGCTGCCCCAGAACAGCTCCATGGAGAGAGCCATCAGCTGGGGCAGGTGAGTGGAGGGGTGGTGGAGAGGCTGGGAGATGAGAATGAGAAGGGAGCATTGGAGGGGCAATTGGAAACTCAGGTCCAGCTGTATGCAAAGTGAGGTAAGAGCTCCAGAAGGATTTCTTGGTTATCTAAAGGCACAGGCCATGGACACTGGGCACGTCTTCCCTCGGAGGACCAAAGCCCAGGGCTGAGAACCTTTCTCTCCTTTGGATGGGGGAAGGGCCATGCTGTGGCAGAGGGTGAACAAGAGGCCCTAGAACAGTGGTGGATGACTCACCAGGGCGACGTCAGAGTCACTGAGTGAACGAGATGGGAAACTGAGGTCCACATGCTCCTCTCCCTTCCGTCATAAGCAGGCTGCAGGACAAGGTTCATGACCTTAGAGGCCTGAGCAGTGCCTCCCTAGGTACCAGCTGGCCGTGACCCAGCGGAAGGAGGAGGAGCCCAGCAGCAGCAGCATCTTCAATCAGAATGACCCTTGGGTCCCCACTGTGGACTTCACGGACTTCATCAACAACGAGACCATTGTTGGAAAGGTCAGCTGATTGGGAGGGCCAGTGAGTGGAGTGGGGGCACAAAGATGAGCTCCACTGTGTCTTGGGGGTCCCCACAAACCATCTGGTCTCCTCAGGGGCGGAGCTGACTCCTGCCTTCTGTACTTGCGTGGGTCTGATCATTACCTCTTGAGGGAATCTTCTCAAGCTGGAAGTTCATTTGCAGATGCTGGCTGAGGCCCCAGCAGGTCCTCGAGACCCTACAGTCCTCTAAGTCTCAGCTTCGTGGACTGAGTCCTTCTCAGGCCCCAGGACTCAAGGAGGGCTGGAGATCACCGGGAAAGGCCACCTGTCTTATATCTGAAGCTCATCCTTGGTGTAACGACTAAAGGATTGATTTCTGAATGTTGGCCATTTCTGCCTCCCAAGCCCTGGTCCCCACTCCTCCATCTTCCTTCCATCAGCTGTAGCTGGGGAATTCTCCGGGAGTTAACGGGGAAGGAGCTGATGTCACCTGTGGCATCATCGTTCCTCTGGGGGTGGAGGGGCGGATGGAGATGTGAGGAATGTCAGAGAGGCAGGTGCTGCTCTGGGCGTGAATGTGAAATTCGCTGTGCTTTGGCTTCTGCACCAGTAGGAAAACCATTTAAAGACTTAGAATCCTGCCCTGGCTGGCATAACTCAGTGGATTGAGCGTGGGCTGAGAACCAAAGCATTGCAGGTTCGATTCCCAGTCAGGGCACATGCCTGGGTTGCGGGCCAGGTCCCCAGTGGGGACCATATGAGAGGCAACCACACATTGATGTTTGGTTGTCTCTCTCCTTCTCCCTCCCTTCCCCTCTCTAAAAATAAATAAAATCTTTAAAAAAATTTTTTTTAAAAAGACTTAGGATCCTTTTGAGGAAAGGGGGACTAACATGGCAAATCCTTACAGAGGAGGCTACTGTCGGGGGCAGGCGTGTCCTCAGCAGAGTCAGGCCTCACAACCCTCTTCCTTCTCCCCTGCTAGGACCTGGTGGCCTGGGTGACAGCTGGTTTCCTGCACATCCCACATGCAGAGGACGTTCCCAACACAGTGACTGTGGGGAACGGTGTGGGCTTCATCCTCCGACCCTACAACTTCTTTGACCAGGACCCCTCCTTTGATTCTGCCGACTCCATCTATTTCCGGGGGGACCAGGACACTGGGGACTGTGAGGTCAACCCCCTGGCTTGCCTCCCCAAGGCTGCTGGCTGTGCCCCCGACCTTCCTGCCTTCTCTCATGGGGGCTTCTCTCACAACTAGGTGGTCCCCAGGATGGGGATTGTGTCCAGGGACCCCAGGGCCAGGGTCTGTGCAAGCGGTGGGCCCTGAGTTGGGCAGACTAGTGCCCTCTTCTCCTTCCTCAACCCCTGAGGTTCCTTCCTGCTCCTCCCCTAAGGTCACCTCCTATCATCACCCTCCCTCTCTTCCTCTCTCTACTGGAAGCATCCTGAGCCTGTGATGCTGGCAGTGGGGGAACGCAGGAGAGACCCAGTTTTGTTGCCATAGGACTTGCTGGGTGTCTGTCCCAGAGAGGAAAGGAATGGCCAGCCAGGAGCTTGGAGTGATAGCCAAGCTTTTCCCCAGAAGACTCCCTTTCTTCCTTTCTGGCTTTCCCAAATATTTTTAGGCTGTCTCCAGGTCCCTCTTGACCTCCCCAGCCCCCGCCTTGAGCGATGAAGACAGGTCTTTGCAATGGGGATGGTGTGCAATGTGCGGACGAGCTGCAAGGGGCTTCTTCACCCGTATTCCTTCTTATCCAAGTCCTCCTCCTTCTTTCCCTCTTCCTCTCTGCTACCACAGCCTCCCCCCCATTCTTACTCTTTTCTTATATCCTGGGATTTTCCTCCCCGGCGTGCAAATGAGCTAAGGCTTAGTCCCTGGGGAGTCTGGATTGGGGGCGGATATACAAATAGTTAGAGTTTGCAAAAGACAGAAACGTCTCTTTCCCTAGAGGATTGGTTAAGTACATTTTGTTACAGCCGTACAATGTAATATTATGCAGCTATAAATATGTTTATATCTTTTTTGTATAATAATAGGAAATAATCTTCCAATGAAAAGGCAAGATGCAGAAGTATGCATGATACACTTTCCATTTGTGGTTTAGGAGAGAGGAAAATATATAGATTTGCTTATAAATGCATATTCAGAAGAAATGGGTAATGCTGGTTGCCTCTGGAGAGGGAACTGGGAGGTTGGGGGCTGGGGAGGGAGGGGATTTGGCATTGTACGCCCTTTTATACGTTTTGAATTTTGAACCATGTGACTGTATCACCCATTCAAATTAAATAATACATGGGCCTAAAAGGGACCTGGCTTTTTGTTTTTTTCACTGACAAAACCTCTGGAACCTTCAGCATCTCCCAGTTTCCCTCAGGACCCAGCTCCCCGGATCACAGTGGCCTCCTGCGTGTCACCGAGCAGAGAAAGGAGGCGGCTTTGCTCTCTGCACCTGCAACACTTTGGAGGAAGGTTTTCTGGAGTCGAGGGTTGTAGGCTGCTAGGTTAATTCCACAGCCAGTTTTCCAGGCCCCCTGAACTCTAACCTGGCCCACCGGTCCTGCCCGTGGTGTGGGGGAGGGGATTCTCTGTTACACCTGGCGGCCCCTGCACCCCTCCAGTGACTCAGGGTGCTTACAGGGCTGACCTGCTTCACCCAGCCTTTCAGCCTCCAGCGCCTCCCAGGTGCCTTGTGTTCGCAGCATTACCCTCAAGCATCCCTGGGCCCGCCAGTCTGGCTCCGGTTGGTGGTGTGAGTAGGACAGAGTGACTGGGAACAGGGTCTGTCGGGCCCTCGAACTTAAGGAAGGAGTGAGGGCACCTGGGTGGAGAGGTGTGGGCAAGCGAGTTTCACTTACAGCTGTGTAGCCAGCCAGCAGAAACTTTCCATCCTGATGAAGAACAGTCCCTTTCTGCCCATCACTTCCTCTTTCCAGCTGCGTAATCTCCAAAACCAGCCCCTCCCCCACTTTGTTCCCCAACCCTGACCCTGAGTGTTTGTTTGATTTAGAACAGAGGTTAGAGACTTATGTGGGCCATGAAAGTCCAGGTTCCTGCCTCAGCCCCACCTCCCAAGCCTGGCCTGACCCCTGGCCCGACCCCTGGCCCCTGCCAGCATCACCTCCACCCCCACTCAACCCTCTGCACTTGGCTAATGGTCTTCAATGTACCCTTCCTGCCTCTTACCCAGAGCACCAGCCAGAGCCCAGGGACCTCCAGAGACTGAAAGAGGCATGCTGTACCCAGGTCCTGTTTATCAGCTTAACTTTCTACTTGCGATTCTGCCTTCTGATTCAAGAGCCTGAAGACACAGCCCCCCCAATGACCACAGCCCCCCAGGGTTTGCAGTCAGGGGTCTGAGCCACCTGGTTTGGCCTCTACTACAACAGCTCAGGCGCTGGGTTTTACCTGCACCCCGTGGGGTTGGAGCTGCTGGTAGACCACAAGGCCCTGGACCCTGCCCGCTGGACCATCCAGAAGGTGTTCTTCCAAGGCCGCTACTATAAGAGTCTGGCTCAGCTGGGGGAGCAGTTTGAGGCCGGGCTGGTGAATGTGGTGCTGATCCCAGACAATGGCACAGGTGGGTCCTGGTCCCTGAAGTCCCAGGCGTCCCCAGGTCCGGCTCCCCCTCTGCAGTTCCATCCCCAGGGCCCCTGCTTCAGTGTCCAGGGCAGTCGAGTGTCCTCCTCCTTGTGGACTTTCTTTTTCGGCCTCGGAGCTTACAGTGGCCCAAGGATCTTTGACATCCGCTTCCAAGGGGAGAGGGTGGCCTATGAAGTTAGCGTCCAGGAGGCCTTGACCATCTATGGCGGCAATTGTCCTTCTGCTCTGCGAAGCCAGTACATAGATGGCGGCTTTGGCTTGGCCCACTTCTCTTCACCCCTGACCCGTGGGGTGGACTGCCCCTACCTGGCCACCTACGTGGACTGGCACTTCCTTCTGGAGTCCCAAGCCCCCAAGACAGTACGAGATGCCTTTTGTGTGTTTGAACAGAACCAGGGTCTCCCCCTGAGGCGACACCACTCAGATATCCACTCCCATTATTTTGGGGGCCTCACAGAGACAGTGCTGGTCATCAGATCTGTGTCCACCTTGCTCAATTACGACTACGTGTGGGATATGGTCTTTCACCCCAGTGGAGCCACAGAAGTCAAGTTCCATGCCACTGGCTACATCAGCTCAGCATTCCTCTTTGGTGCTGGCCGCAGCTACGGGAACCAGGTCCGGGAGCACACCCTGGGCACCGCCCACACCCACAGTGCCCAATTCAAGGTGGATCTGGATGTAGGAGGTAAGACATCCTGAAGGGGGAAGGTATTCCAGAAGAGGAGACTGAGAGGTCTCCATACCTAGCTTTAAAAATTGTCATTGAAACATTAAAAACGTAAATGTATATGGAGTAAATGTAAAAACCGTTCCAATTCCTAAGATATCTTCACGCTTAGCCAATCAGTTATTCTTTCACACTTAAAAAAATTCTCTCATATTTTAAAATATTGCATCTACATCCCAGCTGGTGCGGCTCAGTTGGTAGGAGTGCCATTCCGTAACCGAAGGGTTGCGGGCCCAATCCCAGGCCCGGGCACGTACAGGAGGCACTCAGTCGATGTTTCTCTCTCACATCAGTGTTTCTCTCTCTCTCCCTTGCTCTTTCTGTTCCCTTTCCCTTCCTCTCTTTAAAAAAGCAATGAAAAAACATCCTCAGGTGAAGATAAAATTTAAAAAAATATATTGCACCTGGGATTATAGAATCAATTACATTGTGTACTATGTATAAATGATATATGGTACACTTTTATTTTTTCACATGACATATCACTCACGCAAGCAACAAATATCTACCAAATGCATGTTTGTGCCAAGCACTGCACTGATGCAATTTAACCAAAGAAACAACGTCCCTGGCTTCCGGTCAAGATGGCGGCGTAGGCAGACATGGCTCACCTCTTTGCACAACCACATCAAAATTACAACTACAATATAGAACAACTATCACTCAGAACAAGTAGAAACCAAGTTTAATGGAAGTCTGACAACTATGGAATTAAAGAAACCACATCCATCCAAACTGATAGGAGGGGTGCAGATGCAGAACTGGCTGATCTCTCACCCATATGTGGTAGCTAAAAATTTGGGAGGGATATCCTGGGAGCAAGAAGTCCCAGCCCCATACCAGGGCCCCCAGCCCAGGATGCCAGTGCCAGGAAGATAAGTCTCCACAACTTCTGGCTGCAAAAACCAGAGGTGATTGAGTCAGTGGAAAAAACTTCGGGAGCCCCAAGCAGTTCCTCTTAAAGAACCCACACATGGACTCCCCTACTCCCACTCACTCCCTCAGAGCTCCAGCACTGGGGTAGCAGATTGAAGAGTACCAGTGATATACAGGGAAAAACTGAAGTGTCTAGCATCAGGGTGAGCAGAAGCCATTGTCCCTTTGCTAAACTGTCCCTCCACAGAGCCAGTAGGCTGGTGCCATATCTGACACTCCATTGACCTTGGAGATCCCCAGAGATTCTGCTCCACCCAACTTACGGGCCCAGCCAAGCAGCTTTTCCATGTAAATGGCTGGTCTTGACTCACACTTCACAATTTCCTAAATCCTCTTACACAAGCAACAGCTGGCTTGAGTGAGCCCCAGGCCCAGCACTAGCAGCAACCAGTCTAGATTCACAGCTTAGCTTCACCTGGGAATCTCCAAGTAGCCAACACAAGTAGCAGCCATCTCAGATTGCTTTATAGCTCAGGCAGGGTACACCAGGCAAAACACAGGTGAGGGCTGATCTTGGCCTGCACCAGCGTGGAAATCTCCAGGGCCAGCGCTCTCAGTGGAGAGCTACGGACCACGTCAGAGCACCACCACCCTGCCCCTGCATGGCTGTTTCTCCACAGAGGGCCGAGGTTGGTGGTTAATGGTCACAGCCAGTCCTGGCAGCTGACTGGCCTGGGTAAATCCCTCCCACTGACCTGCCAACAGCAATCAAGGCTCAGCTACAAGAGGAGGGTGTACTCAGCCTACACGAAGGGTGCACCTCGAGTACCCAGCTTGGGTGATAGGGGAGGCTGTGCCACTGGACCCTACAGGACACCTACTACACTAGGCCACATTACCAAGACACAGAGTCAAAGCAGCTCTGCCTAATACATAACAACAAACACAGGGAGGCTGCCAAAATGAGGGGACAAAGAAATGTGGCCCAAATGAAAGAACAGCTCAAAACTCAAAAAAAAGAGCTAAACGAAATGGAGATAATCTATCAGATGCAGAGTTCAAAACACTTGTTATAAGGACGCTCAAGGAACTTAGTGAGGACCTCAGTAGCATAAAAAAGATCTAGTCAGAAACGAAGGATTCACAAATTGAAATAAAGAACAATTTACAGGGAAACAATAGTAGAGTGGATGAAGCTGAGAATCAAATCAATGATTTGGAACATAAGGAACCAAAAAACAACTAATCAGAACAACAATAAGAAAAAAGAATCCCTCCCCCCAAAAAATGAGGATAGTGTAAGCAGCTTCTGGGACAACTTCAAGAGGTCTAACATTCGCATCATATGGGTGCCAGAAGAAGAGTAAGAGCAAGAAATTGGAAATCTATCTAAAAAAATAGAGGAAACTTCCCTAATTTGGTGAAGAGATGTGCAAGACCAGGAAGCAGAGAGAGTCCCAAACAAGATGGGTGCAAGGAGGCCCCCTCCAAGACACATCATAATTAAAATGCCAAAGGTTAAAGACAAAGAGAATCTTAAAAGCAGCAAGAGAAAGGACAGTTACCAAATAGTTGCCCAACAGGGGAGGGGCGTGGGAGCATGGGTGAAGAGGTGAGGGGATTCAGAAGTACAAATAGGTAGTTACAGAACAGCCATGGGGATGTAAAGTACAGTAATGGAGTAGCCAAAGAACCTATACACACGACCCACGGACATGAACAATGGTGGGGAGATTGCCTGAGGGAGTGGGGGGGTGCTAGGTAGAGGGGGGAAAGGGGGGAAAAATCAGGACAATTGTAATAGCATAATCAATAAAATATAATTAAAGAAAAAAAGGACAAAGAAGCAACATCCCTGCTCCCAAGAGACTCACATCTGAGTGGAGGAGAAAAACATATAGGAATGACTTTATGTCCTTCTCAGTGCATCATTCAGAGGGTGCATGCTGCCAATACATCTGTCTTACTATCAGTGATGTTGACCTCAAGCACTTGATTAAGGTGGTGTCTTCTGGCTTTCTCCATGGTAAAATTTAATATTTTTTCCTTTGCATTTAAAAAAAATATCTTGGGACCCTGACTGGTGTGGCTCAGTTTGTCAGGCGTCATCCTGCAAAGCAAAAGATGGCCAGTTCGATTCCCGGTCAGGACACATGCCTGGGTTGTGGTTCAGCCCCTGGTCGGTGCTCATACCAGAGGCAGCCAATAGCTGTTTCTCTCTTACATCAAGGATTCCCTCCCTCTCTATATCCTCCCTTCTCCTCTCTCTAAAATAAATAAAATCTTTAAAAACAAATAAATATCTTAGGGAAATTACTTTGATGTTTTGTAAATGCCCCATTTCTTTTCTTCTCAAACTCTCGCCCACTAATTTTAGTACCTATTGGTGCATTTTTCCTGCATCAATTATTACTGTGTTATAAATTTAAGGGACCTGTTGGTCCCTTAAATCTTTCCCGATTATTCGTTTGTTAATTGGAATGCTCCATAGGGAGGAGTTATCCCTCCCTTTCCGCCTGCTTACATACATAATCATGTGACTTGGATACACATTTGTTCCAAGGGCCGTAACCCAGTCCTCCCAGTACTGTCATTTGGGTTGATCCTTCAGCTGTCCCAGGGGCTGGTTCCTGCGCCCTTCTGCCCTCCCTCCATGCTTTCTTGAGCGCTTATTTTACTTACCGGCACCGCGAGATGTTCCAATTTCATCTCGTTTTTCCCCTGCTGCAGCCCTGGGATCAATCAACCATTTCTACAAGGAACTCTCATGCTGTTTATCGCAGAGCAGTATTTAGAAGCCGAGACCCGGGGCCCAGGTGAGCGTGCTGTGACTGGGAGCTCATTGCTTTCAGCCCCTCTCATCCGACTTAGCTGGGAAATACACGCGTGCATTCTGACTGACACGCACAGCTCTTTTATCTCTGCATCTGAGCAGTAACCACTTTATTTTTTCATTTTAAACTTTTATTTTTCAGTGACGTGTTACATTCCACATTATCTTGTATTAGTTTCAGATATAGCGTAGTGGTTAGCCAATCACATTCTTTACATAGCGATCCTCCCAATATTTCCAGTACCTGCCTGGCACCAAACATAGTTATTGTAATATTATTGACTATGCTGTATCTTACATCCTTGTGACTTTTTAAAAAGATTTTATTTATTTCTCTTTAGGGAGGAGGGAAGGAAGGGAGAGAAACATCGATGGCGAGAGATACATTGATCAGCTGCCTTTCGCACACCCCCAAGTGGGGACGCAGCCCGCAACCCAACCATGTGCCCTGACTGGGAATCAAACCAGTGACCTTTAGGTTCGCAGGCCAGCACTCAAGCCACTGAGCCACAACAGCCAGGGCCCCTGTGACTGTTTTGTACCTGCCGATTTGTACTTCTTAATCCCTTCCCCCTTTTCACCCAGTCTCCCCAACCCCCAGCCCCCCGGCAGGCAGAGCAAGGATGATTGCTCAAGCACCGGGACATGCGGACACAGAGGGGAGAAATACTCACTATTGTGGTTAGTGTTATCCGTGTGAGCCCGCTCTTGTGGATGTACCAGAAAGAACTTGGAGTCTGTAATTGTCCCCTATGGGTGAAAACCGCAAGGTGAGGACTAGGTTTGCTTAATCAGTTCTTCTCTTCTGGGCTTGGAAAGCATGGAGTCAGCTGTTTCCACGGTTTGGTTTGCTGTTCTTCGGTCTTCGGTCACTCATGTTGACGCCTCACGTGGGACCTCGTTAGATGCCAACGAACCCCTCAAAGCCCCAACATCCAGAGGACAGCCTGCCTCCGACGCTGCCCTTACCTCCTCACCAAACCTCCGACTACGGGAAGCGCCTCCGGGCTGCAGCAGCGTCGGGCCCACAGGCCTGCTGCCCACGTGCGGTGGGGCCCCTCCTCCGTGTGGTCTCCTCCGTGGGCAGACGTGTGGTCAGTAGAGCCGGACTAGGACCCGGGTCCCAGCACTGCCACAGTACTAACCGTGTGCGTCCGGAGATAAGCCAGGGCGCGTTATTTAAATGCTCGAAGCCTCGTTGTCCCACCTGTAAAATGGGGACAACCGTGGTTCCTCCTTCATAAGGCTGTTCAAGCCAATCATCCAGACCTGTGGAGTCTCAGCGTGCTGCCCGTGCACGGTGCCTTCAGGTTCAAGGAACATGAGCCACAGCTGCTACTATTTTCATGCTAGGGCAGTTCTGGTGAAGCCAGAGGGCGTCAGATGGGAGGCGCAGACCCCTCCTCACGTCAGAAAGGTCCGACTCCTCACGTCACCTGCCAGGCAGCTGCAATCTCAGGTAAACCGCCTTTTCCTGCAGCCCCTCAGGAAGGTCAGGGAAAGCCCAGTCTCAAGGGATCTGAGACTGTTACTTGAGATGACCCGAGGGAGGAAGACCTCCTCGAAATCTCTGGAGCAGGGATATCTTGGAAGTGGGAAGGGAAGTAGGGGGCACACTCAGTTCTGGCCTTCTCTTTGGGCCCCAGTCTGAAGCCAGGTGGGTGATCAGCTCTCCTTCCCAGCCTTTCTCTCTCCTGCTCACCCCCTCCCCGGCAGGACTGGAGAACTGGGTCTGGGCTGAGGACATGGTCTTTGTCCCCATGACGGTACCCTGGAGCCCAGAGCACCAGATGCAGAGGCTGCAGGTGACACGGAAGCTGCTGGAGACAGAGGAGCAGGCCGCCTTCCCCCTGGGAAGCGCCTCCCCTCGCTACCTGTACCTGGCCAGCAACCAAAGCAACAAGTGGGGTCACCCTCGGGGCTACCGAATCCAGATCCGCAGTTTTTCTGGAGAGCCGCTGCCCCAGAACAGCTCCATGGAGAGAGCCATCAGCTGGGGCAGGTGAGTGGAGGGGTGGTGGAGAGGCTGGGGGCAATGGCTTGTAAGAGAGGCCCCGTGTTTCTGGGAACCCAGGTTCTCCCACCTCCTGTGGATGTGCATTCACACTTACACACACACACACACAGAGTCCTGTGGCCGCAACTTTTAACCATTTAATATGAGGCCTACTGACTGGATGGGTGAATGGAGAGATTCATGCAGAATCAAATACAATAAAATGTTAAAGGTAAAGTCTGCATTGTGGGTATATGCGTGAGTGTTCATTACGCTATTCTTTCAACTTTTCTGCAGGTTTAAAATGTTCACGATAAGGGTTGGAAGAAGAAACAGAGTAAGAGAGGAGCACAGATCTGAGGGGGTACTCCCTAAAATCCGGGCAGTTGAGATCATGAAATTGGCCTAAAATGGGAATGAAGCTGTGTCCATGCATCGGCCTCCAGGGCCCAGGCTGAGACCTAGATGGATACATGTGCGACATTAGGGCCTGACGTCTGAACAACGGGCCAGGTGACGTTTGAGATACAGGATGCTGGTCAAATGTGGCAACTCTACGAGAGAGAGTTAGAGAGAGAGAGAGGGAGAACAGGAAGTGCACAGAGAGTAATGAAGAGGTTCATTATCCTGAGACCGTTGTGCTTATTTTTCCTCTCTGTTTCTTCTTCAGGGCCGCTTCAGACAGTAGGACAGGTTGATGACCTTGTGGGTCTAATGCAAATTTCCTGTAGATACCAGCTGGCAGCGACCCAGCAGAAGGAGGAGGGGCCCAGCAGCACCAGCATCTACAGTTTGAACAACCCTTGGACACCCACCGTGGACTTCACTGACTTCATCAACAATGAGACTGTTGCCGGGCAGGTCAGTTAGGGCAAGACGGTGGGAGCGAGGACGAGCCACTTCAGTCTCTCCCAAGCCAGGGTCCTCCAGGGTCTTTAGAACCTGAAGGTTTAAGAAACGAAGAAACGAAGCTAAGAAACAAAGCTTTACAATTTCACATTTTTCCTGGGTTAGTAAGCTGAATCCTTACAAACGAGGTTACTGTCAGAGGCAGGCGTGTCCTCAGCAGAGTCAGGCCTCACAACCCTCTTCCTTCTCCCCTGCTAGGACCTGGTGGCCTGGGTGACAGCTGGTTTCCTGCACATCCCACATGCAGAGGACGTTCCCAACACAGTGACTGTGGGGAACGGTGTGGGCTTCATTCTCTGACCCTACAACTTCTTTGACCAGGACCCCTCCTTCGATTCTGCCGACTCCATCTATTTCCGGGGGGACCAGGACACTGGGGACTGTGAGGTCAACCCCCTGGCTTGTCTCCCCAAGGCTGCTGGCTGTGCCCCCAACCTTCCTGCCTTCTCTCACGGGGGCTTCTCTCACAACTAGGTGGTCCCCGGGATGGGGATTGTGTCCAGGGACCCCAGGGTCAGGGCATGTGGGAAGGGGGAGCAGTGGGTGGGCTCTGGGCCAGGAAGCCCAGTCTCACACTAAGATCCTCTCCTGCCCCGCCCCCAAGGTCCTCCCTCCCATCAATCAACCTTCTTTGCATCCCCCTCCTTCCTGGGAGCCTCCTGAACCTGGATGCGTGACACAGGGGGCACTCAGCTTTGTCGTCCCTAGACCTGCTGCATTCCTGTCCCAGAGGGGAGAGGAATGGCCAGCCTGAGCTGAAGTGATGGCCAAACTTTGACCCGGAAGACTTGTTTTTTTCCTAACAGTTTTTTAATGTTATTTTTTTTACAGTAAGATATAATTCACATGCCATAAAATTCACCCTCTTAATGTGTGTAATATAGTGGCCATTAATTCCAGAACGTTTTCATCACCCCAGCAAGAAACCCCACGCCTGTTAGCAGTCACTTCCTGTTTCCCTCCAACGCCTTCCCAGCTCTAGGCAACCACCACGCTTTCTGTCCCTGCCGACGTGCCTGTGTCTGGACATTTTGTATAAATAGATCCGTACGACATGGGGACTTTCGTGACTGGCTTCTTTCCGCACAATGTTTTCACGGTGCATCCATTATGTTGCATGAAACTGCTTCAGTCCTGGGTGGCCGAAGAGTATTCCGTTGTGTGTCACCACATTTTGTTTGTCCGTTCATCAGTTGAAGGACATCGGACTGTATCCACTTCCTGGTTATTATGGATAATGCTGCTGTGAACAGTCCTGTACACGTTTTCATGTAGATGTATGTTTTCAATTCTCCTGGGTGTAAATCTGGAAGAGGAATTTCTAGGTTTTATGTTTAACGTTTTGAGGAACTGCCAGACTGGTTTTTTTAAAAAAGATTTTATTTATTTTTAGAGAGAGAGGAAGGGAGGGAGACAGAGAGGGAGAGAAACATTGGTGTGTGAGATGTCAGTTGGTTGCCTCTCTCACACCCCCAACGGGGGGCCTGGCCCGCAGCCCAGGCGTGTGCCCTGACTGGGAGTCAAACCAGCGACCCTTTGGTTCGCAGGCCGGCGCTCAGTCCCCTGAGCCACACCAGCCAGGGCTGCCAGACTGTTTTCCACAGTGACTGCACCGTGTTTTTTATTGTGGTTAAAACACAGGTAAAATTTACCACTGGGCCGTTTTTAAATGCCCAGGTCAGCGGCATCAGGCACACTGGGCACCTTTCTGGGGCCCGCTCAGCTCCCGCTCTGTCCTGGGCCTCGAATACGAAGGTGAGGCCTCCAGAGACCAACCGTTTCCTCAAGCCCCAGGGTAGGGCCCGTCCTGGCCCGCATCCCAGCCCTTAGGAAGGCGCTTCTCTGTCTTCACTCCATGTCATCCTAGCACATTCCTTCTCTGTTCCTTCCTCCTCCTCTTCCTCTTGCTACTTCAGCTTCTACTCCCTGGTCTTCCTTCTGAGGTCCTGGGGGGATGCACCTGCTGCCTCAGGTCCTGTAATTCCCCCCTAGCCCCCAGTTCCGGTGCCATCCTCTGTGCCTGGGCTGGGGAAGCCTTGGACAGGCAGGTGGCTGTCTTGTGGGAGAGAAAGACAATCCCTGGGTGTCTCCTTGTGGGAGATATTAGTTTCTGGGCAGTTTTCTCCATCTGGTCTCTCCGCCTCTCACTACCTGAACGAAGACGTTCCTCCTGTCTGTTTGTCTGTCTACACTGCCATATAATCTTTCGAGTCCCTGCCATTTACTAGACCATGCAGAGTATGATTTTGAGAACGGGTAGGATGGTCAAATGACAGCAGCAATTTAGGGAGTATTGTGGGTGAAATGCTAAGGATCCCCTGCTCCCTGGGCCATGGGTGACAGTGGCCTCCATTACTGTACAGCAGTCAGGATAGACGAGCGGAACGTCACTGGGCGTAGGACCCAAAAAGCCTTGGGAGCTCAGCCAGCCAGGGTGGGAGCTCAGCCAGCCAGGGTGGGAGCTCAGCCAGCCAGGGGAGGAGCTGCCTGATCGGGGCGGGCGAGCACACGGGCCAGGAGCGTCCCAGGGAAGAAGGCCTGGCCTGGCCAGGCCGCAGGCTCCGGGACCTCCCATTCCTGCTCTTCCTCCTGCGGTGTGGACTTTGGATAAGAACTGGGATATCTTCCAGAAAGAAATGTCGGGCAAGAGTAAGTGGGGAAGAGGTAGGGCTCAAAGAGCAGGCTCGGTTGAGATCCTCCAGGCCAGAAAAACCCACCCTAGTTCACAGTGTCCACAGCTCCACTTCCACAGCTTGCCCACTCCCCTCAGTGTCTTTTCTAGAAGGGGAGGCCTTGAGGCCAGGAAGAGGGGTCTCCTTTCCTAGTGGGAAACCCAGGCAGGCCACAGACTCCGCTGTAGGGCAGACCCTGGGGACTTGAGGGCACAGATCTGGCTCCAGCTCAGCTTGCTACCAGAGAGCGATGCACACTGGGAGCTCAGACTCCATGGAAGTCCTGCGGGTCCCTCGAGAGCTACCTGGACACCAGGCTCACCCGGGTGAGCTGGAAAGAAAGGAAGTTCTGGCAAAGGAATCTTCAGACAAAGACTAAACACCGTGGGAGCCACGTTCTTGATTCAAAAATAATAGCCCTGGCTGGTGTAGCTCAGTGGATTGAGTGCAGGCCTGTGAATGAAAGGGTCGAGGTTCGAATCCCAGTTAGGGCACATGCCTAGGTTGCAGGCCAGGTCCCCAGCAGGGGGCATGTGAGAGGCAACCACATATTGATGTTTCTCTCCCTCTCTCCTTGCCTTCCCCTCTCTCTAAAAATAAAGAAATAAACTCTAAAAAAATGTTAAAGAATAACAGCAGGATCTGGTGACAAGCGCTCAGATGGGTTAAGGTGGAGCTGGTTTGCTGTTGCTGGTCCTTCTTTCCTTTTCGCTTTACCCTCTCAGCCCAAACAAATATCATGTTTTGACTTTCTTGTCTTTTCTTGTTCAAAGAAATTTGGACCACGATGGATGAAAATGCTCCCCAAACAAACACTGTGGAGGAGCCAGGGACCCCTCTCCTGGCCGCCCCACCTCTGCTTCTCCAGGTGCAGGGACAGGGAGAGGAGACCTGTGGTCCTCGGCCGCGTGGGGGACTCTGCCGCTGTGGCTCACCTGCTGACCCGTGAGCGTGCGACGGGGCTCCCCAGTGGGGCCAGAGGGCACAGCTTGAGCCGCCCCAAGGGAGTATGTGCACAGAGACCCCACTGGAGGGCTCTCCTGGAAACGTACCTTTCCAGCCACAAGAGAGAAGCACCCAGACCCGGAGAAATGCAGCCCAGAGAAAACCAAAGGGTCAGAATAGCGAAGTCTTAGGGGAACCTGGCAAGTGTGAGGGAACCTTGAGAATGTCCGCCATCCGGGGACCTTGGGCATACAGATCCCACTGAAGGGGCCTCAAATCTTCACCCCCCCCCACACACACAAACACACGTAGTATCAGGATATACCAGTATGCGAACTCCCTGGACTGGCCTCTTGGTGGTGCCTGCTTCATGTTCCCGCCTCAACGCTGGGCCTGTGGCTGATGGCTGACCGTGCTTGCTCCACTCGGGCTTAGGTAGGGGTCTGCATCTTCGGTAGCGTCCTTCCTCACGACCTCTGGACCCTGAGAGGGGAAATAGACTATAGCGTTCGCAGTGGAGCATGGGTGTCTGACACCCTCCCACTGCGTGTTTCTCATACTCCCTGACCTGCATCCCTGTGCCAAAGAGGATGGGGGCCCCTCTTTTCCGGAGGACCCTCAAGAAAGGTGATGTCCCAGTCTCTCCCACTTCCCCCATTGAAACAGAGCCAGTATGGTGGAGACGATGCTGGGCGGGCTGATTCTCATCTGTCGCTTCATCGATTCCTCACAGTCTCGAGAAGCAGATGCTATTATCCCCATTCCACAAGTGAGGAAACCAAGATTCACAGGGATTAGGTCACTTGCCCCAAGTCACCTGGCTGGTAAGTGGTCGGGCTGGGATTGTACCCAGCCCTTTGCGGAGTCACATCTGACTGCCTCCCCGGGTCCTCTGCTCTTCACTGACCGGCAGGCCTGGTTAAAGAATTCAACAAGGTCATGCTTGAGAAGCGTTTGGCACCTGACTCGTGGTAAGTGAACCTCTAAGGGCAAAATCAACACCCAATGGACCAGGGCGAAAATATGCACAATTGCCTTAAAGCAAAAGCTCTCAACCTGGACCGTACCTGAAATCACGGGGG
>CM052545.1:95473776-95508963 GCA_028533065.1 Trachops cirrhosus
GAGCAAGAAGACAGAATTACTGTAAAGAACGTTTGGTATAAATTCACACACAGGGGTAGAAAATAAGGAGACACCAGGAGAGACGGTTTGCATCAGAGACGCCACAAGCACAGGACCGCTGCCTTCTACTGGGTGGCACAGTCTAGAAATGGACGGCCCCAGCGGTTCAGGATTTGCGGCGGGTGGAGCCCAGAAAGAGCGTCAGCCCGCGATCAACTCGTAATGCAGCCACCGTGTAAGCATGTTTTGGTCACTGATCTCTCCCCAAGATATGCAGGCAAGTTTGCTTTTGAAATGGCTTGTGAATCCTCAGGACTGGAAATAAGGTAAGTGACCGATGACAGTTTTAAAGCAAAGTTCATGGCATGTTATAACATAAGTTGATAGGTTTTTCTGGCCGTCTGGCAGTTTTAGGGAGGTAGGTAGGGGATGAAGCACATGCACACTACACGCGTGTTATTGCCCGAGGGAAGCAGACCCGTTCAGAGAGTGCAACTCTATGGGCTGAGGCGGCTGCACCAAAGGCTTTTGTTTTTGCTTTTGTGCTCTAGTGAAATTTATATAGCGCTTTTTTTAATAGTTTATTTTTAATTTTTTTAAAATTTCATTTATCTTTAGAGGCAAAGGGAAGGAGAGAAGGAAATATCAATGTGTGGTTGCTTCTCATGCGTCCCCTGCTGGGAACTGGCCTGCAACCCAGGCATGTGCCCTGACTGGGAATCGAACCTCAATCCTTTGGTTTTCAGGCCTGCGCTCAATCCACTGAGCTATACCAGCCAGGGCAAATTTATATAGCTTTTAAAAAATGTACAACAACTTTTGAAAAATATTTTATTTACTTATTTTTGGAAAGAGGGGAAGGGAGGGAGACAGAGAGGGAGAGAAACATAGATGTGAGAGGAAAACATCAATGGGTTGACTCTCATATGCCCCGGAACGGACACCGAAGGCATAACCCAGGCGTGCGCCCTGGGATCGGACTGGTGACCTTCAGCCCAACCACCTGAGCCACACCGGTCAGGGCTATAACAACTTTTTTGAGATATAACTTACATACCATACAATGTATCCATTTAAAGTGTACAACTCAACAGTGTTTAGCATATCCAGCAAATGGTACAACCACCACAAATCAATTTTAGAAGCTTTTTCGTCACTCCACAAAGAAACCCCATACCCCTCAGGAGCCGCCCGCACATCACCCCAACCCACCCCGCCCTCGGCAACCACCAGCCTACTTCCTGTCTCGTGGACTCGCTCTAGACGGTTGGCGCCAGTGGAATCACGCACCACGTGGCCCTCTGTGTCTGGCTTCTTTCGCTGAGCGTGATGTTCTCCAGGATCATCCGTGTTGTAACATGTGTTAGCACTTCATTTCTTTTTACATCCAAACAATATTTTACTATATGGATATGCAAAATTTAGTCCACCTGTTCATTGGGTTGATGGACATTGGGTTGGCTCCACTTTTTGGTCATGATGAATAATGTCGCTGTGGACACGTGTGCGCAATCTGTGCAGAGCTGCGGCTTCACTCCTCGTGGGTGTACCCACCTGGGAGTGGGACCGCCGGGTCATCTGGTAGCTCCGTGTGACCTTTTCGGGAACTGCCAGGCTGATTTTCCAAAGGCTTAGTAAGGACGTTTCACAGGGTTTTGGGTGTTGCCATCTCTTTTGATTTCCTAGGCTCATACCCTGTATTATAACTTTGTCCAGATCTTAATGACGAGATGTCAAGGCGCCCCTCCTACTTCTGGGGGCAGCGGCTCGGTCGTTACTATGTGCGTTCCAACAGCATTTCATTTGAAGGCACATCTGGGTATTTGAAGTTCTAGCCCTTATCAATTCACTAGTTGTTTATAACCTGTCAAAATGTGCTGACTTGCTTCCTTGAAAACCATGACTTTAGCCATTGAATTATTAACATTTATTGATTTTTGTAACTGCCGAACTAGGGTAGTTACCTTTAAGGCCTGAATGTGTAAATAAAATAGGACAATATCATTTGTATCCAAGAGTTTTTCAAGAGCCTCTGGAGAATGGAGAACACTCTGGCCGGATAGAATTCTGACGATGTCATTAAGGAAAGAATCAAGTAGAAATAGTACAAAGAAGCAATTGGCAAAAGCTACTTCATTAGAGCACAAAAACCTAATGAATTTGGAACAGAAACTAGAAGTTGTCTAGTTCAGTAATGGGGCACCCAAAGCCCAAAATCTAATTTCAGAGTGAAAGATGAAAAAGCTGCCACCGGGTTGTTACTTCTTAATAAAAAGAAAAAAAAGGCTATAAATACTTTTATTTTTCTTGAGTTGGCCCTTATTTCCTTTTAAAGTTTCTCACCACTAATGCTTTCAGAAAAATTTTTTTTCACTTCACAGAGTCAGAAATTAAGGCCTAGAGAGATCCATTAGCTCCTCTAAGTCACGTAACCAACCTGTTCCCAGGCCTCGTGATTCTTAGCAGAGAGCAGTCCCCGCTTTGCCTGCCTCCCGCATCTGCCTGGGCTGCTACGTCGACATGAGGCTGTTGACAGAAGTGAAAGACATAAGCAGACAGTGAACCCGCTTATTTGAACCAGATCCAGGGTTTGTTAGCCCAATTAAAGCCACAGCTAGAATGGCTAGAATGGCTGCGTTCAGGCTGGCCTGCTCCTAATTACATTACGTGCCCCTCTCTGCCTTTGCTTTCATAAATCTTTCCAGGGCAGAAATGTAACTACGACAACAACAACATGGTGTTCTTACGTTTTTGTTTTTGATTTTGTTTTTAGCATGAGGGTAGTTTTGCAGCCAGCTAATGCTCAATGCCGTCCCCTCTTCTTCTTCTGCTCTTCGTGTTCCAAGGTCATTGCCTTCAGATCAGCTCAACACAACTCCGACGTGTGAAGGCTGGTAGGACTCTTCTCATTATGACCCATCACAGAACTGGGGATCCAGTCCTTTATTAACTGCATTACTTTCTACCCAGACGCAAAGAGATTGAAAATCTAATTCCTTCCTCCTCCATGTGAACGGTTTGGGGACTCCTTGGCGGAGACGCGCCATCACAATTTGATCTCTCCACCCTGACTTCCACTCAAATCTCCTCCTTCAACACCAGCCCATTGGCCCCATGCCACTGTCCCTACTTGATCCACCCTCAAATGAAAAGGCTCAAGCAAGTCTTTTTTTTTTAAATTTTATTTATTTATTTTTTAGAGATGGGAAGGGAGGGAGAAAGAGAGAGAAACATCAATGTGTGGTTGCCTCCCGTGTGACCCCCCCACTGGGGACCTGGCCTGCAACGCAGGCATATGCCCTGACTGGGAATTAAACTGGAAACCCTTTGGTTCACAGCCCGTGCTCAATCCACTGAGCTACGCCAGCCAGGGCTCGAGTGAGTCTTTTGAGAGACCTAATTTGGCTGAATTGGCTTGATAACCCAAGTGGCAGAAACCAATTTCTTTACCTTGGCCATGCCTCTAGGCTGCCGGTGCCCCCTGACCCGGGCCATCCCCACCCCCCAGTGACTGCAGTGGAATGACAATGGCATGGTCTTTCCTTGCAGACTGTAGTGAAACCACTTGTCACAACACACCAAAGCCTCCAAGGCGCTCCTTAGTTTCAGAAGCCTTAGGCGAGGCCCCGGGTCCTGACAGGTACCTGGCTGATTCAGGAAACGCTGACTCAGCAGGCCCAGTCTTTGATCTGGCTGTCCAAGCTTGGTCAGCGGGTTCGCTAGGGACCCTGGCTGCCAAACAGCTCTCTCCAGAACTATGCCCTCGCTTGTTCTGTCTACCGTGTTCTGCACAGCTACACAACATGCTCCTAAGACCTTCCAAAGGTCAAATGACCCCAAATAGAATGACTGCTGAGCCAATGCCCCAAGTTGGGGGGGGGGGCGGGCTGAACTCAATCCACTTTAAGAAAAATAAAAGACCAGGGGAGGATTCTGCCCACTTCGGTCTCCTCCGCCTGAAAGAGTTCAGGATTTCCAATCAGTTACCAGTTTTGTGGGGCATACCTACAATACTCAGTCCTGGGGGATGTGACTTTGAGGAAGCACACAAAAGTGCTGGAGAAGAGCTTGGTAAGGGGAAGAGCTGGGAACGGACACAGATTTTCCCTCAAGTTTTACCTTCTGCCAAGCCTGCTGGGAAGCCCAGGACAGAGAAGATGGAGTTGGAATGCTCCATTCTCTTCGCAGATAGGGGAGCATCTCGCACTATCACCAAAATACTATTATTCCCACACGAAACATCTAATAAAACAATGGTTCTCAGCAGAAGGCAACTTTGCCTCTCCGGTGATGCTTGGCAATGCGGGGCGGGGGGTGGGGGGGGCTGCGTATCTGGGACGTAACAGCCACGCAGGCTGCTTAACATCCTATAGTGTGCAGCCCCCCACAGCATAGAATTATCCTGGGTGAAGTGTTCACAGTGTCAGGACTGAGAAACCCTGTCATACTCCAAAGAGGAGAAGCATCATGATTTACCTGGAGGAAGTTTCCTCCAGCAATTGCCTGTCAACTCAGCACCGAGCCGCGGTGCAGATGGGCAGTTCCGGTGTGCCGAGCAGCCCCTCTTCCAGTTCCGTCTGAAGGGGGAGAATTATCACTCTAAATTCAAAATCTTACCCTCCAAGGACGTCAGCTTGTTAAAGTAACCGGAGTCCTTGGCCTCTGGGTTCATAGGAGGAAAACCACTCTCACCTCTCTAGGCCTTTAGTAGAGATTCTGAAGCTGAAGGTGTTACTAGGTATCCACAGATGTGGATCTCATTAAATACAGGATAAAACGCATAAAGGGTTGCCCCAGCTGGTGTGGCTCAGTGGACTGAGTGCTGGTCTGGGAACCAGAGGACTGTTGGTTCCAATCCCTAGTCAGGGCACAGGCCTGGGTTTGTGAGTCAGGTCCCTAGTCAGGGGCACACAAGAGACAACCACACACTGATGTTTCTCTCCCTCTCTTTCTCCCTCTCTTCCTCCCTCTCTTCCCCTCTCTCTAAAAAAATCTGGAAAATATTTTAAAAAATGTGTAAAGGTGAGGGTTAAGGGGCAGGGCAGGTCTCTTCCAATTCTAAGAATTTATAGTAGACAAGCTGCCCTCCCCCTACACCCTGCCTTCCAAAGGCTCTGGATGTGCTTGACATTGTTATTAAATCACCAGGGAGAGGAATGAGTAAAACAAAACATATCTGAACAAACAAGGAAACAAGAAATGTAGTTAAGACACACTGCATAACACCAGGGCTTATTCCACTGACTTTGAACTTGACTCCTTTGGAGAAAGCAGAAGAGAATGAGGCATTTCCTTGACGTCTCATTGTTACAAAACTCAGTGTCCAACCCTGCTGTATAAATGCCTGTCTATTCCTGATGGGAAAAGCCTAATTTGCTTATGTCTTACTGCCCGCGTTAAGGCCGAGAAAGGAAAAAACCAATCCCATGCCAGATAGGCTTCTGATGATGATGTCATAGTGAGAATTCACTAGAAAACTCATTTTAAATGCTGCATAAACTTTAATAGTAATTCATTCCAGTGAATATTTCCTTGCTTTCTAGTTGTTAAACATTAATCCATATCCAAGATATATTTAAGATAATCTATATACCCTGCACTCACGAAAAATATTTATCCATCTTTTTCCTGTTTTTTTACAGCTTCTTGATTTAATGTCCTCTTAATTTCTTTTTCTTTAAATTTAATTTATTTATTTTCAGAAAGAGGGGAAGGGAGGGACAAAGAGGGAGAGAAACATCAATGTCTGGTTGCCTCTTGTGCACCACCCGCACGGAGAACCTGGCCCGCAACCCAGGCATGTGCCCTGACTGGGAATCAAACCGGCGACCCTTAAGTTCACAATCCAGCACTCAACCCACTGAGCCATACCAGCTGTGGCTAATGACCTCTTAGTTTCTTAATATGGCTGTCCAGTTTCCTATTCTGAACTCTTTCATTTCTAGTTTGATGTTTTTTATCCTCACCAGAAGACATGCTCATTGATTTTAGCAAGAGGGGAAGGGAGGGAGAAAGGGAGGGAGAGATACACTGACGTGAGGGAGAAACATTGACCAGTCGCCCCCAACCCCACCTCACACACGCCCCGACCGGGAATTGAACCATCGACATTTTGGTTTGCTGCACGATGCCCAACCAACAGAGCCACACCAGCCAGGGCTCTGGTGGTTTGGTTTGGTTTTGTTTAAAAAAAAAAAAAAAAAAAAAAGACATACGAGTCAGGCCCACAGCCTGACTCTGTAACAGTGACAGAAGAGCTGGTGTTACTTTCTGGTAAATGTTTCTTTGGCATCTCTGATAGATTCCAGCTTCTGAAATTTAATTTCCTCCTCTCTGCCCACTTAAAAAATAGGTCCGTGCAGCTGGGCTGCTCATTGGCTAGCCTCCACCCCCACCCCCCTGCGAGGTCTGAGGATTGCTCCGCGGGGGGCGGCAGCCCGACTCCAAACAGGTCGTGATGCCCAGCACGCCTTTTCCGCGGTGCTCCTCCCCTTCACTGGTGTCTCTAGATTCTACAGCAGGGAGTTCTGGTGCTCGAGCTCACATTTTCTCATGCCTTGGGACGTAACTGGGAAGACCTTCTGCAGCAAAACAAACCTACTGGCTGATGTGACTTCATATGCTTGAATAGCTCTTTAAAGTTCAAAATGGTCATACCCTGGAGTGTACTGCAAAAGATACTGGTGCTCACAAGCAATTTTACGAAGGGGCATCAAACCCAGCTCTAAGCTGCACTTTCCTTTCTTCGAAATTCAGTTCCAAATTTTTGTGCACAACATAAATTTCATCTAGTTGTAAACTCTCTGTTCAGTGTTCTTTGCCACTTAAAATAATTTAGTCTATCCATTCCGTAGAGCCAGCAGAGGCTACATTTCTGTCATTTAAAACAGCTCACTGGCCCTTCCTCATGTCTCTATACCATAATTTGCCGAATCATTCCCTTATTTGGCATTTGGCTTATTTCCAGTTCTTCGTTCCTATAAATAGCAGCACAAGAACATCTTTGCACAAATTACATTTTTTCCCTTTTGGGTTATTTCCTTGGGGTATGTTCCCAAAACTGGTATCAGTGGGTCAAAGGTTTGAAAAGTTTCATAGCTCTTGTTACTCGTTGCCAGAATATTCTCTAGGCAGAGTATGGTATAGTTGAGCATTTCAAATGTTTGACTGGGTTTCCCACAATATACAAAATTAACGTTCCTCTTATTCTCGCATAATCTTCGGTAGGGGAGGGAGTTACAAAGTTTCAAAACAAAACAGAAATAAAGACGGAGGCACTCTTTCTATAGCCGGAGACGAGCTCTTTCAGGCTAACTTGAGAAAACTCCACCCCACCGGTGCTGAGGTGAAACATCTGTGTTCCAGGCTGACCAGAAACGACACCCAAGGTCTGTGAAGCTGTGTCAGCTGGGTGACATCTGGGGCTGAGAGAGTCCCAGGCAGAACGCAAAGCCGGCAAGTGACAAGGGACCAGGAAGTCTTGGTAAAGAGGGTGGGGAGAGAGGTGGAAAACGAAACGGAGGGGCACTCTTGTCATCGCTGCCTCTGGGGTGGCAGCCCCAGTGGGGAGAGAAGTAAACTGGGTCTGTGGCTCTGAGATTCGGATTATCCACCATCTGGAGGTGACTTCTAAAAACTGGGAATGCTTGAGGGCCTTGGTCTCCTTGGCGTAAGGATCAAAACCAAAACCAAACAAAACAAAAATAACCTCCCGCATCATTCTTACCATCTGGCTCCTTGAGCTAATCATAGTGATGGTGATGACGACAGTGACGATAATGCTGATGCTGGTGACGGTGATGATCCACACGCACTAAGTTGTTACTACATGCCTGTCACTTTTCTGAAGGTTTCACCCATATAACTCATTTGATCCCCGCAACAGCCATTGTTATCCCCACTGCACAGACAAGAAAACTAAGGAACTTCCTCGAGGTCACAGACCTAGGAAATGTCTGAATGCCCTTCAAACCAAGTCCCTTAACCACCCTACCTTTGCTCTGACCACTGCACCACACGGCCTCAGGTGCCACAACAATAGAAAATGGCACACATGGTTAAATGATGCACTAGGATGTTCAGTTTTAGGCCCTGACTGGTGTGGCTCCCTTGGTTGGGCGTCATCCCACAAAGCAAAGGTTCGGTTCCTGCTCAGGGCACAGGCCCAGGCTGCGGGTTTGGCACCCGGACAGGCCACATACAAGAGGCAACCAACCGCTGTCTCTCTCTCACACCAAAGTTGCTCTCCCTCTCTTTCTCCCTCCCTTCCCCTCACTCTAAAAATCAGTAAATAAAATCTTTACAAAAATATCCAATTTTAGGTTCTTTTAAAAACTTAAATGCCTAAAATTATTTGTTTCCTTTCTATTCATCTACATTGACACAAGGAGCTATTCAAATGTGTCTTATTTAAATTTAAATTATATGTGTATATATTATAATATCAAACATTGTAAAAGCCGAAGAAACAATGAAAGGTAACGCACCAAAACAACATTCAATCATGGGTATTTGTTTCTTCCCACAGTCCTGTCTTTCTCAGTTGTCACATAATACATGTTGCCTTTTTCCCTACTCTTTATGTTAAAAAAATTCAAGTGAAAAATTAAGTGCAATGAACTTCTATACACTTTTCACCTAAAATAAGTCACCGACTACTCCCATTTTGCCAGATTTGCCTTATCACTCTCTCTCACTGCATCCCATCTGTGCACATATTATTTTTGATCACTCACGGAAGGGTCATTAGCAAACATCATAACTCCTTTGCCTTGTACTTACTTCATGTCATCTCCTAAGGACAGGACATTCTGTTGCATAACCATGGTAACGTGCTGCTTTTTTAATCCAAAAGAACCTCAGTTTAAGAAAAATAATTAAAAATAAATTAAGGCAAACATAATATTTCTGTTTCGATACCTTGCACTCTGGGCTAAATGACCTTTCCGTGCTCACCGAAGCTCACCTGCCCTCCCTACTCCTTGTCCCCATGCCCAGCTGTGCCCCATCCCTGCTGGGGAACCTTCCAGAACACTCTTGACTCCTTGATCACTGCGCCTCTTTGTACCAATCTACGCAACTCCTTCCCTCTCTGAAAACCAAGTGGAATATTCAATTAACTTAACATTTAGATTACTATTGGCTTAAAGCTGATATCTTCATTTTATTACTGTATTGAAAATTTTTAGACCCTAGAGGGTTTTAATTCTTTTTTTAAAGATAATCTCTTACAATTATCACTTAGTAGTCCATCTTTTTCATTTAATATTTTTAAATAGAATAATGTATTTCCTTAACAAATATTTATTGAGCATCTACTATATCTCGGACATTGCTAAAATTAAAATAGCCAGCACTCTGAGCAATTACTATGTCTCAGGTCTTCACCTGGAATGCCTGAGTTGGTCTTCACAATTTTATCACTCCCATTTTCCAGATGGGTAAACCAAGAAGTTCAGTCATTCGCCCAAGGTCCTGTAGCTACCCAGAATTCAGACCCAGGCTGTCTGCCTCTGTCCAGAGCCTGTGCTCACCGGCACCAGGTAAACTGCTGGAGGTGCCTTAATGGAGGCTCATTGGTGTGGTCAGCAAGGGCACCAGCCGAGACGGTGGGGATTCTGGCCTTAGACGGGGTTGCTCACGGTCAAGGGCGAGATCCAAAAGGCAGTTCCATTTCCCGTGCTTCTGGGCTCTAGCAGATAAAAGAGATAAAAGCAAGAAAATTATGGCTCTGTGAGTGGGTAATTATATCTGTAAAAACTGACAATGAAGTCTTGGCCTTAACTTGGCTTCTAGGACATTCTCGGTATTTCTTGGCTGTCTCGACCCTCCTCCCCTCTCTCCTTTGCCAGCTTGCTCATCTTCCTTCATCCCAGCTTGCAACATCTCAAGGACTCGAGGCTCTGCCTCAGGCCTCGTTTTTTCTCTCACGTCCTCTTCAAGATGTAAATTACCATCTGTGCTGTGTATTTCCCCTTCCCGCTCCCAACCTGGGTGGACTGCCTCCAGCTTCCTTTCCCAGGGCTTCCTTTCGGGTTTTGCAGCTGGGAGGTACACACGAGGAATGGGTAGAGAGTGAGGTGAGGGTGTTTAGTTCCTGAGGGGTGTTAAAGAAACAAGATTCAACTGAGTGAATTCAAAGATCTAGCCCAGCTGGTGTGGACTGAGCACTGGCCTGCGAACCAAAGGGTCACATGGCTTGGATTCCCAGTCAGGGCACATGCCTAGGTTGCAGGCCAGGTCCCTAGTAGGGGTGCGTGAGAGGCAACCACACATCGATGTTTCTCTCCCTCTCTCTCTCTCCCTCCCTCCCTCTCTCCCCCTCTCTATAAAAACAAATAAAATCTTAGAAAAAAAATAAAAAAGATCTAAATGGCTTTTTTAAGCATCCCGTCTAGCAACTAGAAGGGTGAAAGGAGGGAGTTGTACAAAATGGAAGATTTTGATAGAAGGAAGGGTGGCGCAAGGGGGCTATTAATGAAAGAAAAAAAGGGTTATTTTGGGGCATCTTTTCTTTGGCTAAAAGGATTTTCATCATGCAGATTGCTTCTACTTTCTGTGGGTGGAGAGGACCCATGTGACAAATTGCCTTACTGGTGGTAAACCGGAACTGATTAAGATTTTGTTTCATTGCTAGCCAATAATAAATGGGTTAATTTATGTAACAAAAAAAAAAAAAGATTTTGTTTCTGGGAGAGGCTGAAACTGCAATTGGATCAGGTATTAAATTTAGGTTTGGTAACATGGGCTTTAGCATGAGGGATGCTGTTTGAGACCTGTGTTTTCTTTTTGTTTTTGTTTTTAGAGAGCAGGGAAGGGTGGAAGAGAGGGAGAGAAACATCAATGTGTGGTTGCCTCTTGTGCGCCCCCTACTGGGGACCTGGCCTGCAACCCACACATGTGCCCTGACTGGGAATGGAACCAGCGACTCTTTAGTTTGCAGGCCGAGCCAGCCAGTGCTAAACAAAATCCTTTTTTTTTTTTAAAAAATAACCCTTAACTGATTAAAAAGAAAAAAGAATAGAGTTGAATTGTAGGACACCCAGCTTGTGCCCCAGAATTGCTGGTGGGCATTTCCCTCATACGTCCACCCCGAATTTTGCTTCTTGGAGGCGTGAGGGATGTACGTCCCACTTCGCACATTGCACTTGAGTCCAGAACCCAAATATGGAGGAATGAAAACAACTGGTAAAGAATATAGAGTTTCTTTTGGGGGCGATGAAAAGGTTCTAAAATTGACTGCAGTAATTATTCAACTCTGTGGATATGTGAATTCTATAGTTTACATGGATGAATTTTATGGTATATGAATTACATTTCCCTAAAGCTCTTATCCCCTCACCCCCCAAAATATACATACTATATGGCCTCCGTGAGCCAGCCTGATCTGGGCCCGTCTACCTTGCCGCCTTCGCCTCAGTTCCTGTGCCTAGCGTGCCCCACTCCAGCCCCCCTGGGGTTTTGCAGAGCCCTCTTCTCAGAACACTCACCCCGACTTCACATGGTGAATCCCTCCCCACCCAACATCACTTTCTCAAGGAAACCTCCGTGTCCACCCACCCCCAGCCTCCATCCAGAGCCCTCACTAGGCCCGGGCATGGCCCCTGCACTCCAGCGAGTGTCGTCTGTGGTTGTCTGAGGCTCGTCCGCCTTCCCCGCTGGACTCTCAGCCTCGCGAGGGCGGCTCCGTGTCTGCTTCGATCATGGTCGTGCGTGACCTCAGGGCCTGACGCAAAAGGAGGTCTCGGTAAGTCTTTGTTGAATAATAAATGAAAAATATGCAATTATTTGCTGCCAAGTTGGAAAACCAGCTAACAAATTATAGATGCAAGTAGGTTAGAGTTCCACAAATGACTCAATACAAAGACATTCTGAGGCACTCCCAATTCAAAATTACAAAGAGGTTGAAAACCCAAAGGAACAGGGCAGGCTTTTATAGAAACACTGACCTCTTCCCAGGAGAAATTTCTCCCCAGCAGGCAGAGCAAACTGAGCGGCCGATGACTAGGAAGTCATGGCGAAGGCTTGCTGCTGTTTTTAAAGATAGAGACGGACTGTCAAAGGTTCCAGGGTCAGGGAGACGGTGTGAACCAAACCCTCAGCCCCCTGGGCTTTCAGGCCAGGGCTTCCGCTCTTCGCTGGCAGTCACCGACCCACTGGCGGCTTAACCGACAATGTCCGCGCTGCTCCCACCGCCCCTGTGACACTACGGTCCCTTGTCTCCTTTATGAAGCCTCGAACATCATAAAAGCAGGAGAGACACAAAACACCCCCGTGACAAGAGTTCGTTATCACAGAGTTACGCTTTGTAGTTATGGAAGGATTAAGTTTATGTCAGTTTTCGTCTTCATCATCTCTCTCTGTTTTTTTTCTTATTTTCCTGGGTTCCTTTCGCAGGGTTATTTGACACGCTCCTAGGTTCACAGAATTTTTTACTCCTATATTTTTGGAGTGCTACAGCGGTATTCAGAAACTAGAGAAAAAATAATATCTCTGACCAGCCACGGTTCACACTTTGCATCATAAATCACATGATTGTGAACCAGCATATGGACCTGCTCATACTTTTCAAACCGAGCTCCCATTTTCTGTTTGAACTTGACTTGATACATCAGCACTGCTTTTAAAATTCATCCCTTGGAACCTGGTGTCTCTTCCCAAAACAGTGCATTCTCCAATTTTGCTCAGCCAAACCCCCACTGTCTTCTCATTCAGGTGTGCAGTATCAACTGTGTCTGTTACAAGAATTAAAAACATGTGTGTGCCTTCTCACATCTCATTCTGATGCAGAGTGAGCTCGGAGGTCTCATCTTCCCTCTTTTCGAATATTTGGGAAATTCTTCATCCTGGAAAATCCAGGGGCTGATCGCACACAGCTCTCTCTTTGCTGTGCGTGGCCACCCGTCTTGATTAGTCTTCCCTGTTCTTGGTACAATTTCTACCTTTTTTCAGGACTGTTTGTCTCAAATTAATTTCTTGTAGTCACACATTCCTGATTTAAAAAATGTATAAACCTACTTATTTCATTTTAAAAAATCCATATTTAGCCCTGGCCAGGTGGCTCAGTTGGTTGGAGCATCATCCAGTACACCAAGAGGTTGAGGGTTCGATTCCTGGTCAGGGCACACACCTAGGTTGCCCTGACCAGGACAAGTTGGGGTTCGGTCCCAAGTTGGGGTGCATATGGGAGGCAGCCCATCAATTTTCTCTCTTACATTGATGTTTCTTTTTCTCCTTTCCTCTTTCTCAAAAATCAGTAAACATATCCTCAGGTGAGGATTTTAAAAAATGAAATAAAAAAAATAAAAAATAAAATCCATATTTATTGACACTCTTCCATTAATTAAAACTAACATATCCTGGTATATTCACCCTTTGAATAAATCATGTATCAACTTTTGTTGAGGCCTTTCACACACTCAGCTTGTCTCAGTTCATCATAGTTATTATTTCATTGCGATGTCAAAGTTGTTGCAGTTCGGCCAGTGGCTTCCTTATGCTTGCCCCGCTGCCTGCCTGAAATGCATGTTTTCTAGGCTCGTCCGATGTTTTCCTTCCCCACGGTGCAGAACCGTCCTCCGAGGAGTCTTCATTCCTTTCAGTGGGAAGTCAGGGGTTGGCCTAAGGGCTGCTGTCCATGGGCTACAGTCCGGGTCAGAACCGGAAAAACACCTCTCTGTTAAAGGTCCTGAGTCGACAATGATTCTTCCAACTGAATTTACGTTTCCTTCTCTTTTTCATCCCTCAAGTGCCTTGCCAACCACCACTACGCCATCCCCTTGCTGACCATGTCTGTTGGGTTGGTCTCCTTGCTCTGGCTGACCAGCCTGCCCTCCTCCGTAAACAGCCGGAGAACCCCCCACACACACACTCACCCCCACACTCACGGGCCAGAGCCAGCACGTCCTCCTGTGCATGGGGATGGGGGGGGCAGCCGGCCTCCTGACGGGCAGCCGGCCTCCTGACGACCAGACGTCCTTTTAACACAGTGATTCCTTCTGGTGAAATCGTAATACAAGTTTCAAAGAACTTTGGTTTCTGTTGTTTTTTTTTGTCTTACTGGGTTGACATTTGTTCTCACAAGATATTTTAATTTTTAAAAATTATAGCTCTTGCCCGTTGGTTGGAGCATTGTCCTGTACAGCAAAGGGTTGCAGGTTCGATTCCCAGTCAGGCTGCACACCTAGGTTGCAGGTTCCATCCCCGGTTGGGGTGCCTGCAATTGGAGGCACCTGGTGGATGTTTCTCTCTCTCTCTCTCTCTCTCTCTCTCTCTCTCTCCCTCTCTCTCAAATCAATTTTAAAAACCCTCAGGTGAGGATTTAAAAAAATCATAGTTCTTGCTTTTTCTAACCAGAAAGGTATCACACAAAGGAATTATAAAGACCATTTCCCTAAGAAGTGTTGGAAACTACTGCAAACTATAAAGAGGAAAATTGAAACAATTTAAAGATTTTTATTTTAAGACACAAAGACCCAATCTCATCACCCAGAAATAACTGCAGCTAACATTTTGAAGAGGTACTGAATGTAGCAAAAAAAAGAGAAATCAGCATAAAGTTAAATAGCTGCTGAACTTCAGACAAATATTCCATCAGGTGCATTAGAGGTTTCTCTAAAAGGTGAAAAGAAGAAACTGTAAAAAACATTAAGTCAGTTGGGCCACTATGATATTTTTATGCCCAACTTATGTCGTTGTAATGAAAGTCACCAAATGGGATAGTTCTGAATTAAAAGTGTGTATTTCGGAGAAAACATCCCCTGAGTGAAAGCATCCTTATAATCAAAACGGCACAATAAAAACCGTGGGGTCTAAAAGCGCCAGGCTTTTTCCAGTTTTTTCTTTTTTGTTTACTATACTTTGCTGGGTTTTTTTTTTTAATTAACTCGAGAAACATTTGTTTCTAGATAGTTAAACTTAGTCCCATAAAAATCTGAAGACCTCTCTGATATGCAAGTGGGTAATCAAACACCTATTTTTTAATTTTTAAAAAAGTTTAAGATCCAAGCTTACTTTTAAGTTCATTTTCCAAGAGAAAGGAACAGGGAACAGCCGAGTTGTAAGCACAATATCCAGGGCAGCTACCAGCCAGTAAGCACCATGATAGACACCCTGGGCGCACAGAGCTCCCCAGCTGACCCCGCTGTCCTGGCGCCTCTCCTAGGACCCCCGCCCAGCACCACCACAGCGCTGAGACCCAGCGAGGGACTCCCAGGGCCCTGCCCCAGAGCCCCAGCCCCTTCCTGACTGGCGCCATCCTTCTAGCTCGGGAATTGTCCTTCACTCCTGCCTCACACTCACTCCCACATCCAGTCGGTCCGGAAGGCTCCCAGGTTGTACCTCCAAGTACGTCCAGAACCCAGCCTCTGGATCCCAGCCGCCACCTGCAATCACCCGGGTTACCGCATTAGCCTCCTAACGGAGCCCACCACCGCCCCTGCCTCCCAGAGTCTTCTCTCAGTAGAACAGCCACGCTGATTATTTTTAAATGAAAGTCAGAAAAAATCAAATCAATGAAAACTCAACAATAAAATAAAATGGAAGTCAGACCCTGGCCCTTGTACTTAAAATGCTTGGGTGGGTGAGACGTTGCTCAGAGTAAGAACTGTACTTCTGCCGGGTGGCCAGGCCCCTCACCTCTCCAAGCTCCTCTCCTTCCACTCCAGCCCCCGCTCCAGCCACTCCGGCTCCTTGCGGTCCCTGGAGCAGGCCAGGCGCATTCCAGCCTTAGGGCTTGGCACTCTGTCCCGGCGCTCTGCCCTCAGATACCCCTTTGCCTGATGCCCTCATCTCTTGTCAGGTCTTTGCTTGAACCTCATCTTCTCAACGAGGCCCTCCATGCCCACCCGATTTCAGATCTCCATCCACCCACTGCTGTCCTCTCCCCGCTCCCGATTCTCCCCTTCCCTTCTACCTTTTTTTATTTCCCTATATTGATCAGATTTATTGTTTATTGTGTGTCTGCGTCACTAAAACACAAGTTCTACTAAGGGCAGGAATTGTTTTATTCACTGTTGCATTCCAAGCACCCAGAATAGCGCCTGGCACACGATAGGCACTCAGTAAATATTTGTTGAAATTGGTCAGTGCTCATTTCATAGCAATTAATAAATTGAATCCATCACCTAAAAATGGCCTATGAAACCATCCTATAAAAAGCAGGCAATGGAAAAAGAAACAGGGAAGTGCATCATGGGGAAACAATAGTGCTAGCAATTATTATAAAGCCAAAATGATGGTACCCGAAAAAAATGATTGTGCCCGAATTCAGAGCACCCGTCAGTCCCACCCCCTCCCCCAGATTACCTGACTAAAGGGGACTTGGCCTTGGCGCTGTAGAAAATACTCCTCCTTCTGCCTCGTCAGTTCTCAAATTCATTTCAAACAATTACAGCTTGCTTTATTTTCAGGCTGGGACTTTCTTAGACAGTGCGTGTCTCTCTCTTTTTTTTTAGAGGTTCCCATTTGTCTTTCCATTTTCTTGTTGGACGATGAGGCATATGCCTTCCGCTCGCCCAGGACTTCAACGCTCCTTGTTATGTGACTCAGCTGCTACTTCGCAGTTTCTTTACCCACAGTCCTCCATTGTCTCGCTGCTCCTTTAATCCTGTGTTTTCCTCTTTCTTGAATTCTTCTCTCGTTTTGCTGAAGTTCTGACAACAAATCAAAGCCGAAATTTTTCGTTTATTCCAGAAAGGAAGCGCAGGTGGTGATCTCTCTGCCTCCTTGTCCGTCTGTCAGTATGCCTATTTTGTTCATGTCTTGAATCTTGTCAAGTTTATGCTCCAGGTGAGTGTTGATGCCGTCCGAGGCTGGTCTTGCAGCCACAGCCTCTTCATGTTTTGCCCACGGTCCCTCTGCACAGCCCCGTCTCTCTCAGTGGCTGTGAAACCACATAGAAACAGTTAATGCCAGCTTCCAGGATAGATAGGCTCTACGGTTGTAAGAAGCAGCAAACAAACGCGATGTGTGTCCATCAGGTAATATCATGAACGCATCGGTGCGTCTTGCCATGGAAGCCTGCTGTGGAGGGTTGTATAAAAGTAAATCACCCACTGATTTATCACTGGGGGACATCTAGATTCTGGTAACGCCAAGTTGCTTTGAGCCAAGCATGACTGAAAGAGCTAGAAATACAGAACGGCCCTGTTGCTTTCTATTAACAATCAAGAGGTAAGAGGGCTGTGGGCAGTTAAAGATGCAGGATGTCAGGAAGATGGAGAAAGACAGCGAGACAACCTGGAGGTAACATTCAAGCCTCAGTTTTCAAAAAAGAAGAAAAACAAAATGTTATCTTGTAGCCTTTGGTAGAATTAGGACAACAGAATTTAGAGGGAGCCTCAGAGAATGGGAATAATAGATGTTGTTTTCTGAAGTTAGTTAGGACCCACCACTATTCAGAATCTCTGGTCTTGGTGGAGTTAAATGCATAAAGTATCAGGCGTCCATTTAATCAGAGAAGGGTTAAAGTTCTCAAAAACGCAAATGACAGATTATTCCCAGAGGCCACACCTCAGCTCTTGATTCCCTGCTTGCATTTTGGGAAACGTCTGATTACTCCACAACCCACAGCCGAGGTCTTCAAAAGCACCGAGAGAACAAGACAATTAGAAGCCTCCTTTTGGGCTGGCCGAATTAGCTGGGGCTCTTTAATCCTCTTTCTGGCGCAGGCCTGGGCAACCACAGGCGCGCAGCGCCCTCTACTGTTAGATTTCAAAAGTCTGGGTGTCGGGGACAGACTCCTAAAGGATTCTGGTCCAAGCAAGGCAAGAGGCAAATTATGAGAGCAGAAGAAATTCCAATTTTGTTTTCATACAAACCTTCAGGATGAGTTACTCTTGCTGGTAACAGACAGCAAAGACAAAGCAAAATAAAATCGCGCAGCTGACCCTGTCCAGCAAGGCAACCAGCCTTTCAGCGTTTTCCAAGCTGAGTGAAACTCCCCCATTCACCCACACCAAGCTTCCAAAACGGGGGGGGGAATACACTTTTTCTAGCATTATATGTGAAACACATGTAATTCTGTCTCCATAGAAATCGAGCCCAGAATTACAGAAAGGGGGAAACAGGATGAGAATTAAACGTAGGGAATTAGGGGCTTACCTTTTGGACCCTAAAAGCATAACCCCCTGGCTTTTCGGCTCCCACATTATAATGTCCGTACCTGCCCTAACAGAGGTAGAATTAGAGGCCACATGGCAACATTATAATGGAAGGTTTTCACTTCTATTTATAGCTTGCTTATTTGGTGCTTTTTCCACGCCAAAAGCACCAGACAGCCTCAAAGTCCTTAAATGCCCTCATCCTAAAATCACTTACTTCACCATGAGAGAGGCTAGTTTATAAAAGAAAATACATTGGTCACTCATATAATTTTTGTGCTCCGTTAAAGTATATTAACGGGCCTACCAAGAGACCACGCGGCGCGGCAGTCCAGCAGATGGGCTGCAGAGCTGGGCGGCCGGTACAAAGCTGTGCCCTGCCGTGGACTAGCTGAGTGACCGCCAGCGAGCCCCTGTTGCTCACTGTGCTCCTCTGAGAAATGGGACGACAAGAGGATCCATCTCCTGGGGTAGTTATGAGAATTAAATGAGTTGCTTAGAACAATGTCTGGTAGAACTAATGGTCAAACACCACCAGACAATAAAATAAAAAGTGTGCCGTGGGCATTGAAAAGTGGGCACTGAAGTCCACTTTTCGTTATCTGAAATCGCAGCTGGCAGAGGCTTCTATAAAGCACGCTTTCCCTGCGTCCGTGAGGTCTCTTTTGGACAGCGTGCCTTTCGACCTGTCTCTGCCGAGGTGTAACACAGGGCTTACCTTCTGCTCACAGGGCGGGAGAGAGGCATCGGGGGGTCAGAAGAGATGGCCTAGCAGTGGGGGGAGGGGCTCACTTGGGTGAAGGCTAATAGCACGAGCTTCGTGTCGGTCTTACTCTTTGCCTCCTTGGAACAGCCACAAAAAAAGGTACCAAAATATGAACAAGGTGATGAACACCTCTTCAAGATGCTGGTCACCTTCTGGGGCTGAAGACAATCCTCAGCTCCAGAATTTCTACAAAAAAGGGCTTAGCAATGTCCCTTGGAAGGGAAACCATCGGAGTTGTCTTTAACTTATTTTTGTTTGCCTGTCGAGCACGGCGTTATTTGAGACGGCCTACGTGCTGGAGCACCCGAGAGGACTGAACTCTCCCCGAGCCACCTTTGTCACTGTCACACCCCTCCCCTGGTCCCCCATCCCCGTCTTTCTCTTTTACTTCACCCTGTGGCTTTCTTCTTTAATTTAACAGATGTGTAATTTTATATTTATTCTCTTGTCTCCTGTCTTTTTTCCCCATGGCCGTAAATGCCATACAAACAGTGACCACGGATGCATTATTCATCAACGTGGCCCAGTTCTTAAAACAGCACACACTACTCTCAATAAATGTCTGTTGAGTAAATAAACAAATGAATTCTGTGATTATTACATGCACAGGAATAACAGCAACAACAAAAACAAGGAAGATGATATGAAAGGAACAGGAATTGCCATTTACACAAGAGAAATGTTATTTCTGCGACACTTGGCTTTGCGGTTGGTGTTTAAAGATGAACAAGGGTATTTCACAGCAAGCCTTGGCCGGAGGTTGCTTCTGCAGGGAATTGATGAAAAGGCTCAGCAAAAGAGAGGGAAGGCTGTCCGTAGGAGCGTCTCCTCCACCCTGGACACAGGCCCAGGTTCGTTAACCAAGACCTGCCCTTGTGCCTTAACGTTGAGGACCTGGCACACTGCCTGCAGCAGTCTGCACAGAAGGTGCAGACTTTTCTGGAAAAAGAAGGAAACTTCTTCATCACTCTTTCCCAAGTAGCCCTGGTTGCCCTCCATGGAGGGCGCTTGAGTCATAGTTTGGCTCAAACTCAGGAGACGCACAAGCGTTCTGCAACAGGGTTTCTCAATAGGGCCTGTTGAGCCATCTGTTTTCCCAGTGGGATCCTGGAGTTTATTTATACAAGTTCTCGTGAAGGAAAAGACCTGGCGTTCCAGTGCAGCTTGGCCCCCTCACTGGTTTCCACTCCGGAGTAAAGGGTGGGGCGGGGCTAGAGGACATTCGGGCACAGTAACTCTCTGTCACTGCTCTTTGTCCGTTTCTCACACAGACAGTGGACCCAGCTCCCACCTGTCTGTGCACACGCAGTCACACAGGAGACCCTCACCGTGGTGCAGACCACAGCATCTGTGTCTTTAGCAGTTTATGGGGACCTGAGTCGTAAAACTTCTTAGACAAGGAGTCCCTTCTCACTATTTCGAAGCTGGAAAAGTGGATTATGATAACGCTCTGGGACATGTGATCTATTACGTGTATGTGTACACAAAACTCCATCACATTCTGTGCTAATAAAATACCTGTTATTCTGTTTGCGCTGATTTAGTGTTACTCTAATAAATAATCGAACTGTTCCTGTTTCCCCCTCCTCTCTGTGGGGCACTGGATGACGGCCCCTTTCACAGGCGTGAATGACATCACCGCTTCACAAAACGGCTGCTTTATTGCCCTTTATTGATACAACTAATTACTGTTTTCACATCATTTTCTGAAATGTTTATGTATTTGGCTAATTGGGTTAGTTCAGAAAGTTTCTCCTTTCTCCGGACGCCGTGTTCACGTCCCCAGTTTTAGGTGAAGAGGCTCAGGGAGAGTCTCGGTGGAAAGACCAGACACCCTGGTCGGCCTGAGGGCACCCTGGTTTGAGGCTGTGGTTCCGGTGTGATGTGTGTGGGGCGCCTCTTTCGCTCTCGGAAGTGCCCAAGCTTGGATAATAACCAGAACCCCCTGAGTGATGGCCAGCAAGGGTGGGCGGCAGGCCCCTGCTCTTTTTATTATAAACTGATGAAACAAAGACATAGAGGGACAGAGGAAGGTCACACACACCATACACACGCACACGAGAAAATGAATTCACGTGGGTCTCCGTTCAGGGAATCCCGCTTGAGTCCGTCTGTAAGTAAGGAATCTTCTTCGAAGCAAATAATACTTCCGTCTCCCACTGTGAATCATTCTGTACCGCATGAATTTTATACCAGGGTTTTTTCTTAATAGAGATGGCATTCGTTTAACTGAGAAAAGCAAAAGGCAGAGGAGTGCAGTGTGCTGCCATTTGTGTTCCAAAAGAGGGAAGATTTATACGCATCTATGAAACCACTGCCGGGGGTACGTGAGAAGCTGATGTCAGTAGTCGTCTCTGGCAGGGAAACTGGGTAGCTCAGGGGCGGCGTTGTAGGAAGACTTTTTTTTTTTAAATCTTCAGTAGAAGATATTTTATTGTTGATTGTAGAGACAGAGGAAGGGAGAGAGAGAGAGAGAGACTTCAATATGAGAAAAACGGTTGCTTATCATACGCGCCCCAATCAGAGACTGAACCTGCAACCCAGGTATGTGCCCTGCCCGGAAATCGAACCTGCAACTTTTTGGTGTACGGGACGACACTCCAACCCACTGAGACACCCCACCATGGTGGAAGATGTTTAAAAAATACATTTAAAAAATCTCTTAACGAGGCTCTTTGTACCCCAAGATATGTCTAAGTTTGCCTCTGAAACTCAGAGTCCCCTTATTTGGGGACCACCTCCCCGAAGCTCAGCTCTCCCACTAATCCTGGCTCCAGCTGAAATCCTGGGAGTCCAGATTCCTGTCCCTGACAAGTAGGCTGCCCGTGGCTTTCGATCTTACTAAACAAGGTGTTGCAGCTTCTTTCCCTTTGGGGGAACACTAATTGGACGCTGTCATTCTCTCCTTAGGGGTTCTTGACCCACGAGGAGAAATAATTACCCACCCGACCTGTATCAACCCAGAGGCCGGATCTCTGCAACTTCAACGTCAGTTCTCTCTCATTAAACCACGAGGACAGTCAGAAGCTCCTTTAACGATGCTCCTCCCTTGGCGGAGGCAGCTACCCACAGCCACCGCTTACTCCCCTGGGTGTGGGTGTTCTTTTCTTCTGTTATTTCATCCTGGCCATCCATGCCCTGCCATCTTCGTTCCAGCAAAAGTTCTAGATGGAGCTGTGTGTTAGGCTGATTTCAGTTTAAGATCCTAATTCGGAAAGTGAATAACCTTGACAACCCCAACAGAGAGCTTCTTCCCCGAATGAAGGGCTAAATATATATCGTTGCACACAGCGGTGTCGGATTTGGGCCCATCAGGGCTCGGCTGTTTTAATCACTCACAGGTGGCTAGAGCCTGTGCATTATTGTCAAGTCAGGCACGAGGTCCCCTGGGTTACGAAAGCTTGCGTTTGGAGGCAGCGCTCTGCGATGGGAAGAGATAACCTTTGGGCAAGTCACTTAAGAGTTGATCTCTTTTGATGGTGAAAATGGTAACTTTTGTATCATTTATTTTACTGTAATAAGGGAAAAATTATTTCTTCATTTACCAGATCAGGTTGTCATTCTCGAAGGTTCCTTCCAGGCCTAGAATTCTGTTTTGATTCTGTAACCTTACTTAAGACAGTCCTAGAAGCACCTGAAACCTAGCTGGAAAATCGGGAATCAGTACTAGACAGCTTTTAAAATTGGCATTGTTTAAAGAAGAGGTAACTTGTGAAAAAAGTCTTTTTCTTTCACATCCTTATTTCAAGGATCATCAGTCAGATTGCCTAGTTTTGCAAGCTGCATTCTTATCCACAGGATCGTGAACTTTACAGGTGTATCACATATGTCCCACACACGTGTAATCACGTTACTTCACCCGGAGACCCAGGATTCAACCAGACATTGGATCTGAAGGACCAGCACAACTCGGAACATCAAAACCGACACACCCTGAAAAGAAAAATCTCTGGGGCCGTTTGGGTGGATGTGTCTGCATTTTAAATGAAATGGCCCATTAAATATTACTTGTTAAATTTGAAGCTGATGTTTTCAAGTAACGGCCTCAGGAGCTTGTTGCACAGGTGCTAGTACTAATCACGTGCCCACTGGCCCCTAATCTCCCCGAATCCCATCTGTAAACGAAGGTGGGTGTGCGAAATCAATGCCTTTCAAACGGTGCCCCGCAGCTCCAGCTCCGTGGGGCACGTCAGGGCCGTCCCAAGAGCCCACAGAACTCCAGGCCTCCACGCCCTGCTCCAACCAAATGAGAGCTGCTTTTGTCCAGTTCTGTTGGGCTTCCGTATGTAAAACTTCTGAAGGAAAGTTTCCGTTATTGAATTGAAAAGCTTGGAAGCCACTGCACTAGGCAGCCACTCCGTCCCTTCCAGCAACCTTCTGCGAAGCCACGTTGCTCGCTTGCCTCGGCTGCTCGAGCAGGAGGAGGAGCCGAGTTCCCTCGTGCAGGACTTTTCCCCGAGTCAAGTCCTCCTGTGAACCAGAAGGTGAACATCTCGACGGAAGCTGTTCGCCGGTAGCTGCTGGGCTCAGAAGCAGCCTCCCTTGGCTCCGTCACAGCTCCAGTGACCTGGGACAGCTCACGGGATACCCGCAGCCGTGTCCGCAGCACCCCCAGGGACGCAGCTCGCCCGGGCTTGGCAGCAGGGCAAAAATTACATGTTAGGTCAACTTTGGGGAGTCCAGTGTTCTCCTGAGCCCTCACGGTTGCGTAGGCAGACTCACGACACCCCGAAAAGCAGACGCTGCCCTCACTGCCTTGTCATCAGCGAGGGAACTGGAGGTTGAAAAGTCGAGGTAACTTCCCCTCTAAGCCAAGTGACAGAACCAGAACTTTTTTAATTTTCTTAAATTGTGAAACCTAGCCTCATGGAATAAAACACACACCTACACTATAATGAACATTATCAAGCAAACACCTACGTAACTGCTACCCAGGAAATGGACCACTGCCGGCACCCCAGGACCCCCTCCCGCCCCCCCCGGGTCCCTTCTCTGTCCCGCTTCACGCCCCCACCCAGGGGATGCTGGCCTGGCGTCTCACAGTAGTCACTCCCTTGCTTTATTTCGTTATCTTACCACCTGATAGATGTACAAAGCCAGATTTCTACCCCCGTCTCTGAAACCCCAAAGTCTATGCTCTTAACCTCGAGATAATGCTTCCTCTTGTTCTATCAGCTGCTGAATGAGTTTAAATCTTTTTTCAACTGTGAATGTTTCTCCTTTTAGACCTGTCAATGTCTGCTTTATGTATCTTGAAGCTGTTATTAGACACATACGAATTTAGAATTTTTCTTTTTTCATTTCTATCCCTCTTGATCTCTAACATTGATTCTTAAAGTATTATAGCTTATGGCCTTCAAGTCTCATTTAACTCAGTTTAATACTGCTACCCCAGCTTTCTTTGGATTAATCTTCATGGTATCTCTTTCCATCTTTTTTCTGCCTCTATAAGAACTGGAGCATCTTTCTACTATACATTTTTGTAGCATTTTGACCTATTTGCAAAGTCATTAAAACTTTACAGTTCTGAAATATAAGACTAGAAAAAGAAATAAGGAAAAAACAAAAAGATGTGAATAATGCCCTGGCCAAGTGGCTCAGTGCGTTAGAGCGTCATCCCACACTACGCCAAAGTTGCAGGTTCGATCCCCAGTCTGGGCACATACAAGAAGTAACCAGTGAATGCATGAATAAATGGAACAACAAAAATCAATGTCTGTCTTCCCACTCTTCCCCTCTCTAAATAAATAAATAAATAGTTAACGTCAATGAGTCTACGCCCTAGAACGAGCCTCCAGCCTGACTCGCACTCTCCTTCGCCGGCTGTGTTTCTTCCTGAAGAAAGGCTGCAGCCAGGTTTCGATACATCAGCACGCTTCATCAACATCGTGCTCACACAGGTTATGTCTAATCGGACCAAACCAGTGAGCTGTTTATTCAGGTACTTACTGCATGAACACACTAGTGTTTATTACATAAATTAGTCACACTTGGCGCCACAATCGTCACAAGTCAAACTATTTTATTGTCCAAGAGACCCTTTCTGGGGACACCAGTGGCCCGTTCGCAGTGGCAGGAGCACAGGCAGGCTCCGAGCCCTCACTCCTCGGCGCTCTGGGTGCCCACGTAGTCCTGGAGAAGCGCCTGCGCCTCTGCCCGCCGGCTCAGCTTGGTGGCCTTGCCCTGAAAGCGGCCTTTCTTCCCCGCTCCTTTCCCCTCCAGCACCTCAGCCACCCTGGAAAGCAGAGATAGATACGGTCGGGGGGAGGGAGGTCTTCAAGGGAAAAGCCACCCAGAGCAGCCCCGAGTCTTTCCCCGTGGGCCTGGGGAAGGGAGAAGAAGAGTAGGTGGCTTCTAGAAATCCTTCATAAATATACTTGCACATGGGCACAAAGGTAACACACCTCATTTACTAAGAGAGTGAGTAACTGGAGACAGCAGGAGTGTCTGGGTAAATTACAGCCACCTCCAGGGAGCAGGGTGAGCGTGCACTAGGGGTGAAGGGCCGCAGACACAACACCAGAGGGCAGCGGCAGTGAGGCAAAGGGTGGGAGGGAAGGGTGGGTGAGGAGGGTGGGACTGCGGCAACCTGCACACGCCTGTCCTGTCTGAAGAGGGCGCCCCTGCACAGGCTCCTCATAGCCACCACCTTGTGGAGTGTGAGCCCAGTATAGGCAGAAGAGTGCCTTTTTGCCTCTTCCCTCCCGCCCCCGCTTTTTTGAGAAAAGCTAGAACTAGGCATTTTAGCCCTGCCTGCTGTGGCTCAGTGGACTGAGCACCGGCCTGTGAACCGAAAGGTTGCTGGTTCGATTCCCAGTCAGGACACATGCTTGGGCCGCAGCCCAGGTCCCTGGTTGCACCTGTGCGACCAGTCGGTGCATCTCTCACACATCAATGTTTGCCTCTCTCTTTCTCCCTCTCCCTCTTTCTAAAAATAAATAAATAAAATCTTAAAAAAATTAAAATAGCGGGTGGGTGGGCTGGAATGGGAATAAAAGATTGAAACTGTACTGAATAATCTAAAATTAAAAAAAATAAATAAAAAACACAAATAACAACAACAACAAAAAAATTAAAATAGCACATAAGCCAAATCAGTCTATAGGCCAATTCTGACTACCTGTCAGAAACCTGTTTTAAAAGCTTGCGTTTTCCCGCAATGCTTTAGAGTGAATACACGTTCATCGGAGCCACTCAGAACTTTGAAAACTCCTATTCAAAAGAACGGGGGGCACTACGCCATCACATCTAATTCAAAATGAAATGTAACCAATAACACAAGGGGAAAGAAATCCAACCAAGTTCTGACTTTTCACTAACAATTACATCAATGCCTTTATTTCGTTTCAAAATCCTAAATTTTTCCCCCAAAGAGTTTGTGCCTCTGCTTCGCTGGTGCCTTAAGCAGCTGCTTCATCTGCCTCCTGCACCTGTCACCCAGCACCTGTGTTCTTGTCTGACTTATGACTCCCAATTTCCAAATGAAAATCAAAGCACATGAGCTTTAGGGCCAAAAGCCCCGAGTTCAAGACTCAGCTCTGCCACGTGGTGAGGTCCCAGGCACGTGGTGGCCAATCCCCCACCTATAAAACTGGGAGTGAGAAGTAGTGACAATTATTTCAGCCCACCACACGGGTCTGTGATGTGGGATCGAAATGAGACTGCAGATGTGGTGGCCTTTGTCATTGGCAAAGGGCTGTATCAGGTTAGGAGTACAGGCGCCCCACCCTGCAAGACGGTCCGCGGAAGATTACCTGGGCCCCAGGGCCTCCACGGCCTCCGCCGGCCCTGCCAGTAAGAAGAGGCCGGCGCCTTTCTCATCGCCCACAGTCAAGAACAGGAGCGTCTCCTAGGAGGGAAGACAAGGAGATGAACCCTGATGCTTAAGGATGTGGGATCGAACCCTCTAACCTGTGCACTATGCTCAGTTTCCAGAACAAATTTTAAAATCATACTGCAATTATAAATACATCAAATCAACATGTTGTATACCTTAAACTTATACAAAGTTGCACCTCAATTTAAAATAAAACAGCTTCCCCCGCCACAAATCACCGGTGATGAGTGATAATGCAGACCCTCCACTCTGGACCACCGGAGCCAAGAAACTTTCTCAAGGTGACCACAGGAACTTCAGTTCAACATTAAGACACTCCTGACCACGGCCAAAAGTACAGCACCTTTTGTGACCTGACGGCCAACCTCAGCAGCCTGGCCGCCACGCATCCCCCGTGTACCCCACGCTTCCGAAACCTCTGAGCTGCCCTCTGCCTGGCCGCCTCTGCTCCCTTGTCTGTGGCCGCTCAGCAGTCCTCAAGGCCCCCTTCCATCAAACCTCCCACCCTTTCAGGCAAGGTGCTCCCCCACCTCTAGCATTGACCACCCTAAATTATAAATGTCGACAGAATTATGAAAGGAGATACACACGCTGCTTTCGCTGGATAGGTATCCCAAAAAAGTGGTTTTGGGAATAAATATGAAAGAGAGGTCTGGAAGTTAGGACTGTCGGGACGGGGAAGGGCCGCCGAAGCCAGAGCAAAAGGTCTCGTGTTTCTGAAATAAGCCCTCGGCGCACATAAACCTGGGTGGTGCAGAGAAGATCCAGCTCTGTACAAGGCGCCTGGAGACCGGTAAATGTCTCAGGCCCAGAAAGTCAATGCCACAGACCCAGCTCAACACCTAAAGCAGAGCTTGGCCCACAGCTCCGATCGTAAGAAAACAGTCCTGAGTGAGCTGCTACTCCCCGCTCTTCGTGAGTCCCTGTGGAGGGACGGCCGCTAGACTAACCACCTCATTCAGGCCTCTGCCCAGGGCGCACAGAGAACCTCACGCCCCTCTTACCTCTGACCCGATCTCGTTGGCGATGATGTTCATGAACTCAGAATCACCCTCCTTCCTACAACAAAAGGCACAGACGCACGTGAGATGCACGATGGAGAGGGAGCTGGGAAACCGCGGGACGCCCAGCCTGCCTGCTGCCCGTCTGTGAGAATCCCAGACGCCCTTAGCAGAGACAGAGAGCGCTGGCTGGGGGCCAGCAGCACATCCTCCTCAGAATCGGCAGCTCATAACAAGCTTTGCATTTACTTCTGTCTCCCCTTCACAGGGCTCCCTCCCCGAGGCAAACAGAGACCTGTTGGACGGTGAAGGAGGTGAGGGACGGTGACGAAAGTCAGAGTCAGATACACCCAAGTCAGATACACCAAACCCAAGAAATCTCACAGGTGACACATCTCTTAGGGTCCTCCCAGCCTTGAGAATGCCAGTGAGAGACCCGTCAGCCGCTGCGCAGGGCACACAGGACAGGCCGAGCCCTAGAGCCCGATGCCCCCGCCTCGCCTCTCACCTGTGTAACGTGACCACGCCTCCCCAGTCGGGGCTGTCCCTGAGGCGGTGGGCAATGTGCACAGCCAGGTCTCTGAGCAGGATCAGGTTGTTCTGAAACGAGTGGAGAGGATGACAGGAGAGGATGACCTTCCCTCCACTTCCTTCTCCCCGCCCGTGACAAACTACACGCGTGGTCAGGTGGAGAGGCTGGGTCCGGGCAGCCCATTCCGTGCTGAGCCCACGCCCTCTCCAGCCTCCAGGGAATAATCACCTTCTGCAGCAGCTTGGAGGAGTTCTGCAGCTTCTTCACTGCTTCCACGTGATCCTCTGCCCCACACCTGCAAGCGAAAGGCCCGTGGAGACCTGCCCAGCTTCCCGGTTGCTTTTGGTGTTGGGCACACATCCACAGCACTTAACGTTTACGAGGACATCTTACCCCCCAGAGAGATTATTCTGTCTGCCTTACGGGTAGGAGACCTGGGGGGTCCAGGACCTGAGACACAGGAGGCAACCGAAGGGGGCATACTTAAGCAGCGTGGTCAGTGCTTTTTCAGTTCCGTAACTTCTCTCCATCCACTTCAGCACCCGGTTCCCAGCCAGAAATATCAGGTTGGTTTTGTTCTTTTTCCCCTTCTCAGTGCCCAGAATCTTAATGACCTGCACGAGGCGAGGGGGTAACACACACACTCGCACACACATGCAGAAGCCACAGCGGGTGCTGGGCCCGAGGGAAGGAGACACCCAGACCTCCCCTCTGCTGGGAAGCAGAAAAGCAGCGACTGCGCTCAGGACTCCCCAGCAGTCCCCCTCCAGCACTCCCAGCCCTGTCACGACCCCATACTCCCCGACGCCCTCTCTCCCAGCCATTCCAAAGCCCTTCCTCACCCACCTGAAGGTCGCTGAGATTGCTCACGTGGGTCCCGCAGCACATGTCGGAATCAACACTCTGGATGGTGACGACTCGCACGGGCCCAGCGTGGTCATCCGGCAGACCCCGGCCCCTCACCTGGAACATAGGGGAAGGCGAGGGGCGGTCTGAATTCGGAGGAGGAGCCCCCGGAGGGCCTATCCACAGAAGCGCCCCCCTGGCTCTTCCCTCACCTGCTCCACCTCAGGATCGTCTAGGCTCAGTTCTCGCACATTCACGGGCAACCGGTCTCTGATCTTTTCATTGGCACTCTGCTCAATGGCAGCTACTTGCTCTGCCGTCACAGAGGGGCTGTCCAGCTCAATCACACACCGCAGTCGCCCTAACTCCCTGTCAGAAGAAGTACAGTAGCCACAGGATGCTGATGATGACAGCAATAGCAACATGAGAGAGTTTACGGTTTACAAACAATGGCCATGTATATCATCTTATTTAAACCTCACAAAGGTTCTGCAGGCAGATGGTCACTTCCATCTTACAGGTGAGGGGTAGGAAAGGACGTGACCAAGGTCACACTGCCAGGTTTCACTCTGCAAGTCTTTAGGCTCAAAATTCTACGGTCCTTCCTAAGCAAGGGCAGGTATCTCTCCTCTCATCCCAGGGTCTCCCCCAAGAAACACACGGTGGTCCACCACCCCTCTTCCAGACGAACAGGAGAACACAGCAGCCTTTGAACACTGCTCTTTCTCCCCCGCACCCCGCCCCCGGCCCATTAACGGGGAAGGAGCCGGTAGTCAGGGGCACACCCTACAGTTAGTCCGCGCCTCCCGCTCACCATGATGTCGTCTTCAGCCCGAACAGATGGTCAGCGACCGCTGTGATGAGATGCTGCCCTGAGCAGAGAGAACAAGGGACAGGAGAGTGAGGAGCCCTGACAGCCACACATCCCCACAGCAGCATCACAGACACTGTCCCTGTCGAAGACTTGTCAGGCAACGGGTAACATTCTTGGAATGCTTCATTGAAAATCCTCACGAGATTTCTGCAAGAGGCTTTATGATGCCATTTCACAATGAGGAAACTGAGGCCCAGAGATGTCAAATAATCTGCCAAAGCAACGTGGCTTATCAGAGGCGGGATCCGAACTGAAGGTTGAATGTGCCACATTCATTTGATAAATATTTATCAAGTGCCTACCACAGGCAAGGTACAAGGCTTACCATTAGAGACACAGCATTATCCCTGACTGATGACAGTGAGGAGGAGGAAGAGAAGGAATTAACTAAGGAGGCAATGGGAATAACACAGCCAAAGGCCTTGGAGGAGGAAAGAAACAGGATGTGTTCAAGGAATCGAGAAGAAGGCCAGCATGGCCAGGAGGCAGGAGCGAAGGGGGGCACCAGCTAAGGCTGGGGCAGCAGACAGGCAGGGCTCGGGGGTCGTGACAAGTCTAGCTTCACCACGAGCAACAGGAAGCCTTTGAAAAGCTCTAAGCAGAAGAGCAACATGATCAGATTTTAATTTTTTATTTTAAGCCTCATCCAAGGACTTTTTTTTTATTTGCCTTTTTAGAGAGAGAGAGGAAGGGGGAGAAAGAAACATCGATGTGAGAGAAGCATCAATCAGATGCCTCCACACTCACCCAGAACGGGGATCCGCACCAAGACCAGGGATCGTAGGTGCCTGGACCAGCGCCACACGCACCCCCGCCCACGCCCGGACCAGGGATGAACTGCAACCCAGGCAAGTGTCCCGGCCGGGAATCGGTCCTGCAACCTTTGGGTCATGGGACAACACTCCTACCACTGAGCCACACCAGCCAGAGCCAGATTTTAACTTTTAAAAGACTGTTCTGGCTCCTTTGTGAAGAACGGGCTACAAAGAAGCAAGACCAAATGTGGGGAGTCTAGCCGCGAGGCTGGCACAGAGGTCTGGGGAGAGACCGTGAGAGCCGGGACTAAGACGATCACGCTGACATGGGAGGGAACAGAGACGTATTCGGAAAGAAACCGGCAGGCCTCGGTGACCGACTGCTATCCCCACAGAGGTGTCTGCACTAACTTCCAGGATCTCGGCAACCGGGTGGGTGCTAATGCCGTGCACTGGACACAGAGAACGCTATCGGAAGACCAGGTCTGGGGGAGTGGGCGACATTTTTTTTAAGATTTACTTATTTTTAGAGAGAGGGGATGGCAGGGAGAAAGGGAGAGAAACATCGATGTCAGAGAGAGCTGGATTGGTTGCTTCTCGAATGTGCCCTGACCGGGGACCAAACCCACAACCCAGGCAGGTGTCCAACCGGGAATGGAACCAGCAGCCCCTCGCCTCAAGGAACGACGCCCAACGGGGCCACACTGGTCAAAGCTGGGCAACTTGTTAATTCCATTTTGGACAGTTTGAGTTTAAGAAGCCTGTGAGACATCCAGATAAAGATACCAAGTGGGGAGTTAGTAACACTCAAATACAGCAGTTATTCGAATACTTTTACTTTAATTGCTCATACTGCTCTTCTAACACCTATCATACCCTGCCTCAATCGGAGCAGATTCTGAACGTCTGTCTTTTCCAAAAGGCTAACTCCCGGAGAACCCAAACCACACCTCCATCATCGCGGTGCCCCCCCCCACAGCACCTACCTGAGTGCTGCTGCATGTGGTCAAACCTGCGCCCCCAGTCCACCCGGACGCGGACCTCAGTCCCAGGGGTCAGGGGTGTCTGCGTGAAATGATCAGCCTGGGCCCCCCGGCGGGTCACCCTCAGCACAGAGACGTCATTGATGGTGCCACGGTCATCAGGCTGAGGAAACGAAGTACGAATAATCAGTGGTGGAAGGCAGGGTTCACCCTAATTCCTGGATGCAGAGACCCTCTGGGAAGTGTGAGAAACACGCCCAGAATCTGAGATTCCCCACAGAATGCCAAGTGAGGCGGTCCACTTGGTTCCATGAGGGAACTGGCTCGTCCTCTTCACTCCAAACACCTGTATATTCTGTTCCACAGAACAGAGTCACAGGATCAAAACAGAGATTGTAACTACAACCAAGAAGATTTCAGTAAAACCCAAAGAACCTTAATCCTCACTCTCATTCCCTTAGTTTAGATCCTTATTGTTCAATTACTTCTAAAATGATCCAAATTTTCCTCCTTCCCTCCACTCCATCCTCTGCACTGCTACTAGAATTAGATTCAAAAATATTCATCCGGCCCTGGCCGGGTGGCTCAGTTGGTTGGAGGGTCATCCCACACACCAAAAAGTTGGGGGTTCAACTCCTGGTGAGGGCACATACCTAAGGTTACAGGAGGCAACCAACTGATGTTTCTCTCTCTTCCTTCCTCACTCTCTAAAAATTAATAAAACATATCCTCAGATGAGGATTAAAATAAAATTAAAATATTCATTCATTTAAAAAAACATCAAATGCCAACTGCTTACAAGATACTGTGCCAGCCCAAAAATACAATGTAAACAAGACCTGGTCTCTTGTGGAACTTGAGAGTCTGGAGACGAACACGGACCGGACACGCGCACAAGTAACTGCAATGTGATCTACCAAGGCCGTAACGTGAACAAGTACATTGTTCTAGGAGCTCAAAGGAAAGGGACCTAACAGTCTTAAGAAATCAAGGAAGACTTCCTAAAAGAAGTGATGTATAAAATGAGATGTTCTAAGGTTGCCTGAGGTCACAAATTTTCTTCAGCAGGTCAGAAAACCATGTTGGGAAAATCCTTGTAATAATCCCGACACTGATAGGAAATTGGGACTTTGTCACTGTCAAGTTTCCTGAACATGTTCTGTCGTGTCATTTCCTTGCCTAAGTACCTCCATAGCTTACCACAGCTTCCTGGATGAACTTCACACACCTTAACACATCCTGCAGGGACCTCTGAACTGGCCCCCACTTACCGTTCCAAGGTCATCTCCAGCCTGCCACCAATCCGCACACACCGGAGACCCCAACCGTCTCTGACTGTCTGCAGTTACCTAGACCTGTCAGATTCTTTCAGGCTTCCCTGCCTTTGTCTGTGCGGTTCTCTCCGCTGGAAAAGCCTCTCCCAGGATGCCCACCTTCGGTGTTATTATCCGCCTCTCCCACGTTCACACTGGACCTTGCTGCTACCCAGTCCCGGCTCTGGTGAGTCTGCCCTCTGTCATGCTTGCTCACGGGAACCATCTTTAGTTCTCATCCAACGCCAAGCTAATTCCTACCCCGGGGCCTTTGCACTCGTTATCCCTGCTACCTGGGATACGTACCCCTCCCCCCGCAGCACCACTAGGCACTTACAATGGCTTACCCCCTCACTTCTCTTAGGTCTCTACTGAAATAACTTGCCTCCTGCCAAGGAAAATATCCTATCACTCTCTTTCCCTCAGGCTTTAATTTTATTTATAGCACTTATCTATTAACAGTTTTGTCTGTCCTCTCCAGTAAATACTAGTATTCTATGTATGTAGACGTACTGTTCTGTTAAATCCTCATCCTTAGAGCCTGGACTAGTACCCGAATGTGTTATGGCTGGGTAAGTGTTTGTTGATAAATATCTGTTGAATGGCAAATGAAGTGAATTGAACTTCCATCGTGTTCGTTACAGCTGGGGGACGGAGGGGCAGGAGACCGTTTCCCACCTGCGCAGAAAGGAATGAGGGGCTTCATGGGTGGGGGGAGGGGGAAGGAGGTGCCCGTTACCTGTCCCCCGCCCTCGGGGAAAAGCAGCGTGTCTTCTAGCACCACGTGAAAACCGCTCAGCACCTCCTTCTTGCCATTGCTTCCTTCGGTTTGCAGCTCCGCTGGACGGCAGGACACCACGGTGGTGGTGAACTGAACGGAGAGATGAGAGAATAAGCCCCGACCCCAGCCCTCGGCACACCGGGACTGGATCTAGCTCGGCTGTCCCTCCACACGGCGCCCTCCTCCCGCACCTCCCCATCTGCTCAGCAGCATCAGGTTCCTCGCCAGGCCCGCCGCACCTCCCGGGCGTAGCTGTCTCGCTGACACTGGAACGCCATCGCTGTTTTCTCGCGGGACGCGGGACCGGTACGCACTGTAACGCCAGGGGGCAGACGGAGGCCGAAGGGGGACAATCCTCATTACGGGCGCGGCTCTGCGCAGAAGCTAGAGAGCAAGGAATGGGGTGTGTTTGGGACAAATTTATTGAGAACGCGACTTGCACACATTCCAAGCTGTTTAGCCACTGTTGCAGGACTATGAAAATGACCAGAGGACAAATCTGCGCCCCGAACTTGTCAAGGCACTGAGTTTAACCCGTTGGGCTCCAGGGATGTGTGTTAGGGAGAGGTGGCGATGGCACTGGCTTGGATACAAGGCAGCGTGCCTAATAGAAATGTAACACGAGCCACATTTGTTAATAATATATTTTATTTAACTCAACGTATCCAGAATATTTTCCATCATGTAGTAGGTATATAAAAATAAGTTTTTTCCCCATACAAAATTTTCGAAAGCCGGTGTGTATTTTACACTCACGTCTCAGTTCGAACTGGCCACATTTCAAGTACACTGTGACTAGTGCTACCTAACTGGAGGGTGTAGATAAAGAAGTTAACAAGCTGCAATCAACACCTTAAAACTTTAAACCATTTAAAAGTTTAAACTAACTTTCTTTCAAATCAACTAATAAAAAGCCTGGAGATTCCAGATGTTTCAGAATTTAGAATTTTTCCGAATTTAGGATTTTTTAGGTAGTAATGGAGAGAGCATACTCCATGTGTTACCTGACACTCTCCATTTGGAACTCTGGAGCAAAATCATATAATCAAACTCATTGATATTTATGCTGAGAAATACAGTAAATGGAATAAACAGACTATAAATTGCCTCACATCATTTTAGGTCATGTTTTGCTGCCAAATAAGCTTTGGTGTCTTTTTTTGGTCAGTTTTCAGAATTTTTCTGTTTTCAGAATTGTGGATGGGGGATGTGCTGTACAAATTCAAGTCCCAACTTTGCCACTTACTGTGATCTCTTTGATCACCTATGAAGAAAAGACCTAATTATGTTAAACAGTTGATATGAAATTAAAAATTTTAATGAGATAATAAATAATTGTGCAACATAATACAAATATAACTGTATATTAGGAGCTTTATTTCAAGTTTAAAAACTAAT
>CM052545.1:95509463-95577699 GCA_028533065.1 Trachops cirrhosus
TGAGCCAACTACTATATGGCAGTCACTATTCCACACAATTAAATAAGATATATGTGTAAGTCTTGTCATGTAGTAGGCACTAGTAAATATTCTTCCTTTAAAAATCTGCCATCAAGCCCTGCCCTGGCTGGTATAGCTCAGGGGATTGAGCGCGGGCTGCGAACCAAAGGGTCACCAGTTCAATTCCCAGTCAGGGCACGTGCCTGGGTTGTGGGCCAGGCCCCTGGTAGGGGGCACACGAGCAGCAACCCCACGTTGATGTTTCTCTCCCTCCCTTCCCCTCAGTGTAAATTAAATGTTTTAAAAAATCTGCCATCAAGAGGCTAAAGAAGTGTCTTCTCTTTGTAACTTCTGATTCCAGATGAAGTGGGAAGCCCGCTGCAGACAGACAGCGGGCACTGCGAGTGCAAGGCCAGTGGGAAGACAGGAAACGGCTCCACCAGAACTGGCGGCAGCAGGCTGCCTGCAGGAAACAGCAAAGGTATGCGCGGCTTTCAGATTTGGCGACTCTGGAGAGACAGAAAGTAGATTCGCGGTTGCCTAGGGCTCGGGGGCGTTGGGAAGAAGTGGGGAATGGGAAACTCAAATGGTACACAGTATCTTTTTGGGATGATGGTACACAACTCTGGGAGTATACGAAAACCACTGAATTGTACACTTTAAATAGGTGAATTGTACGGTATATGAATTAATTTCAATATAGCTGTTATCAAAAGAAAAAAGAGAAGTTCAGTGGTATCCTTAACTGAGAAAAGTAAGTCCAGTGACATCCTGGTTGGCTCTTGGCCTTATGTGGGACCCATACGTAGCTCAAAAGCAAGACCTGATTCCAACTTGTGACTTCTGGAATGGACCCGTGTCACTGTGGCCCTAACTGACGCGTCTTTGTGCTTTCCAAGCAGCCAAGGCAGAAGACGTGAAGCGAGTTCAGGAGACGGGGCTGCACCTGATGCGGCGAGCGCTGGCCGTGCTCCAGATGTTTGCCGTCAGCCAGTTGGGTTGCGCCACGGGCCAGATCCCGCAGAGCCTGTGGCCGAGGGGCCCGGCTGACAGGGACTACGCCCCCTTACTGAAGAGGCTGGAGGTGTCAGTGGACAGAGTGAAGCAGCTAGCCTTAAGGCACCAGCCGCACGACCACGTCATCACCTCTGCCAACCTCCAGGACCTCTCTCTGGGAGGCAAGGACGAGCTGACTACGGCCGTGCGAAAGGAGCTGACAGTGGCCGTGAGGGACCTGCTGGCCCATGGACTGTACGCCTCCTCCCCGGGGATGAGCCTCGTCATGGCCCCCATTGCTTGTCTGCTGCCAGCCTTCTCCTCGGCCCCCGAGGCCATGCATCCCTGGGAGCTCTTTGTAAAGTACTACCATGCTAAGAATGGCCGTGCGTTTGTGGAATCCCCAGCGCGGAAGCTCTCCCAGTCCTTTGCCCTGCCTGTGATGGGAGGCTCTGTTGTGACCCCCAAGCAGAGCCTACTGACAGCCATCCACATGGTGCTGACAGAACATGACCCTTTCAAGCGCAGCGCAGACTCAGAGTTGAAGGCCTTGGTGTGCATGGCACTGAATGAGCAGCGTCTCGTGTCCTGGGTGAACCTCATCTGCAAGTCGGGGTCGCTCATCGAGCCGCACTACCAGCCCTGGAGCTACATGGCGCACACGGGCTTTGAGAGTGCCCTCAACCTGCTTAGTCGCCTTAGTAGCCTCAAGTTCAGCCTCCCTGTCGACCTGGCTGTGCGCCAGCTCAAAAACATCAAAGACGCCTTTTGATGAGAGTGCCCTGGCCCTGCCCCAGCGCCTTGCTCAGTCACGACAGATGGTTAGTCTTCTGAGATGGGAGGGGAGAGCAGGAGGAACGGTTAAAGATGTTCTCTCTGCAAAGTCTGCTGTCCCTGCCAACTTGGCATCTCAGAAAGAAATTCTGAGACTCCCTTATTTAAAGGTTCTTCCCTGGTGCGTAACCACAGTGTACATGTTGCACATATATTTGAGCCTGTGTAAAAGAAATCGGTCCCGGCACAGTTAATGCACCAACTCCTGATGCCAGGTCTGACTTTTAGAAAATCCAGGTTTCTCTAGCCATTCTCGTGATGACGGTGAGTGACAACATGAGTGAGTTTTTGGTCCTGGAAGACATTTGAGCTGAGGTTCCTAGAAATCCAGTTGGGAGCCAAGGTCAGGAGAGGCTATGTATGTGCATTCCGCAGCTGCCTCTAAAACGAGGCATGTGGGGATATTCTGAGAACAGCATTTCTAGGGGAGTTAGCCCCAAGTTAATTTTAACATGAGCCCTTTTTCATACGGAGGTAAGAACTGAAGTCTGTTCCTAATGAGGTGGTCCCCTTCTCATGGCACAGACGACGGTGGTGAGGTTTCGGAGAGGGTTTATAAGGAAGGGCAGCCGTCACCTGGTACCAAGTTTGTGTGGCAAGTAATCTTTCCTCTGTGCACCTCCTAACGAGACGCTGGCAGTCTTCTCAGAAGCAGATGTGTTAGAGGTGTACTTGTCAAGAGGACCCTTGCAGCCGAGTCAAGTGTGGCTGGGAAAACGCATCAGTGACCAGCAGTGACTCCCTCCTGGGCCGAGACTCCCTTTGTCCTGGAGGCTGGGTGATGGAGGTCTGACGTGCATTAGGCGCTGCAGCGGGGGTGGGACTGTGACCCGCTGCCGCTAACGGACAAGGGAAGGGCTGAGCAGTTCATTGTAAAACCGACTCTAGAGCAGTCCTATCCGGTCCTCGGTGTGTTAGCCTGTGTTAGCCGTTTTAGTTCATGTCTGCCATTCAGCCTGCATGCTGCTCCAGGACTGACCAAAGACGGGCAAAGTGTCACCACTTTTTCGAAAACCCAGTGGGCTCCCCCACTGCCAATTCAGCATGTTCCGTGTATTAAATCGCCAGCTGCACTTTACGTCTGCACTGCTACGTGGTGCGTTTTAACTTAATTTTTTCCAGCAACATTATTTAAGATGTATTGTTGAGAATTCATTAGAATTAGTTTTCCTGTGTGAAGCAGAATACATGTAAATATTGTGGAAAAGGATATATCTGTGGTTGCTAATAAAATCTAGTATTTTGTATAAATTCTCTGTAAAGATCTCAGAGATCCTTGGCTTTGATTTGTAGGTGGGTCTGGGCATTATCAGCCCATCTGAGTGAGATCATTTCCTTGAACCGTGTCTGGCTCCCGGCCTTTCTGCCCTTTCTCTGCCCTGTGCCCTGGATCAACTCAGCTTTGTTGGTGGCTTCCCCCCCTGAATAAATTCACTAAAAAGTGCCCTTTATCATCCCGTCTCACCCAGGCCTACACTTCCACCCCCACGACAGATGTCACCACATGTGCCACTTTGGGAACTGGCGCTTATAAACCCATTTGTCTGGATATCGGGGTGCGTAATAACTCATATAGCCCTGTATCACCTCAGTATTATCTTTCTCTAATCCTCAAAAACTAGTTCATACTCAGGCTTTGTGCTGGCATTACGGGGAGGACTTTTGTTTGTGCCATCCTGCTGTAATTCTCGCTACTTGTACGGCAGGACCTTGTTATCTCCATCTTATAGCCGAGGAAGGAGAGCTGCAGAAAGGTGGAATATTTCGTCCAGGTCTACGTGAAGAAAGAGCTGGGATTCGAACTCGAGTTGCCTGAGTCCACATCTTACAGTCCAGTCCACACGCTATCGTGTTACCTCACTGAATCACGCTGCTTCTAGATCTTTTGTTTCTCTCTCTCCTTTGTCCACACCTTCACTCTACCATCACTTCAGGGGAGAGAAGATATTTTCCACATACCTGCCAGAAATGTCAGCTGCCAAAGAACTAGGCTGCAGGGAGATGGGCAGACAGTCATTGCCCTGCCCAGTTCTGCATGGAGCAAAGATGTGTGGACACGGATGGTCCCACCAGCGTCCCAGCAGATGCCCGCTAGTCACTGGTACCATCTGCATTATAACGGGACAGAGCTCTGCCCTTGGCTTGGGGTGAGGCAGACAGGACAAGGGAGGAGAGGAGGAACAGCCAGCCAGTCTAAGGATGTGCAGGTACAGGGTGAAAAAGAGCCATGGGTATGTACCCAATGGAAGTGCAGGGTCTGTTGTAAAGATTTCTGAGGTGCTCTGCATTTATTCATTATTGAGTGCCTACCAACTGCCTGGGCCAGGCTAGATGCTGAGGAAAGAGAAGAAAATCGTACTCCCTGCTTTCAAGGAACATACATCTAGCTAAGGAGATACCAAGCCAAACAGAGACTTGGGTGGCTTATTATAACACAAATTGCGGGGTCCTATCCCCAGAGTGTTTTATTCAGTAGCTCTGGAATGGGGCCTGAGAATTTGCATTTCTAGTATCCTGGGGACCACACTTTGACAACCATGGATCCAAACTAACTAAGATTTGTTCCATAATAAAGATAAGTATAGGTTAGATTGCTGAGGGAAGACAGAAAAGGGGAGATTAATTCTGCCTGGGAGAATTCTGAAATGGTCCTGAAGGGTATATAAGATGTTGCCTGGCTACATACGGCAAAGGAGGATAAAGACACATGCAACAGCCTGAGTAAAGACCCCAGGGCTCAGAAGAGCTTGGATTTCTGAGGAGTTGAGCTGGAAGGAACCCAAGGGGTACAGGAAGGGTATGGAGGAGCCAGGATCTTATGCTAAAGGAAAGGAATGAGTGTTCAAACTTTGGTACAAAGAGCTAACAAAGTATTTCGGGCAGGTAAGTGGTGGACTTGAGAGCTGTGTTTAGAGAAGTTTCTCAAAAATAAGATAATACACATCATATGCCCCTGCTGCAGACCTGAACTGGAATCTTCAGGTTAGAGATGCATCTGTAGTAAGCACCCCAAGCAATTCTGACCCACATAAAACTTTACAGAGGGACTGGAGAAGAAAAAGAACTGAGGCTGTTAGGGAGCAGGTGGAAAAAGGAAAAAATAAAGCCTTAAACGACAAGGCAAAATTCACAGGGTCTAGTTACTGATTTGATGGGGAGAGTGTGAGAAGAATCTAGGCAATTGTAAGATTTCAGGGAGTGGTTTGTATTTTCCAAGGGAGCAACAGCAAGAGGCAGAAGCAGACAAGAAGGCCAGGGGACGACCATGGAAGTAGAAATGGACAGGGCAGTGTATTGTAGTGGGGAGGGCACTGGGTTGGGAATGGGGGGAACCTGCGCTGCTGCAGAGCTGTCATCTTTGAGGACTGAGTAGGTGACCTCTGAGGTCCCTTCCAACTCTAAAATGTCATGTTCCAAATTGAAGTAGAAAATATTTTAACTGAATGTAGAAATATAAGTACATAATTAGGATCATAAACCATTGCAATGGTGTTCTGAGGGCTGCAGGAAAAAAACTGGTCCCTGAAGAACCTCAAGAAGAGAACTGGTGAACCTGACTGGTCCCACATCTTGCCCAAGACCAATCTTACAGGTTTGTCAATGCTGAGATGAGCAAAAACTGTAAGATGGCTTCTTTTTCTTTGGCACTCAGAAGACACCAAAGAACCATCTAAAAACACTTGCAGTGAGTAGTGGAAATTCCGTTTGAGAGCCAAATAGACCTGAGTTCAATCCTAGACTTGACTCTATTGATTAGGCTCAACCTCAGAAAGATAAATTATGCTTTCTGAATCTCAGTTTCCTCAAGTCTAAATGGGAAGAAAATATCCAAGATGCAGAGTTGCGAGAATTAAATAGGCTGTCGACTTAACTAGCACAGAGTGGGTGTCACTATGGTAACAGGGTAAACAGGCTCAGAAGGACTGCCTGAGTCTGTGTCCCAGCTCCATCACTTACTAGCTGTGGACTTTGGGCAAATTAATTTCTCTAAGCCACAGTTTCTTCAACTGTAGCATGGACATAACAGTACCCATCTCCTAGTGTTGTTACAAGGATCAAATGAAATAATATACGTAAATAGATGAACTCGACTTAACACAGAGTAAGCGGCTGCTATCACCATCATCGTCCTTCTCCACCGCCTATTCTAGCCTGGAGAGTCTAAACATCACGACACTGTTGGGAACAATGCCCTTGTTTGATTGACGTTCGTCTCTCCCTCCTTAGGCCTAAAAACAGTTTACAAGGTGGGCACTAAAAAATGTCCCATCTGGTTCCCTGACTGTTCCAGAGGAGGCAAGTAAACCTCAAACTGTGACCCCTCCTAGCGCCAGAGAAAGGAACTACAACCAAGGGGGCAGCGGAGCCGCTAACTCAAAAGCCTGCGAGCATACATACTAGCCTTCCATGCTTTTGCATCCGTACGCGAAAGACGGCACTCGATGGCTCTTTGCTGCCGGTGGATCTGCTGATAAAGTTTGATTTGAATAAAAGGCCAGGACCTGCTTTCCCCCAAACGCTTCTTCCGCCACCTACCCAGGGTCTGAGCGACGCGCAACAGGCGGGTCGAGACTTAAGAGGCAGTACCGGAAGTGAGATCACAGCCCGCCCCGGGGTGAAAGGTTAGCGGAAGTGCGGTTCTTTCTTTTCTGCGCTAGGCCCTAGTGGTTGCTGTCGGTGAGTGGAGAGTAGGGGAGGGTCTTCCAATCCACCGCCATCCGCGACCTGGGGGTCGAGTTGTGAGACGGTGCCGAGTACGTTCCGTTCCTCGGTCTCTGGCGGCTTCGTAGTGGATCCTGTCCTGTAAGCAGGGTCCGCGGGAGCCTGGGCCAAGACGGCAGTAAACGCAGCCTGAAGCTCCGGCTCCGCACGCAGCCTGGGCTTGCGAATTTCTCAGTGGCCCCTTGTTCCCCTCTGCAGAAATGGGCAAGTTTATGAAACCCGGGAAGGTGGTGCTGGTCCTGGCTGGACGCTACTCCGGACGCAAAGCGGTCATCGTGAAGGTACCAGCCGCGCGGGCCTGTATGCCCGTTTCCCAGGAATCGGGCCGGTTTCGGAGGGCGGCAGGCTTGGAATGCAAGTACTAGTTTAGGACCCGAACCCTTGATCGTTGCGGGTAGGGCTAGGATTGAAGAGAGCTTTTGGAAGAGGAAAATGGAGAACAAAAACAAACGAGCTCAATTGGGCACACACATAAGGATGCGCCCTGTACCAAGGAGACTTGAAATAGTTAATTATGGCCAGCGTTTACTGAACGCTTGTTCGGCGCCTGGCGCACTACCGACAGGTGTCTCTGTGTCCGTTCCTTGCCGGAACCGTAGGGGACTCGTTTGGAGAGGGTCACTAATTCACCTGAGGTCAAACAGGGAGTAAGTGCTGCAGCTGGGATTCGGGAAAAAGGAGCAATTGTTTCCCCCCCAAATGGCCATTGCGCCCTTCACGCTCTGCCTTCTACCTACGTCTTTCATCCTCCCGAAATGCCCTGGACTGACCACATGCATTCCGGTTCTAGATGTTAGGGGGACGCTGGCACTCGTGGTTCCTTTGCCCCCACCTGCTTGAGGCCGGTCTCTGGGCGTAGACGGCTGGTTCCGGGACCCTGCCTCCACCCCTTTCCAGCAGGGCCCTCGAGGGGGAGGCAATTTAGATTGTAAAGACCTAAGAAGCAGTGCTTGGCGCGGAGCAAGCACTCCATAAATGTTAGCTGTTGTTTTAAATCTCTTACTCCCAAGAGCCTTTCCAGATTCTCCTTGGTGGGCATGAATCCTGCCCTCACCCCTACTACCCTTCACTGTCTGCTTCCGTGTGGTTTTCCTCTGTAAGATAGTGAGTCTTGGAGACCTGGGAGCAGGGGTGACCTTTCTGTACCTGCCCTGCCTGCAGCTGACACAGGGCCTAGGTAGGCGCTGAACTGATAACAAATGTCACTCTTGCTCTTTCAGAACATTGACGATGGCACGTCAGACCGCCCCTACAGCCATGCTCTGGTGGCTGGAATTGACCGCTATCCCCGCAAAGTGACAGCCGCCATGGGCAAGAAGAAAATCGCCAAGAGGTCTAAGATCAAGTCTTTTGTGAAAGTTTATAACTACAATCACCTCATGCCCACAAGGTGAGCATTTCAGGGATGGGGATAAAAGTGACTGTTTCTTTACCCCTCCCTCTGCCTTGCTGAGTAAGGAGACAACCTTGCAACCATCCAGTGTGGGGGAAATTCTAAGTCTTGGGTAAAGGTTCGTTGCCCTTGTTTCCATCCACAGTGAACGCAGGCATGGGACCCGGCCTGCCCTCCTCGGGGCGGACCCTGCACGCGCAGAACCTGACCAGGGCTGAGTGCAGTGAGGAAGCGCTAGCCACCCACGCCGTCAGAGTGCAGTCCTGTTAAAGTGATGGCTCTTAGCTAGAAACCGAGTAGTTGGGAAAGTTGAGGATGAAGCGTGAGCTTTTTCAGTGGCTTAAATCTATGTAAATGAGTCCGCTGACATTGGAGATTTCCCAAGCCTGTCATCAGGACTCTGGGACGGCTTTTCATTACTGCTCCTGTAGAGTCAGATCCTGGCACCCCAGGGTCCCGGGAGGGCTTGAGTGACTGCGTAAAGTCCCTGGTAGCATATTAGCTGATCCTACCTCCCCACCGTTGTCTGCAGATACTCTGTGGATATCCCCTTGGACAAAACTGTCGTCAACAAGGACATCTTCAGAGACCCTGCTCTGAAACGCAAGGCCCGACGGGAGGCCAAGGTCAAGTTCGAAGAGAGGTAGGTTAGGGTTTGGTGGTGGGTGTTGGGGTATGGTGTCGTTAATTCCCGTGAAGGGGGTTTCATCTCTTTATTCCTCTTCTCACTGGTGACTCTTTTCTTCTCTAGGTACAAGACCGGCAAGAACAAGTGGTTCTTCCAGAAGCTGCGGTTTTAGATCTTTTTTGTTTCAGTCATTAAAAACCCAAAAAATATCCCTCTGTCTGCCTGTTGCATGTATTATTAATCTGGGAAAGGAGGACAGTCAAAAGATGAAACACGAGTGGACGAGGGGCTGTGGGAAAATATAAAAGCTAAGTCTGCCCGTGTGGTTATCAGCCCAAGCACAAGTCTGAGTCTCACGAAGGGTGAAGTGTGACCTACTGAACTGCTTCCCAGGAGGGCTCCTGCTGACACTGAGGTGCAGAGATTTCCCACCGTCCCTGGCTTCGGCTCGTACCTAGAGAACCTGCGCCACCCGCCACCATAACCAGTTGTGACAACCAAAGGCCCCTCTGAGCGGGCAGGCACGGACTACCTTGGATTGAGAACTAACCTGAGGTTCTTGAACCTTGCAGTGGTGGTTTGACAATCTGGAGCCCCTCCCTGTGATTTAGATTTGGTTGGAGAACCTCTAGCTGGCTCTCCAATGAGGACCACACAGAGGGGAGTGGAGGCCCAGAGCCGCAGTGCCTAGTGGGACCAGGGAGAGGTCCCCTAACAGCCTGGCTAGCAGAGACTGGCAATGCTAGGAAAGTGTGATTCAAGGGCTGTGGGATACTTGGAACCCTGTTTTACAGATGAAATAGGCTCTCCAGCTGAGCTGGTTCTAAGTCACTAGAAGAGACTAGGATCCAGGGGCCTGTTTGCTAAGCCTGAGGCACTTGGCATGCTTCTACCTGGGGGGGAACCGTGAGGAAGAGGCCCAATAAGTTACTCTGGGTGTAAAAACCCTGGACTAGGTGAAAATGCTAGGAAACATCACTTTTTGTACTTTCATTTTGGCTCCTCACCTTTAACTATTGGGCATCTCTTATTGAGACACTCCTGTTAGCTGACTGTCTACTCAGTCACAAATGGAAAGGAATTTAAACTCAGACTAAGTTCAAATTCTTGCACTGGCTGGTGTGGCTCGGTGGATTGAATGCAGGCCTGCAAACCAGAAGGTCACCAGTTCGATTCCTGGTCAGGGTACATGCCTGGGTTGTGAGCCAGGTCCCTGGTTGGAAGTGGGCAATGTGTATCTGACAGTGATGTTTCTCTCCCTCTCCCATCCCATCTCAAAAAAAAAAAAAGGGGAGGGGTGGTCTCACTCTGCCTCAAAGCACAAGTTCAAATGTCCAACCAGGTTTGGATACATGCTTCACTTTCTAGAAAGTGATATTGGACGAATGTTTATAGTAATGTGCTTCAGAAGTTTAGAATCTCATCTGTAAAATCAGTAACGTAGAACTAAGAGGTTGTTTTAAAGATTGAGTTTAGCCCTGGCTGGTGTGGCTCAGTGGATTGAGCATGGGCCTGCGAACCAAAAAAGATCGCGGTTCGATTCCCAGTCAGGGCACATGCCTGGGTTGCAGGCCAGTTCCCAGCAGGGGACCCACTAGAGGCAACCATACATTGATATTTCTCTCCCTCTCTCCTTCCCTTCCCCTCTAAAGATAAATAAATAAAATCTTAAATAAAAAAATAAAGATTGAGTTTAGGCTTTGGGACCATGTGAGAGGCAACCACACACTGATGTTTCTCCCTCTTTCTCCCTCCTTTCCCCTCTGTATAAATATTTCTAATTTAAAAAATAAATAAAGATTGAGTTTAATTCATGCAAAGCAGAACCAGTACTGGGCACAAAACAGCTCTCAACAAATTAGGTATTATGACAGCTTTGTGAACTTGACGGAAATTTGTTCTGGCTGCATTTGTCATTCAATTGTTTCATCAATGGCTACATGTGCCTGGCATGATTCTGAGCTGTAGGGAAGTATCTATTAACAAAGCAGACAAAATTCTACGAATGGCCTTCTGCTGGAATGGACAGGATATGAATGGTTGATTGGGGCCAGAATTCAGTTTGCATTTCGTAAGGTAGCTTCCCCTGAGGCTCATAGCTGAGCAAAGTCGACCTAGAGACCAAAAAGGCTCCTCCTAGGGGTGGGGAAAAACCCGTTGGGGGCGTGTGAACGCGAAAGGGCAGGGATTTATCTGAAATGAAAGTGGAAGCAAAGAGCCTGCAGGCAGAGCCCTTCAAACGGCATCTCAGAAGGTAGACGCAGGACTTCAGTCTGGTGGGTTCTGCCCCTTTGTTTCCAGCTCTGAAGACGCGGCTCTGCCAACCAGATCCCAGACCCATGTCAGTGACTGAAGATGATGTAAGTGAGGAGGACACTGTTGGGGGTCGGGAGAAGCGGAGGAGCGCTCCTCTTGGCAGGGCTGGGTGGCCAGGCCTCTCCCTGTCCTGCTAGAGCTGCTGAAAGTCTAGGGAGAAACCTGGCTGGGTTTTCCACTCCCCTGTGGAGTTAGTCCCCAACCCGCTGCCTCCAAGACAATTCTATTACCTGCACTTCAGGAGCTGATGAAGTCCTTGTGTGAATGCATTTTCTGGAGAGAGAATTCATAGTTTTCATTAGATACTCAAAAGAATTCTGTGACCTATAATTTTAAGAATTGTAGGCCCTGGCTGGGTAGCTCAGTTGGTTAGAGCTTTAACCCAATACGCCAGGGTTCCTGGTTCGATCCTCACTTGGGGCACATACAAGAGGCAGCCAATGAATGCACAGGTGGGTAGAGCAACAGATGGATGTTTCTGTATGTGAGATCAATAATTTTTAAATCGTTTTTAGAAAAGACAATGATAAATCAATGAATGCATAAATAAGTGGAACAACAAAATAAATGGAACTTGATGTTTCTCTCAAAATCAATAAAAAAATAAAGAATTGCTCTAATGACAATTCTAAACATTTAAGAAATGCTCACATTCTTACTTCCTGAGATCTTCCCTAACAAATTCGGCCCCTCCTTATACTTGCGTCTCAGCCTTGGGCCCTCCTCCAGCTCAGAGGAAGATGGGTACCTCCTCTGAGAGCTGACCTCCCGCTGGCGGTTATGCCATCATTTCCTGGCCTGCGGACGCCCCGCCTCATGCCAGACTCAGCTCTGTGAGGACTGGTCCCTGGCCTGGCCTGTTCACTCTCCATCCCCAGTGCCTAGCACAGTTCCAGGCATGCAGTAGACACTCAATAAACAGCTGTTGGATGAATCAATCTCATCCCCTCTCCAGTTTCATGAGTCTTTCCTTCCCTGATAGCACCCTGTTACAAATACCCTTAGAAATTTTTCATTTGCCCTTTAAATGTAAAATGAAAGACCACAGGCTCTAGAGCCAGCCTGCCTGGTTCCAAATCCTGGTTCCTGCAACTGTGGGGCCCTAGACAAATTATTGTTCACTCTAAAGTTGTCATCTAAGCCCCATTTCCTTATCTATAGGATGAGTATTATAGCCTTGGCCAGGCAGCTCAGTTGGTTGGAGCATCATCTCATACATCAAAAAGTTGGTGGTTTGATCCCCAGCTGGGGTGCAAAAGGAAGCAACCAATCAATGTTTCTCTCTTTCTCTTTCTTTGTCTCTCTTCCTCTCTCTCTCACACACAAATAAACACATCCTCAGTTGAAGATTTTTAAAATGTTTAAAAAAATGAGTTATAGCAAAGCTTCCTTATAAGAATACTTAACTGCAAGAATTAAAGTAGATAATCCATAAACTAATACAGTAAAAATACTGCTTGGCACATACTAAGCACTAAATACATGTTCATTATTGTTACTATTATCGCCACCCTTTTCAGAACCCAGTTCCCCAGGACCATCTTTTTCTTTTTCTTTTTTTAATTTCTATTTTTAGAGAGAGGGGAAGGGAGGGAGAAGGAGAGGAGAGGAACATTGATCAGTTCCCAAATGGGGACCTGGCCCGCAACCCAGGCATGTGCCCTGACTGGGTATCAAACCAGGTACCTCTCATTTCACAGGCTGGCGCTCGATCCACTGAACCACACCAGCCAGGGGGCAGGACCACCTTGATTCACCCCCACCTCAGGCCTACCTGTCTGCTAAAACTCCTTTAAAGGGCCTTTATGTATTAAAAAGAAAGAAGGAAAGTGGGTTCAAAAACTGGTTTTTTGTTTTAATCAAAATGAATTAAATGAATTAATGAATAATAAATTCATTATTGAGAGACAACCTTTATTAATAACATCTTGGTGTTTGTCTTCCCAGAGTTCTTATGCATTAATAAATATTCTTATGAATTAAAACTTTTTATTTTTTTTTAAAGATTTTACTTATTGCCCTGGCTGGTGTAGCTTAGTGGATTAAGCACGGGCCTGTGAACCAAGAGATCACGGTTCGATTCCCAGTCAGGGCACATGCCTGGGTTGCAGGCCAGTTCCCAGCAGGGAATGCACAGGAAGCAACCATACATTGATATTTCTCTCCCTCTCTCCTTCCCTTCCCCTCTGAAGATAAATAAATAAAATCTAAAAAAAAAAGATTTTACTTATTTACTTTTTATAGAGAGGGAAAGGGGGGAGAAAGAGAGGGAGAGAAACATCAGTGTGCAAGATATATTGATCAGTTGCCTCTCCCACACCCCCTAGTGGGGAACCTTGCCAGCAACCCAGGCGTGTGCCCTGATTGGGAATCGAACTGGTGACCTTTTGGCTCACTGATCAGCACTCAATCCACTGAGTCACACCAGCCAGGGCTGAATTAAAATTTTTTAAATTGACAGACTAGGCATCCTACCTTATATACAGTTTTATATTTTGCCCTTTTGTCTGATTGTGGGCATTTTTCCATGCTGCTAAATGTTCTTCGTTGATGTCTTTTAATTGCAACATATTTTATATTTATTTGGCTATTCCTCTGTGGTTGGGCATGTTCTCTTTTTTTGTTGTAAACAAAGCTACAATAATAAGAATTCTTGTACATGACCTTCTGACCATTTCCTTATGATAAGCAGTGTTTGGGGTTTTTTTTTTCTCAGTCTCGATAGTCTTTTTTTCATTCTTCATCTCAGTCCGCCTGCTAGCAGCACTTGGGCCAGCTGCTAGCTCCTCCTCCTCCTCCTCCTTGAAATCTCTCTTCATTCTTCACACCTCTCCTCTCAGGTTTCACCAGCCAGTCCTCTGCATTCTTCTTGGCTGGTTCTTCCTTGCTCCCCTGACCTCTTGGTGTTGGGTGCCCCAGAAATCAGCCCTCGGACCTCTTTTCTGTCTACACCCACCCCCCTGATGCTCTCATTTAGCTTCATGACTTTAAATCTCTCTGCGTAGATAATTCCCAAATTTATACTCCCAGCCTAAACCTCCCCCCTGAGTGCTAGACTGGTAGAAGCAACTGGCGCTATCTGTCTCGACCGAGACGTTGAACAGGCACTCCATACTGAACCTGCGGGAAACAACTCCCTAACTTTCTGTCCCAGACCTCTTCACCCACAGTCTCTCCCATCTCAGCAAATAGCTCTTCCCTCCGGTTTCCAAAAAAGGCTCAGATCCAAAAGCTTAAGAGTCGTCCCGGACTCCTCTCTTTCTTCCACACCCTATTTCCGATCTATCAGCAATTACAGTCTATCTTGACTTTTTTTTTTTTTTTCACTTTTATAGACTCTTGACTACTCCTCACCACCTCTACTGCTACCACCTGGTCACTAACATCACTCACCTGGACGCTGCAACGGCCTCCTACGTGATCTCGCTGCCTGGGCCGATTCCCCACATCAGTCTGTTCACGTAACAGCCAAGGAATCGTGCTAACACTTAAGCCTGCCCGTGGCTTCCCACCTCACGTCGAGTAAAAGGCCCTGCGTGATCCCACCCCGTTTCCTCTGTGACTTCATTTCCAACCCCTCTCCCTCATTCCCTCAGTTCCAGCCACATTGCCCTCCTTGCTGTCCCCCAAACACACCCAACAAACTCCCACCTCAGGGCCTTTGCCCTTGCTGTTCCCTCTGCATGGCACCCCCCCCACATTTACGAATGGCTCGCTCCTCCTCCTCCTTCACGTGTATGCTGAGCTATCTCAGTGAGGCCTATTCTTATCACCCCATTTAAAACTGTCCTCGGACATTCTCTGTCCTCCTTTCCCTGCTTCGTTTTTATCCATAACACTCATCACTAACATAATACACACTTTCCTTAGTTATTCTGCTTATCATTTGGCTCATCCCCTCGAATGTAAACTCCGCAAGGAAGTTCCATCTGTTTTGCTCACTTCCGTGGCCCCAGAGCCCCGGACAGGGCCTGGCAAATGGTGGATAACTGTTGAGTGAGTGAGTGAGTAAGCACACGACAGATGAGCAAGTGGCCTCCTAGTGGCCCTCTCCTCTCAGCTCGGCTTCGTCCCTCTTCCTCCTCGGTGTCTGACCCTTCCCAGGCCTGGCCCTGGCGCTGCTCATCTCTGACCACGTCTTCTGTTTCTTCTCTGCATTCTCTCCTGAGCCCTGACCACGTCGCCTGGAAGAGTGCATTTTTAAGGCTCTTTTCCTCAGAGAGCTCCTTCCATCCTCTTGGCTCCGACCATCACATGGGCTGTTCTAACCCAGAGTCCTACCCATCAGGTCTTGTCCCTGACCTATGTCTTCAGTAGCCTTGGGTTTGACTGACTTTGGCTCATTAGTTAACTTTGGTGCATCTCAGGTTCCTCATCCATAAGACAGAGTTTATTAAAATAGAAAACACGTGACATAGCATTTATGTACCAGGTGCCACTTCCAAATGAAATTAAGTACAGGTGGAAACAGCTATTCCGTCCGTTTTACAGGTGAGGAAATCAAGGCACAGAGAGTTTTAAAAAAAAGTAGTAACAGGAGCTGATGTAAACCCTGAGGGTTGGCCCCAGTTTGTGCTCCTAACCATTGTACTAAACTGCCTCCTAATACTCCTGCGTTGAGCATGGATAGCCTGAGATTTTACCTTACAAGGTGGTGAGGGTTTAAACTTAGTCGGCAGGGCAGAAGAATGAATGTGTGTAGTTAAAAGGAACCTTCCATCATGGACTTAACCCAAAAGCATCCAGTATTTACAGTCTCTCAGTGAGCTCAGTGTAGAGTGGACTGCGGTTTGTTTCAGTAGAGCTTCAGATGGACAGTGGCTTGCATTTAGAGACCATGCTTTCTTGTTGTGTACATAAATGGCCTGTATAGTTGAATTCAAGTGCCTACAATTGGCCTGTGTTGTCGTTAAGACGGTCCTGGAAGAGACAAGTATCAGTTGGGAGTTGGAGACGGGAGGCAGTTTTGTGATAGTTAAATGAGCTGGTGCCCAACGCCGCCCGGCACTTAGCAGGCCTGGCTCTCTTTCTTTGCCCGCTGGGTCAATGGCATTATACCACACTCTGGGGCGCCCAGGTCTGCCACCTAGCATCGTCTCTCCCGGTCATTCCCCTCTGTCTCCTTAATGCAAACACCCACGGAGTCTGGGGGCTTCTCCTCATGAAACGTACTCACCCACATGCTCCTTTGTGTCTCCCGAGGGAGCCCCAGGTCAGCTCCTGTCCAGTCAGTGGAAACTGGAGATGGGGAACCCGTGCTTGCTTCCCTCACTCCACAGCTCCCGCCCCAGTTCACCCTGCCACCACTGCTGGGGACCTCGTTTCAACACCACATCCGGCACCTCACTCCTCTTTTCAGAAATCTCCCCTTTTCCCCATTTCCTGCCGGTTTCACATCTAAACTCTCTGGATTGAGTTTTTCTGTAGAGTACTCTTATCTATGAAGCTATTACTTATTTTTATTAAGCTATTTATTAAATAGCATTGCCAATTACCGGATTTCCAATTATGTATCATTAGATCAAGATTTAAAGCAAGCTCTGGCTGGTGTGGCTCAGTGGGTTGGGGTCATCCTGCAAACTGAAAGGTCACCGGTTTGATTCCCAGCTAGGGCACACCTCTGGGTTGCGGGCCAGGCCCCCAGATGGGGGCGTGCGAGACCCAATCAATGGTTCTTTTGCACATCAATGTTTCTCTCCCTCTCTTTCTCCTTCCCTTCCCTTCTCTCTGAAAATAAATAAATAAAATATTTTAATAAAAAAGATTTAAAGCAGAAGTAAAAAGAGGTTGGACTGTGGACTGAATCCAGCTCACTAATAAATTTTATTTTGCATATATTTTTTTGAAACATGGAGCCATATTTTTCAAATAAAAATCCAGATTTCTGGTTTTCCTTAAAAATGAGAAGGTAAGGGACACTAGGACCTCATTCCCACGTGGAAAGTCTCAGTTAGAGCTAAGATGAGGTTGCCACTTTAGCGGGGACGTGCTCTCCCAGTTCGTCAGAGTCCCCACCACTCCCCATCACCCTATCCTGTCTCCCTCGACTCACTGATGTCATCTAACTGGCCCTTAAAGGTACCACGTGTACAACCCCTTGTTTACAGAAATGTAAAGAATGAGGTCCATTTCTCACTAGTCATAAACCAGCATTATCCAAGCCCTAGTTTTCCTCTGCCTAAAACAGAGTGAACTCACTGAATGTCTTCGATGCCCACTGTTATATGCTTCCATCCTATTATCTATTCACTTCATTCATTCAGCACACATTTGCCAAAAGCTTGTTTTGTGCCAGGAACTCTACGGAGCACTGGCGATGCAGAGAGGACCAGGACAGGAGCCCGTCTCCGTAAGTGAGTTCACACTTAGACTCTGGGTTGACCTTATTTACCAGGCTTCCCAACCACAGGGTGCACTCTGCCAGCTAACATCCACTCCAACCCACAAACAAAGGTGCGTTTATCCGCGTCCTTGGTGGTGTCGGTCCCCTGCCTGTGTTGTCAGCACTCCCCTCCCCAAATCACTCCCGTCCTGAAACGCTGCTTGAAACAGTGGAAAGGGCGGCAGCCAAGGGACAAGCTGGGAGGTGTGGGGTAAATTACTCCCCAACTCTGGGTTTAATTTCATTGTAGAGAACAAATCTGCAGTGAGGAGCCAGACTGCCTAGGGCTGAATACTTCCGGCAAGTCACCTGACCTCTCTGAGCTTCAGTTTCCTCATCTGTAAAATAAGGATAAGAGGGTATCTATCTTACAGGGTTGTTGGAAGAACGGAGCGATATAACCCATATAAATGGCTTAGCGCAGGTGCGTGCCCCCTCTGGAGCACGCGTGCGCCTTTCTGTCCCTCTGTTCTTCCCTTCCCGGGATTACCTTTGCCTTTCTCTCTCCGGAGCTCCAAGGGCCTTTCTTTGGCCTCTGTAACTTGTTTCCTGAGTCTATGCCGCCCAGCTGGCTCGCTTCTACTACATCTATAGCTTTCTAAATAAACTTTCTCCTATAATTTGAAAAGAAATTAAAGATTTTATTTACTTTTAGAGAGAGGGGAAGGGAGAAAGAAAGGAAGAAAAACATAGATGTGTGATCCATCGGTTGCCTCTCACACGCCCACAACGGGGGACCTGGCCCACAACCCAGGCATGTGCCCTGACCAGAAATTGAACCAGCGACCTTTTGATTCACAGGCTGGCACTCAATCCACTGAGCCACAACAGCCAGGGCTGGAAAAAAAAATGTTTTTAATTAAAAAAAATGGCTCAGCACAATGCCTGACATGTTTGTGCTTAATACATGTTAGCTAATAGTATTATGACATTTTGCAATTCTAAGCACTCGCTCCTCCGGGAGGCCTCACTAGCTGAGTTAACCCCTTTGTGACTGTCCCTCTTCCGAACTCCTACTGTCCTCCACAACCAGTTGTGTGACTGTACAGTCTGGGCAGTTTTGTACAGGCCTGAGGGCTAGACCCTTGTCTCCCACCGCCCTGTGTCAGTACCCGGGACCTCACAGCAGGAGCTCCACCACTGTCTGCTGAACTCTAGGTCTCAATAATAAACCAGCCATGGCTGCTGCAAAGGCTCCTGCCCTTCAGAGGGTGGCTGAGGCCACCAGGTTCTATGTAGAGGCAGGTCAGGACCAGCTCAGCGCCCAGTAAAGGGATTGGGTTGTTCTGGGGTCGAGCATCACCTGTGATCCTGGAGGGCCCAGAATAGGCACCCCGTCCCTGGGCTCCTTCGCTGTCCGGGAGGCCAGTGGATGTTTGGTTGTTCCCCTCTGCCCTCATAGGCAGCCTACCAAGGGAGTCTGTTCCACACCATTCAGAAGGAGCAGATCAGACTAAAGATGAAGCTGCAGCAGCTGCAGAAGCTGAAAGAGGAGCTCCGGAACTCCCCGCAATACAAGGTGAGTTGGGAGAAGGGGTGAGCCTGGGAGAAAAAGCTGGAAAGTTCTTAGTCTCATTCCTAGCTCGGCCACTTCTTGCTGTGTGCCCTTGAGTATGTTACTTGAACTCTCTGAATCTGTTTCTTCATCTGTAAAGTGGAGCTGCCTCCCTCACAGCCTTGTGCAAGGACAAACTAAGATCTTGTGTGTAAAGTGCCAGAACAGGCTTGACCTGCTTTCATCCACTCCTTTATGCAGCTCTTCCCTTGTACCCAGTAAATGTATTCACCCCTTGTACTCAGTATCAATCACATGGAACTGGGAACGCTTTCTTCCTGGGAGGGAGTGGGGAACTCTCGCACCCCAGAAGGCTGCATCGGCCTCTCCTCCCCCATCTCCAGGTCCCATTCCCAATGCCTGAAGTCCCCCTGGTGTTCCGAGGACACACTCAGCAGGGCAGGGAAACGCCCAAGTCTTTGATTTCCAACCTGAAGATCTGCTACCCTCTGCCTGGAGGCTCAGCTCTGGTTACCTTTGATGACCCTAGTGGTGAGCTCTCTGGGAAGCGCTGGGAGGGAGGTGGGCAGGCTTCTCAGTACTGATCCTGCTCCTTCCACCCAGTGGCCAAGCAGGTGCTACAACTAAAGGAGCATAAGATCGACCTGGAACAGTGCCGGCTGCGGGTGCAGGTCCAGCCCTTGGAGCTGCCCATGGTGACAACCATCCAGGTGACAGAATGCAGAGTCCTGGGACATGCAGGGGGTGACGGGCACCTGGACACTGAGGGGTAGGGGTGTGCCTGGGACCATTCCTACTTGTGTGCTCCTAGGTGTCCAGCCAGATGAGTAGCCGGAGGGTGCTGGTCAGTGGGTTTCCTCCTGGGCTCAAGCTGAGTGAGGAGGAGCTGCTGGACAAGCTGGAGATCTTCTTTGGCAAGACCAGGAATGGGGGTGGAGACGTGGAAACTCGGGAACTGCTGCATGGCGGTGTCATGCTGGGCTTTGCCAACGATGAAGGTAAGGGCCCTACCAGGGAGATTACGGCAGATGCGTCAGGCCCTGGAGGAAGAAAGCCCTGATGCTAAAGGTCTACCCCTTCCTGTCCCTGCAGTGGCCCAGAACCTGTGCCGGATTGGCCAGTTCACAGTGCCACTGGGTAGGCAGAAGCTCCCTCTGAAAGTCTCTCCCTACATGAGTGGAGAGATTCAGAAGGCAGAGGTAAGTAGGAAGGTGGAGATTGGGCCATTTGACCCGTCTGCCTGCCAGAAGCTTCCCCAGAGAATATGAGCCCCCAAACCCTGCTGACCTACCAACTGCCAGCCCCTCCAGGCCTCCTGCCCCCGCCCATGCTCCCTTGGGCACTGCTTGCTCCCGTCTCTGTCTCTGGTCCCTGACCCTCATGAGCCTTTGTCCATCTCCCAACTCCTTTTCCAGGTCAGGTCCCAGCCAGTGCCTCAGTCAGTGCTGGTACTCAACATCCCCGACGTCCTGGAAGGCCCGGAGCTGCGTGACATCCTGGAGATCCACTTCCAGAAGCCCACCCGTGGGGGAGGGGAAGTGGAGGCCCTGACAGTGGTGCCCCCAGGACAGCAAAGACTGGCGCTCTTCACCGCTGTGGAGTCGGGCTAGGAGCCTGCCCTTCTCAGACTGGGCTGGGGCCAGGGGCACGCAGACGAGCCAGATCATGCCAGTCAACGGCGGGCAGGGACTCCGGATTGCGAAATGCAGCCCCAGAACAGTAAAAGTGTCTGCATGGCATGATCTTCTTCCTCATTTTATTTCATGAAAGGAAACCTGATTTGGACATGGAAGGGGGCTGCGGGGAAAGGGCGGAAACCCTAACTCTCCACCATCAGCACTGGTCTTTCACCAGCTCACCTTCCCCTCCACTCTTAAAAGGCAGCATCCAGGAACAGGGTTTGGCTTTTTATTGACACAAACACAAAAGGCAGCTTCGGTAACGGGGTGGGGTACACAGAAGCAGAAGTCGCACTTCACGCCACGTAGGCCTCACTTAGACAATGAAGAGGCTGAGCCCTCCCCACCACCTCCCATTGGCAATGGCTGGGGCAATGACCCTTCTTAATTCCAGCTTAGAGAGCAGAGGGAGTGACACCCCTACCCGAGCAAGTCCCCGCTTTGGTTCGGGTGGCCCAGGTCCTAACCCCGCCCCCGCCCCCGCAGTTTTACTCCCCTGCTCCATCTCCCCACCCATGTAAACAAAGTTTGGGGCCGAGTTGGAAAAGGTGCCTCCCTGCTCCGAGAAGTCAGGGGGCAGGGAGCCTCCCATGACCGAATGGGGATGTGCTTTAATTTTTACTTTGGTCCCAGAACAAGAAACAGCATTGCCTCCCAGGGCTCTGGCTGTAAATGCCACACTTATCTGCAAGGCTGAGAAAACTTCCCCGCCTCTTTCTCCTCAACTACTGATAAAAGAAATGACAGCCTCAGAGACAGAGGGGACATGGCACAGAACCCAGGAGGCGAGGGGCTGCCCCCTCCCTGCCCCCACTCCCGACCCTGGCACACACACAGATTTTTGGCAGTGTCGTGGGACTGGGGAGCAGCAAAACCCCAGCTCCACCCGAACAAGGAAGGCACTGGGGAGTACCGGGGTGGAGAAGGAGGTGTGAGACAGGGACCCCCCTACATACACAAGCACAGGTTTTCCACTGCTAAGGCACTGAGAACAAATCCAGAGAACTCAGTGAAGGCGGGGGCTCTGCATCCCTCCCTGGGGGAGCAGGTGAGATTCCTGCCCTTGTTGTAAGAGGCAACCTTGGTTAAGAGCGGCAGCAAACCTGGGGGTGGAAGGAGCCCAATTGTGCTTAAGAAGTTGGGGACACGACGAGGCCACGCAATGAGGCAAGGGGGTTCACAGGTGGGCACTGGTCGGCCTGGGGTTGAAGGGACACTAGGGCGAAACAGGGACATGCTGGACTCACACAGATTGGCCCCACATCCTGAGCTGACATTTCAATTCTTTGGGGAGGTAGTGGGGCAGGGGCGGGAGGGGAGATGAGGCGGAGGTGGAAGCACGCAGAACAGAACGGGAAGGGATTGGCTAGCCTTGGCACGAAAGCAGCACAACAGGCCCGGGGAAAGGGTGGGGGCAGGAAGCAGCCGGTCTCCCTCTGACCCTCCCTGTCCCCTTGGCAGGGCCCAGACATCCAAGTGGTCACTTCCTACCCTCTTCAGAGGGCAGGAAGGAGGGAGGGGGCAGCCTTGGCTACAGAGAAAGAATAGGGCAGGGGAGAGGTCATCACCACGGAGACCTTGGGGAGAGAGAGAGCAGAGCTTTATGACAGACGACGAAATTCAGAGGGTCTGGCGGTCCACGTAAATGGCTTCCCAGCTTCTCTCTTCCCGGGTCCCAGGGGTCTCCCAGCCCCGCCCTAGTTCTCTTTCTCTGGCCCAGGTACCAAGAGGACTTTGCCCACATTCTTCTTCTCCTGCATCTGCTTCATGGCATCCGCCACCTGCAGAAGAAGACAAGACCCTGCTCCCAGTGCCATCCAGCACCCCCTCCCGAGAGCCAGCCTAGAGGAGGAGGCTCCCCTCCTCCCAGGACCCCCACCCCTGGGACCCCAGCTTCCCAGAGTCCTGCCCAGGCCCTCTCAGCACAGCCACCACAGCCACGACACTCACCTTTTCAAAGGGCCACACGGAGTCGACGCGGGGTTTGATGTGGCCCTGGTTGTACAGAGCCAGGAGGCGGGCCACCACACCGCTGACCAGCTCCACCTCGCCGTCCAGGTAGCCCAGGTGGAAGCCACACACCGCCCGGTTGGCCGGCAGCAGCTGCAGAGCTGTCACGCTGAACTGATTCCACCAGGTGCGCGCCAGGGCCATCAGGTTCCGCTTGGGGCCTGTCAGCAGGTTGGCCATTCCTGGGAGACAAGGAGGCGAGGCCTGTGGGCCCAGGTGCCAGGCGCACCCCTGCGTGTCTGGATGCACGCTCATCCGCCCCCGAGGGGCCCCTTACAACCATCCACACCGGTGCTGGGGAGTGCCGGGCAATCCTTCACCTGCAGGCTACCAGGCCCAAAAAGACTCCAGCTAACTCGAAAATGGTCCTAATCTTTACTGATTTATTTTCTCGTATGTGAAATTGTTATTTTATTCAATTACAGTTTACATTCCATATTATTTTGTATTTGTTTCAGATGTATGAGACTCATTTTCTAAATGGAAATGCAGCTTGCCCCAGAAGTCCAGGAGGGTAAGACAGGAAGGCAGACCGGTTGGTTTCGCATCGGGAATAATCTCCAAACAGGAGTCCAGAAAGAATACAGAATTTACTATGATTTGCATGAAAGGTTGTGAAGGAAAATGATAGTAGCTACGCCCGGGAGGGAGCGATCTGAATGCAATGTCCAGGCTGCCAACCCCCCTTTTAAAAATATATTTTATTTATTTATTTTAGAGAGGGGAGGGAAGGGAGAGAAACATCAATGTGTGGTTGTCTCTGGCGCGCTCCCTACCGGGGACCTGGCCCGCAACCCAGGCACGTGACCTAGCCTGGGTATTGAACCTTCAACCCTTTGGTTCACAGGCCCGAGCTCAATCCAGAGCCACACCAGCCAGGGCCAGGCTGCCCCTTTTTCATCCCCAAGCCCTGTGCCCCCACATCCCGCCCTGTCTCCCCTAACGCCCCCTCTCCATCCCTGCCACTGACTCACCGTAGGTGATCAATCTGCCCATGGGTTTGAGGAGGTTGTAGCCCTTGGCAGTATCTGACCCTCCCAGAGGGTCCATGACGATGTCCACGCCTGTCACGGAATAAGGGGGCCCAGGAACAGCATGAGAATCCCCCAGTCTGGAAACCCCCTCTCTGGCCCATGCCATCCCCTGCCCTGACCCCACCTTTGGGGGAGATCTTCTTGATCTCATCCACATAGTCAGTCGTGTGGTAGTCAATGGGGTGTGTGACCCCATTCTCCTTCAGCACCTCGTGCTTGCTGGCCGACGCCGTTCCGAACACCGTCACATTCTCCACCGTCCGGCACAGCTGCAGGGCAGCCATACCCACACCCCCTGCAACGAGATGTTTCACAAGGAGGGGCTACAGAGTCCCCCAGCCACCGCTCTCCATTCTCGCCTCTCAAGAACTGAGCCCATCACCCTCGTTTTGCCTGGGTTCATTTGGAGACTTTCTGCCCTCATCTTATGTCCAATTTCTATGGTTGAGAATTGGGGGAAGGGTGGCTGACTAGGAAGGGGTGCTGGGCGAGGGCATGTTGCTATGGATAGCACACCAGGCTGGACCTGGTGCCTGAATGTTGCCACAGCAACAATCCTGCGGAGGCCTTGGCGCCATAGGCCAAGGCAGCCACCGTTCCCATGACAACAGTCCAGACATGCTGCAGAGAAAGGGCCTAGAAGAAAATCCGGGAGGGGTAAGGAGCAGGGATAAAGGGAAGGGGCCTGTTACCTGCAGCCATGTGTACCAAGACGCTGTGGCCAGGCCGCAGGTTGCCAAAATCAAAGAGGACCATGTATGCTGTGATGTAATTGACCAGCAAGGCGGCGGCTTCCTCGAAGGTCATGGCCTCAGGCATCAGGAAGGTCTGGGCCGAGGGAACGGTCACCTCCTCCTGCCACATGCCCGACCGGATCAACACCATCACCCGGTCCCCTACCTTGAAGAATGGAAGAGGAGCGTGATTCGGTCACTCATTCATTCACCCACTGGCAGCTTATGATTTTCTGTTATGTACAAGGCCCTCTTCCTAGGAATGAAGCAGCAGCAGTAGTTGTGCTAATAATAATAATATCAAAAACAATGGTAACTCACCTTTTTTTGAGCGCTTACCAAAGTCCAGGCCCTACTGTAAGCGCTTCAGGTATAAACCTTTAATCCTCACACCAGCTCTGAGGCAGACACTATCCTTATCTCCACTCACAGATCTTAGACTTCACTATTGGGTAAGGTCCCTGGTGCGAGAAGCTTACAGTTAGGGCAGCGGGAAGCATTGTTAAAAGAGAGCAAACTGCTTCCGTTTAAAAAAAAAAAAAGGCCCCACTGTTTACTGGTGATATGACTTTGGGCAAATAAACAATTACTTAACTTTTTTGAGCCCCAGTTTTCCTATCTGTAAAATAGGGTAGATGTGAGGGTTAAATGGCAAAAAATCATTTAGTGATTTTTTCTTTGCCGAATGTGGGCCACACAGGAGATACTTAGTAGTGTTAGCTGATAACAATGACAACAATAATGACAGGAACAGTGGCTAGGAGGGGAGGTCACCCATCCAGTAACTGAAGGACGAGGAGAATGTGGTCAGGGCCATATCTCAGCACAGGTAAAGATCTCTGAGGAGTTAGGACTGGGTGTGTCACCTCAGGTGAAGTGTCTGAGTCAGCATGGGGGTGGGGGGGGCCCACTTTCACCCAGAGGTGGGGGGAGGGACAAGGACAGCCACATAACCCCTCCCACCAGGAAAAGGTATTTTCCTCACTCTTAGCCACCTGCAGGAGAGCCTCCTTTCAGGAAGGAAGGGGGGCAAAGAAACCAGAACCCTTGTCTGGGCATCCTCAGGGGAAAGGAAGGCCTCTCCTCGCTCTTCAGCGTGGAGAGGGAGGTGTGGCTGCTGTTCTGGGACAGCCCAGGTCTGTCTGAGTCCCTGCCAGGAACAATGGGAATTCTGTATATTAATGAGACCTAGGATCCACAGGGAAGGAGAATGGGACTCCCACACACACCCTTTTTCACGTCCTCAAGGCCTCACATTCCATTAACGAGGAGGATTGAGGGCAGGCTGGGATCTTTCCCTGTAAGCACTGATCTGCCATGAGGTCTGGGGAATAGAAGCATTCCACCCCAGGACGCAGGGCTAACAGATTCCGCAACCATCCTGGAGGACTGGGAAAAGTGCAGTGGTCAGACTGGGTGGCGGCCAGTCAAAGATCTGGCCCAGAACTAGGCTCCCCACTTACCCAGACTAAATGCCCACCCCTCAGCCCATCACAGAGCAGGGTCAGCCCTGATATCAGGAGGCAGGGAGGGCTCTCCCCACAGAACTCAGCCTCTTACAATCAGATTCTTACCCTGGACAGGATATCCTGTATTTACCAAGTGGAAAGTGTGGGGAGGGGAGATTAGGTGGGTGGCCTTCAGCATCAGCACCACCTATGACTCCCCGCCAATGAAAAAAAAAAATTCCTCTTAGCACCTTGTCAAAAGTGGATTATTTAGAAATCAGTGGAAAGGGTGGGGCCACAACTGAATGCAGGGAGAAGCCCTTTAAAGAAGAGATGCCTGCATGCACAATAAACCCAAGAATTCCAGCTCTGGGATCTAGGACTGGCAGGTCCAGCAGCAGAAACGCTACATCTGAGAGGCCTCTTTGCAAGGCCCTAAACAAATGACGTGCAAAGGCTCACCCGAGATCTCTGAAAAAGTTGGTCATTTGGAACTCTCGGGTGTCCAGGGTTGTAGCCAAGACTGATGATAAACGAAAAGGAGAAACAGACCGGCAGAGCTGGGCCAACCTGCTGCCGGTGCCACACCTCCCACCCCGGTCCAAATGGGCACCGCAGGGGTTTCTGAGGGTCCTCCACAAGGAAGGTGGAGGCAGGTACTGCCCCCCGCCCGGACCATTTCCCCAGGGCAGCCACGGGGGTCGTGCCTTGATGGCTGAGTCACCGCAGTAGAAGAGATTACAATCAAGGGAGACAGAGTCCAAAACAAAGATCCAGAGACCCAATCTCGACTCCGTCCCTCTACCTCACCCCGGCCACCACCAAAATCAGACTGGCAGCCTAGGGCCAGTGGACCGGTGGTGGCAGGCTCCCTCTCTTCCACGATGGGAGTGCCTCATTCTCTTGGCCCTGCTCTGGGAGGGGCCGCCTCACACACCCACAGACCACGGGGCTGCATGTGACTAGGGCTCTGGCACAGCCACGTGCCCCCGCCCAACTCCGACTATACAGCTCCTCCAGCTCCCTTGAGGAACGAGGCACCAACCGTCATTTAGGGTCAAAGACCACAATTACCCGGGGAGTGTTTGGTGGGCAGGGGTACAGGTGCGGTGTTATTGGGGATTGTGTGTGTGTGTGGCCGGAGGGTGGGGGGGCTGGAAGGTCACTACGCGCATGCGCGTGGGCGCCTTATTGTTTTCCCCCCACACACCTACCACCACCACTGCCGCTTCTGGGCGGCGGCCACAGTTAAAAATGGTTGGGAAGGGGACGATAACTCCGTCTCCACCCTCCCACCCGCAAATACAGATTCAGTTCTCCACTAGCCTCAGAACCCAGGCTCCTTTCCTACTACGCCTTCCATGCCCGTCTACCCGGGTCCGTGCCAGTTTCCCCTGCCCTGCCACACCCCCGGCGCCCGCCCACTCCCGCCGCACTACCCAGTGGCCTTTGGGCTGGTCCGCTCACCTTACGGTCATCGACTCCCTCTCCCACAGCGATCACGACTCCTGCTCCCTCCATGCCCGGGGTAATGGGCAGCGGCGGCAGCCGGTCGTACAGCCCCTGCCGGGCCATAAGGTCTGCGAAGTTGAGCCCACAGGCCCGGACGCGCAGCGTCAGTTGGCCGGGGCCGGGGGACGGGGGCGCGGCCGGCCGGCTCTGCAGCTTCACCTTGTCGTAGCCGCCGAAGCCGGTGAGCACCAGGCAGCGCAGCTGCGGCTGCGAAGGGGCGGCGGCCCCCTCCGAGGCCATAGGTGGCTGGGCGTCGCCAGCTGCTTCGGCATCCGGGGGCTGGGAAGAGGCGTCTTCCGTAGCCCCTGCCTCGGCCGCCGCCACAACAGTGGCCACCTCGGCTACCTCTCTCTCCGCGGACATGGCTGGGACTCCCGACGTGCGCTCACAGCTGGACGGAGGGTGCACAGCTGGGGAGGGCGGGGCGCGCGTCGGGAGGAGCTGCGGCTGCGGACTCAGAACCGTAGGGGCAGGGGGGCGGGCCCAGGGGCGGGGCCTCGCGCACCCCCTTAAAGGGCCAGGGCCACAGTACCAGTGCTGCGGACGCGTGAGAAGTGGAGATGAGGGTCGACTGCGGACAGACACATGCGAGGGCATTCTTGGAGTCATGTAGATCGCGATTTAATTCACCTACTTATTCATAATAAACCTTATGTAATTTAAAGACATGTTAAGGATTGAACAATTAAAATTGAAAAAAATGTTAAGGAGGAGGCTGAAGGACGACCCTAAAACCTGAGCAGACATGAGATTTGGGGAGCCGGCCACTGATGGACCGAAACCCAACCAAGTTGTTCCTCAGACCCTGACTGTACCCATTTGTGACCTATTTCATGTGGCCTAGCACTGGCAAACTTGGAGCAGGGAGACTGAGTCGTTAACACTTTCCATGTGATTTCGTTTGTTAAAGCACAGTCTCAATTTTCTCTTCTGTTAAATGGTGAAAATGTTGCTTGGTAAAGGGTAAAGATAAAATTAAATCGAGTATCCTCGATTCAAAGACACGCTTTTAAAAGGTAAAAGACGCCATATAAACGCAAACAGTGGCTTGATTATTGTTAGATTCCGATCAAGCCTGAAATGACTTAGAGCTTGTCTCTGGCTCCAGCAGGGCTGTGACTCTGGGCAATTGGATCTGCCTCTTCTTCACTCCCCAACTCCGTCTGCCCGTAGTATCCACCAGAGGACGCAGCTCCCCAAAAACTTTTCACCCTGTTCTTGGCTGCAGAAACTCATTCTTGCCTCTCCGCTAGTCCAGACCCGCCGTTAAGTCAAGATAGCCCCAGACTAGGCCATCCGTTGCCATGGGGACGGAAAGCCCTGACGTCACCACTTTCCTGGTGGGTGTATTGGGAGTCTGGACCCTCCTAACCCCAAGACTCCCTGCCGGGACATGGAGGAGGGAGACCGAACCCAAAAGGCTCCCTCCTTCTTCTACCATCTCGTGCCCCGCCTGCTCAGGAAGTCGATGGTTGTCCCCGCGCGTGTCCGCACTAGCACACCAGCGTGCCCGCTAGAGCAAGCAAAAGGCCCGAGCTGCGGGTGCTTGCTGATCCCACCATACCCCTCAGAACTTCGCCCAAGCTCCGCCCGCCCCCACCCCCAAGGAAGTCAAATCGGACAAATAGCCTGGCTCGGCCCGCCCCAAACCGGCAGGGGCCCCTTGGATCACAACAGCGCACTAAAACCTTGCTCTCGGGCCTTGGTTTCCTGGGGTCCCCCATCCCCCTCAGTTCCCCTGAGCCCCGCCTCCCGGGTGCGCGGGCGGGAGGCGGGGCCAGGGGCGCGGCCGCCGGGCTGGGGGCGGGGCAGAAGGGGGCCGCGGCCCCGGGTGGGGGTTCGGCGCGGGCCCGCGAGATGCCGGTGTCGGCGGCCCGAGTGGCTGCAGCTGCGGCGGCGGGGGAGGCAGCAGCGGGACCCAGGAGGGGGGCTGCGCGGCGGACCGGCGTGTAGCCGGGACCATGGAGGGCCAGAGCGGTCGCTGCAAGATCGTGGTGGTAGGGGACGCGGAGTGCGGCAAGACGGCGCTGCTGCAGGTGTTCGCCAAGGACGCCTACCCGGGGGTGAGGGACCCGCGTCTTGGGAGGGGGGAGCTGAGGCCGCGGGGTTGGCTGACTGGTGCCTGGGGAAAGGGCAGAAATGAGTGTTGGGGTAAGCAGGGACGAGAGACAGAGGCTCAGAGGACCGTGGGGTGGTGTTGGGGGCTCTGAAAGGACTGCAGAGGATTGGGATGGGAGGAAGTCGGGATCAGGGTGAGATGAATGGGGTTTGGGGGAAGCAGAGGATCCCAGAGGGGGCGCTAGGGGTATTTCGGAGGTCCTGGGCATCGGAGAGGGGAAGAACTAGGGTCTGAAGGGGCTGGAAGAGGGTCTCGGGATCTAACAGATTCCTTGAGGCACCGCTCCCAGGATCTCCCCTTTGCCCAACACCAGCCAACTTGTGTCCAGGGGCAGGGCTGCAGGGGGTGTGGGAGTGAGGAGGGCATCTGTCTGGGGTGAAGACTGGAGGATCTCATCTTGACCCATCCGTGTCTGCAGAGTTATGTCCCCACCGTGTTTGAGAACTACACCGCGAGCTTTGAGATAGATCAGCGCCGCATTGAGCTCAACATGTGGGACACTTCAGGTAACCAACTCTCTGGGGTCACCCTGACTTCCAGGGCCCCCACCCTGACCCCTCCTTTGGCTAGACCTTTAGGCTTCAGGTCGTTCAGCCCATACATCTAATTCTGGGTGGAAGGAAAATCCATTTTCTGCTTAGAGCCAGGGAAACTGAGGCAGAGCTTGCTGACATATGTAGAAACCATGTCCTGAAGAATAAAAGCCGAGTATCCAGTCCCCTCTGCTGGATTCTGCCTACCTGGGAAAGTTGAGAGAGAATGTTCTTTTTTTTTTTTTTAATTTGGGGACATGTTTTTTTGGAGGTTGGACTGGGTTTCGGAAAGACATTTAGAATTTCTTTGGGTGTGGGAACTACTTCTCCAGACTGAACTATAGAAATCTGAGATCAAGTCCCAAGAGGATGGGAGAGCGCGCTCTCCCTTGTCCGAAAAGGAGGAGGGTTTTTATTTTTACTCTGGTCCCCTAGAGGTCATTACAAGATGTCTGTCAAAGCCCAGGAAGCACATGCAAATTTCTGTGAGAATGTCGAGAGATTTCATGAGCTTTCAATCTTTTTCAGAAAAGATTGAATGATTACTTTTAGAGAAACCCCCAGGGAAGCAGAGAGCGGTTTTCTGCCATCTAACCTCCCTCTGCCTGTCCCCGCCTTGGAGAAACAGACTCCTTGATGGGTATTAATAACTGCTCTTTTCTGTTCTCTGCTCCTAGCATCTCTTGGCCAGGGTTGCTAAGGTCTCCCCTTCCCTTCCAGGCCTTTCCCCCACTCAGGACCCTCACCTGCCCTCTCCCCCTGTCTTCCCTCAGGTTCCTCTTACTATGATAACGTCCGGCCCCTGGCCTACCCTGATTCAGATGCTGTGCTCATCTGCTTCGACATTAGCCGACCAGAAACACTGGACAGTGTCCTCAAGAAGGTGGGAGCCTGGGGAGGCAGGAAACCGGGGAGGTGGGGAGACGAGAAAGCAACATGAGCCACCAGCTGGAGAATGTGTGAAGCTCTCATCCTCCCGACCCCCTTTCCTGGAAATCAGTTCTCAGAGCTGGCTAGGGCATCTGGGGGCAATGGGGGAGAGGAGGGAGAGGTACTCAAGAGATTTCTTAGCCACCCTCCCCCTCTCCTTGGGCGTGGGAGCCTCCCATGGACAGGATAAGAATGCTGCTCCTGGAGCCCAGGAAGGCCCTGTGGTCTCCTCTCCAGGCCCCTGTTTCCATGATAAAAGCCCATGGTGAAAGGACAGAAGTCAGCTAAGGCAGCCCCAGTTCCCAGGTGGGGGAGGGGAGGCTGAATCGGTCTGTTCCCAGGAACAAATTTGGGAAAGAGGGTGGGAATGGCAAAGCTCCAGGCTGGCAGACACTTCATGGGCCATGAATGAGAAGCAGGGCACAGACCGCACAGCCCCACCCGGACCCCGCTTCCCGCTCCTTCTCTCACACCCCCTCCCTGCTTGCAGCCCAAGCCCACCATTCCCGCGTCCTTTCCCCCACAGGACGGTGCAGAGCGGTGTTGGTGTCTGCCTGCTGTGAGGAAGGGTGGCCTCCCAGTGTGGAGCACGGCACGCAGTGTGCCTCCTTCTACTCCTCCGTAACTCTGTTTTCTTTCCCCAAATAGTGGCAAGGGGAGACTCAGGAGTTTTGCCCCAATGCCAAGGTTGTGCTGGTTGGCTGTAAATTGGACATGCGGACCGACCTCACCACACTGAGGGAGCTGTCCAAGCAGAGGCTTATTCCTGTTACACATGAGCAGGTGGGACCCTTGACCTTTGACCTCATCTCAACCTAGACTCCCAAGTCGGACCCTCCCAGTCTCTGATTTGAAAATACCTTATTTTGTTCATCCCTTGTCCTGGCCTCTGACCTCTGACCCGATCCCTTGACTGCCCCCCCCCCCACCTTGCTGAGCTGCAGGCTAGTCCTTATAACTTCCTTCATCTACTCCACCCGTCCAGGGCACTGTGCTGGCCAAGCAGGTGGGGGCCGTGTCCTACGTGGAATGCTCCTCCCGGTCCTCTGAGCGCAGCGTCAGGGATGTCTTCCACGTGGCCACAGTGGCCTCCCTTGGCCGTGGTCATAGGCAGCTGCGTCGTACTGACTCACGCCGGGGACTGCAGCGATCTGCTCAGCTGGCAGGACGGCCAGACCGGGGGAACGGGAACGAAGGCGAGATACACAAGGATCGAGCCAAGAGTTGCAACCTCATGTGAGGAGCAGGGGAGGGACAGAGTGGTGGGAGGGGTGTGAAGGGCACACTTGTTCCCCTGCCTACACCCTGGCTTCCTGACCTCTTGACTCTGGCTGGGACCTCAGGGCAGGCTGAGAGAGCAGTTCTCCTAGGCAAGGGACCCAGAGGCAGAGGGTGCCACCAACCCCCGCATCATCATGCCCCTCCTCTCCACAGGAAGCCGAGGGAGCTAGCAGGGCCAGCGTCTGGGCCAGGAGCTGGGATGGGGCAGGGGGCTGAGAGAGCTGGCATCAAGTAGTGACCTCGGTTGAGACTCAGCGTATGAAGGGTGCCTTCCTGGTCCCATATCCTGGTCCTGGCTTTCTTCCCTAAGAAACGTGTCCATTCCATGACTTTCTACTTCCTCTCCTCTCACTTCTAGAGCTGTTCTCACTCATCCTAACCCCCAGGCAAAATGCACTAAATTAAAAGGCAAATCGAGAAACCCCTCCTCCCATATACCCACCAGTCCTGGCTCCTTCCTCTCTTCCCCCAACAGTCCCCAAATAAAGCCCATGTCCATGGAAAACGGCTGTGGCTTTAGTTTTGTTGCTTTCAAAAAAAAAAAAAAAAAAAAAACCAGTTTACCAGTCTCTAGCAGCAGGAGGGAAAGTTAGACTTCAGGAAGAACTGGCTCACAGAGAAGAAGCAGAGGAAGTCACGGGTTGGATCAGCAGTGTCCTTTTAGGAGCCAGAGGTGGGGAAGTGAGATATTTTGGGATATCCATCTTAGTTAGTGACTAAGCCGATCTTAAAGCCATTGGGGGGTTCGGAAGTAGACTGATGTGCACTTCAGTCACTCAGCCCAGCTGGGGCCCCTGCCAGTGTGCGCAGGGTCCTGCTGAAGTAGTCTGGGCCCTTTGCTCGCCATTTCCGTACACCCCCACTTTGGAATCTTTTAGTGCTCTGGGAGTGGGGGTAGGGAGGGCCTCAAAAGCCTCCCCATCACAGAAGCTGAGCCTGAGCAGAGTGACGTTTACCAGGGAGGCAGAGGTTTGATTCCGGGGTCTCCTCGGAGTGGTGCTGGGGGGCAGGGGTTTTCACCCTCCTTCCATTCTGAGTTCCCTAATGATTTTGGAGGGAGCATCCACTGAGTTTAGGGTCACCCAGCCCCCTAGAGAAGGAAAGCTGGCGGAGGGGCCGGCTGGAACGCTCGTTGTCAGGAAAGACAGTGCTGGTCTGTTTTCGCAGGAGTCTGGTTTCACATTGTCCTGTATTCCCTCCCTGGCTCGGGTCCCACTGGCCTCTTTTCGGTGACATTCTCCCCCAGGAACCATCCCAGGCCCTCCCCTCCCCCAGCCCCAGACAGTTCTTCCAGACACACTCTGGGACAGAACACAGACCTTCCCTTCCCATCTTCTGGGCTCCCCCCTAATTCACGGCCCATCCTTCCCTCATTCATTCAGCAAATACGTACCGAGCACCAACTGTGGCCAGACACTGGCTTGGGCGACTGAAAGGACCAGTCTCTTTAATCCGGGGACCAGTCCGTCAGGAAAAAGAGGTACCCCAGGTGTGACAGCGCCTTGGTGGCGGGAGCCAGTCCTCGGAGCCAGGGCCTGAGGGTTGAAGAGGAGTTTGCGAGGCAGGAAAAGAGCAGGAAAGGCACTCAGGACAGAGGGCAGAGCATGTGCGGACACATGGACGTGAGAGAGAACACGGCGCGGGTGGGGCTGCCGTGGCGGGAAGGGCAGAAGGCAAGGCCGGGAGAGTACTGTGAGGCCAGCGCAGGGCCCGCAGAAGAACCAGGGCTTCCTTCTGAGGAGGCGAGCAGGCACTGGGGATTTCAAGCAGAGAATGACGTGACCAGATTTGACTTGGGGATAGATGGTTATCTGAATGAGGGGATGGGCGCTGGGGGATTTGGCTCTGAGATGTGTCATTTAAAATCGCTTCTCCTGCCCTGGCCCATGTGGCTCAGTTGGTTGGGCGTCCTCCCAAACAGTGAGAGGCGGCTGCTTCCATTCCTGGTCTGGGTTGTCAGTCCGTTCCAGGTCGGGGCACCTACGACAGGCAACCGATCAATGTTCCTCTCCCTTTCTTTCTGCCTGCCTTCCCTGTCTTTAAATACATAAAATCTTTATAAACCAATCAATCAATCAATCAATCAGTGAATCAATCACTTCTTCTCTCCCCAGGGCCCAGCCTGGAGTGGAAAAGAAACCCGCATCCACTCCTGGCTCCCCAGACACTCCTTTCCCTCCCTCTCCTGCAGGCGCCTGTCCCGGTCCATCTTAGCCAGTCTCCTCAGGGATTCTGGGACAGCTTCAGGGCCTGGGGCACCCCACCCTCTCAAACTGCGGCCTGGTGAGAGGCTGATCCTGGTGAGAGGCTGATCCTGGCCCTCTGCAGAGACCTGGACTGAGGGCGCTGGAAAGGGCTGGGGTTCCCAGGCCCATCTCTCAGCGTCTAGTCCCAAAGGACTAGCTCCTCCCCCACAGGGAACTAGCAACTTGGAATTTTGGGCTACGTGGCTTCTCTTTTCTTTTTCTTTTCATTGATTTGATTTATTTATTAGAATTTTTAAATTTTAATTTTTTTTATTTTTTATTTTTTCAAAAGATTTTTATTATTTTTAGAGAGAGGGGAAGGGAGGGAGAAAGAGAGGGAGAGAAACATCAGTGTGTGGTTGCCTCTTGTGTGCCCCACACCGGGGCCCCGGCCCTACAACCCAGGCATGTGCCCTGACTGGGAATTGAACTGGCAACCGTGTGGTTCGCAGGCCGGTGCTCAATCCACTGAGCCACACCAGCCAGAGCTGTTTTTTATTTTAGAGAGAAGGGAAGGGAGAGAAACATGAATTGGTTGTCTGGGACCGAACCCACAACCCAGGCATGTGCCCCAAACCGAGGACTTTTCACTTTACAGGATGATGTCCAACCAATTGAGCCATACCAGTTGGGGCTCTTTTTATCAATTTTAGAGGGGGTGGGGGAGAGAGACAGAGAAACAAACATTAGTTTGTTGTTCTACTTATTTATGCATTCATTGGTTGATTCTTGTATGTGCCCTGACTGGGGATTGAACCCACAACCTTGGTGTATCGGGAGGATGCTCTAAGCAACTGAGCTGGCCAGGGCCAGGGCCTCTCTTTTCCACTTTGACTTTGGTACAAAGCAGGCCCAGGCCTGCAACAGTGAAAGTGCAGTATGTGTGCCCCTCTCTACTCCCAGCCTCCCTCTCCTGCCGTGGTCGGGAAGGCAAACGCATTTCAATATCCGCCTAAAGCAAACATAATTAGGAAGATAAATCAGTTGGAGGAGCCCCCAAAGTTTAATACATTTCCAACACCACTGGCAACAGATTCTGGTCCCCTCTGTAGGTCTTGGTTGCAGACGTTTTATTTCCGGGGAGGAGCTGTACCTCTGCGCTGAGGAGCCCAGTAGGTAGGAGGTGGCAATGGGGCCGTTACCAGATCCTCGAAGCCCCTGCAGGCTGGAGGGAGGGAACCTAACTCCCACCCCCACCCCAGTTGTAGGAGTCAGACTCAGCTTCCGCCTCTGCAGCTGTTTCCCCCGCAAATTAGACACCCGTTTGGGAAACAATGTAGCCTCGTTAATCACTTAATGAAATAAACAACTAATCATGCTGTGATGCTTTCAGTGTTTCTTAACCTCAGCAATCAGCCTGTCCAGAAGGGAGGAGGGAGAAGGAAGGGCAGGGGCAGGGGCAGGGGCAGGGGCTGGGTGTAAGCCCTGAAATGCTAGAGCTGACAGAGGGTTATCTTGCCATGCCAGCCTTCCCTGGAGGGACAGTCATATAAAGAGCTTAAGAATTGGAGGCAGAGGTTTCGAGGTCCGTGTCCCAGCCCTTCCCCTTCCTCCCTGGGGAACCTCTGGCAAGGCCCCGAGCCTCCTGACCCTCAGTTTGCACATCTGGAAAAAGGGAGCTGGCACCACCTCTACCTCGTGTTGTTGAGGAAGACTCAGAGGAGAAAGGATGTTAGTGAGGGCTGAGCTGATGACAACCTTTATTTTTTTACAACATAGACATCCAGTGCTTCGGAGCTGGGCCTGAGGCAATCAGGTGAGGCTTCTCGGAGGGGGTGCCTGTGCTAGGGATTCAAAGGCTGGAGCAAGGGGCAAACACAGGAAGGGGAGGTGGCTGTGCCTTGTGGGCACACCTGTCTTAAGGATTAGAGCGAACTATCGTGGCTCCTCCAAAGACTAGGGCTCTTGGTCCCCATTTTTCCAAATGCCCCCCATTACCTTTTCCGAAGTCTCTGGGTGAGGGCCCCATGTTGCCATGGTGACCCCACCCCAGATAGACCGGTTCTGAAGGCTGAGGGAGGTAGGAAGAAGGGGTCCTGTCCCCGAGGGTGCCAGTGGACACCAGCAATCCCACACAGCTCTCTCCGCCAACTCTGCTCTCGCTTCCCCAGGAAAGGGGTTCCCCTCTTCTGTAGTGTCCCCCCTTCCCTCTGTCGACAAAGGACTTTGTCCGCACACTCCAGTCCCTCTCCTGCCTCCTCCTGCTGGGTTCCCAGGTCCCTCTCCATCTCTCTAGTCAATCCCCTACTCCCTCTCCTGAAGGTTTGGGGGTAAGGGTGTGAGAGGGGGTCTCCAGCTCGAAGCCGTGGGGTGATTCGCAAGCAACTACCTCCCAGGAGCCAGAGAGACAAGAGGGACACATATGTAAGTGCTCCTACCCCCAAGAAAATGCCTCTGCTGTTGACTCCTAAATAACAGATGTCTGTCTGCATATTAATGAGGTTGGACGAATAATTGGTGAGTTTTTCATTCAGTGTCAGAATGAACCCAGAGGCCTTATGTTCATGCACATAGACACCCACTCACCAACCGCCCGCCCCGCTCTGCCCTTCCCCCAGAGCACAATGAGACAGACGCAGATGCTGCCAACCGCCAAGCTTGACCCGCAGAGGGAAGGGGCAGGCAGGGAACTGGGGGGACGTCAGCAGGAGGGAGACCTCAGAGGTCTGGGACTGGGCTTGTCAGGTTTTTCCCTCTTGATTGCCATCTCCCCAGCCCCCCAGAGGCAAAAGCTTGTGTTTGTGAGATTTCACCACTGTGCAGAAAGGGCCCAGAGGAAGGTGGGAATCTGGGGAGGCAGGCACTGCCTAGGGGAGAGCAACAAAGCAGTGGCTTCTTGCAGTGAGCTTGTGCCTCCCCTGAGCCCGGAATCAGCCAGTCTCTTGCCCTGCTTTTCAGCTCCTGTGCTAGGGTGGGAGGTGGAAGAACAGAGGTTTTGGAGTCGGACAGGTACCACTTACCAGCTGGGTGCTCTGGTACAAGTTACCTAACCTCTCTGGGCCTCTCACTCTCCTGCTCACTAAGCATATCTACTTACCGTGCAATATTGAAAGGACAAAATGAGATCATATCATGTGTCTTAGTGCTTGGTTTGTCATAGGTCACGACACATATGTGTCTCCTCCCCACCTACCCCCCACATACTAAGACAGTTTGAAAATTGCTACCTCTCCTATCAGACCCATCCTTGTTACGATGGGGGTTAATCAGAAGTTTAGTCATTACCCTGGCTGCCTGGAAACCGAGAGGAAAGGATAGAGAGGGGCAGGAGTAGAGAAAGAATATCAGATGGCCACAGGAGAGAAAACTGATGGAAACGAGGTCCGGAATAGAAGGAAAGAAACCACAGAGATGAAGACCCCTGAGCCAGCTGGAAATGGGGTAGGCGTGGCCAGCAGGTGCAGCGAACGCTGGGACGAGCCTAGAATCTAGACTAGATTCCAGAAGCCCCAGTTCTCCCGTGAACTCACTGTGGGAGTCTACTTAGCAAGTCTCGCCCACTCTCAGCATCTCAGCCTCCTCATCTGTGAAAGGATGGGGTTGGTTTGCTCTCTAAGGTCCCTTCTCATTGTGTGAGAGTCCTCGTGGCCTGGGGGAGCACAGGGGAGGGGAGGGGAGGCGCACTTGCCACCTCCCCACTACGGCCCGTCAGTCACTCTTGCTTTGTCTCTTCCTTCCCTTGGTAAATGGATCTGCTGCGCCAGCAAACAACTGTCCATTGTGTCCTAATGAGGGACGAGCAGGGAAAACCAATCACTTATGATGCAAATGAGCGGCGGCTGCAGCCTTCGCTTCCACTGAGTGCCTCTCCCCCCCCAGACCCCAGCGCTGCCCCATTGGGCCTCTCTGCCTAGCCCCAGTTCCCATCTGGTCCTGGAGGAAAATGGGGGAGGCCCTTCCCATTGTCACTCATTGTCACTCCCTGCAAGGAGCCTCAGCCCTCACAGCCTTGAGAGGCCCAGCTTCTCTGTCCTCTCTCCGGGCAACTCAGTTTTTGTTTTTAACTGAGGTGAAATTTGCATAACATACGATTAGCCGTTTGAAGGCGTACAGTTGCGTGACCTTCCGTGCATTCACCGGGTGCTGCAACCAGCACCCCTCTAGGCTCGGGAGTTCTGCCCTCTGCCCATCTGCACACGCCACGGCCTCCAGCGGGGCACAGGGCAGCTGCTGAGGCCTCAGCCAAGGTCAAGGAGTAATGGAGGCTGGTGTTGTGCTAACAGCTGAGAAAAGTCCACAGCTGGCTTGGGGCGAGGGGGACAAGCCCCGCACTTTGGGATGGAGCTCGGGGAGAAGGCTTGGGCTTCGGTGGGAAGGGAAAGCTCATCAGTGCCTTCCTCAGCACAGGCCTGGGCCGTATCTGTAGCAAATGGCCACTTGAATTCCTATGGAGATTTCTTCCCCCCTGAGTTCTCTGGCATTTGGTTAGACACCAGATCTAGGTTTCCATGGCTTTCAGAGCCTCTGTGGGCTTGGGGATGATCCCACTTTGGCAGCTGCGGGGCACCCTAAAACAGCCCTCACAAGCCCCGTGCCTCTATGAGAGAGCTGCCCGCAGCCACCCCAGGGACGGGCAGGATTCACCGAGGGGAGATTTTCTATCTATCTACTTGGCACTAGTTTATCCCAGAACCCTATACCCCAACAGCCGGGAAAACCCACGTAAGTTGTCACTGGAGTTTCTCCTGCTAATATACAGTACCATTTGGTTTTGTGTCATTTTCAAGAGAAGATGGCAAACATCTGCTTACCTGTGTGTCTGTTACCTTCACCTTTTTTTTTTTTCCTTCTCTAACCTTGAATGTGCGGTAATGCTTTAAAAATAAATAAACAAACAATCAACTCCTCTGGAATTAACCAGTGCCAGCTGCTGCAGCATTGCGGAGAAAAAAAACTTTACAGGGTCACGAACTTTATTCTATCTTCCGCAGCGCCTGCCCTCACTCACCAGTCCACACTCCCTCTCTCCCAGACAAAACACAGTCCGGACAATATAATGAGGGCATTGCCATCTGTGGCCTAATGAATAGGGACTCCTGGCCTGGTTAGCTCCAGGTCTGCCACCGATTCACTAGGTGACCTTGGGCAACGGCCTGGCCCTTAGTTTCATCACCTATAAAGTGGGGATAACAATCTTTACCCTGGCCATCTCCCAGGGAACGATTGAGGAGGGAGAAATAATGGCTGCACCAGTGCTTTGAACTCGCAAAGAGATGATCATGAACATCGTAATTATTTCTGCAGGGATGGCGGCAGCAGCTTATTTGTCCTGAGCAACCAGCCTGGAGGTGGCCTTGCTGGAGGACGCGTGGGTCGGGGAAACTGAGGTTCTCAGTCTGGGTGGGTATTGTTTTGATTAATCACAAAGGGGTAGGCTTCGTGAGAGGCAAAAGAGAATCGAGGAGGAAATCTGTACTTGTGGGCCGAGGAGAGGAAGGGTGATTCATTGTTGGACATTTAGATCTTTTATATTGTTTTTGGAGTGAAGCGGGGCCCTGGCAAAGTGGAAGGGAATGCCCGCTCCCAGGGGAAGAATGTCGAATATCGGTAGTTTACCAGGGAACAGAGTTTTTGAGGGCGAGGTCCGCAGTTGGATAAACCCTTCACTCAGTTGAGACCATTCATTCTCCCTTGAACTTACTCATTAAGAAAATACTCATTGGGTACCTAGCAAGGAATCTGCCAGGAGCACAGCTGGGGTACAGCAAAGACAAAGTGGTACTAATCCTGCCCTAAGGACCTTCTAGTCAGATAGAAAAATAACTTACCAAAGGGAAAAAGTGTCATAAATAAGGCGAAACTCCTGCAGTGCTCCGAGTGGGGGGAGGTTCTGGCCTGGAATACCGGGAAGGCTCTGTGGGGGGGTGGGGGGTGGGTAGGCTTCGGGCCCGTGGAGACAGCAGACAGAACTGGCTCAGCACAAGGTGCGGCGTGAGCAAAATCTGTAGGTCCCCAGTTATTGGTCAGGGTGCCTGAAAGGGAGCAGCAGGCAAAGCATGGGGACATTGGGTTGGGCTTTGCAGGGAAAGTCTGGGGAGACGAGGTGGGTGGGCCAGAGAAATAACATCCTTAGAAGACTCTGTTCTCTGGATTGGGTGCTGCCCCCTCCCCATTCCAGCAAGTGGAGTTCTTACTTGGGCCTTCTGGAATCTCCTGGCTTCCTTTTCACCTGGCCAAATCCTTCCCGAGCTCCAAGGGCCAGCTTGAGATGCTTCACCCAGAGGTTCCCCCATAACAGGCAGAGCCTGACCCCACCCCACAGCCCCCAAAGGGCTTCCGAACCAGAAGGCACAATTCTGCAAAGATTTTCTGGAGCTTTCTTGCCTCACCCATTGAACAGTGAGCAATTTGAAGGCCAGAAATGGTGTAGGGAGCTGTTTTGTGTGGCGTGGAAATGTAGCTCAGCCCACGTGGAAAACCAGTGGGGAGTGAATTGGCATGCAGGACCATGCCCACAGAGAGGTTCTCCCGTGGGGAATCAGGCCTGCATTGTACCTAGGCCGCTATGAGACTTGCTTTTGCTAAAACTCCCTCACCCTGAATTGAGGCAGCAAGTGCTTACTGTAACTTCCTAAAGTCTGCTAAACCTCCCAAGTATGGAGTGTGACCGGTTGAACCACTTTTCCCCTTGGTCTGCAACATCCTTCTCTTTGAAGTAATTAGCAACATTCTTTCCTCTGTTATCCGTAAAAGGTAATCACCTGCCGTGAATCTGTGCATAGTAAATGAGGACAGTCCTCAGTGTAATGTGCCCAGAAAAGCAATAAAAGCCTGTCCAGGCAGGAGCCAGGGCCCACCCCTCTCTCTCAGAGAGTGGCCATGCCGTCCCGTTTTCTCCACAGGACTTCTGTGGTCTGTGTGTATTTGTTCATAGCAGCCGCAATGCACACGGATCCTGCAGGCCAGGATCTGCATCAAAATGGATCTTTTCTCTCTTCCACAGCCCTAGTGAGTGCACATACTTACACACACACACACACACACACACAGGCTACCACAGAAGTGGGCATGGGTGCTCCCCTCAATCATTGAACCTATTGGTTTTTTTAAAAATGAACTTTTTAAAAAGTTCATTTATGTATTTCTTTTTAGACAGAAGGGAAGGGAGGGAGAGAAACATCAATGTGTGGCTGCCTCTCACACTGGGGACCTGGCCCGCAACCCAGGCATGTGCCCTGACTGGGACCCTTTGGTTCACAAGCTGGCACTCAACTCACGGAACCATCCCAGCCAGGGCTCCTTCCCTCTTAATTTAGTCATCTTCTCCCATCCGCCTGCTGTTTGTCCCCTTGGGGTCCCCCCGTCACACGTCTACAGGTCTGCCTGCCTTTCTCCCTCTCGGCCACCTGTCTCTTCTCCCCTGAGAGCCCACTGGTCCCCCAAAATCTGTGAGCCGACTCTCACAGGGCAGGTTGTCTGTGCCTTGCTCTTCATCCGTCAATAAAAATAAATTACAAAATCACTTGTTTTATTTGTTCTTGCTACCTTGAGGGCTGTCTGAAATTGCCTTTCTTGGGAAAGCTGTATTTGCATATTCTCTGTGCTGGAGTCAAAGGCTGCAGCTGGGGTTTCGCTGCAATTTAAATATTAATAATACCTCCTAAACCGCTAGCTGGGGACTTTTTTTAACAGCCTGGCCCTTCTGCTCCTAGGTTGCTAACATAATTTAATCTTTGTCCTTTGCTTTGTATTTGTTTAAAGGGCCATTTTCAAGTCAACTTCAGCCAGCTGCTGCGGCCTTATAGGTAGGAACTAACTATTCAGCCCATAAACCTTAGTTTTTCTTAACAGCCCCAAACTAAGATTCAGTTCACTCTGGAGACAAAAGATTAGGCCATAAGTAACACGTTATACCAATTAGCACCCTCTTTCACTAAGCCAGGTTCTCAACCTTGAGCTTGCTTCTGAGTCCGATTGCCGGGTCCCACCCTGATTCTAATTCGGTAGGTGGGCCAGGATTTTCGTCTCTAACAAGCTCCTAGATGATATTGTTACCCACCTCCCATCTCCAGCAGGGGACCATGGATTGAGAGTCACCACACTTCACTGCACAGTAAACTGCTTTATGGTTCCAGGTCCCCGAAACTAGAAGTCTGAAATTCTTGTCCCTTGGCCCCCATAAAATGGGGTGCGTCTCTGTAGTTCTCCATCTGCTCAAACCATTGCCTAAGGTTTCCCTGATCGTTCAGACTCATCTCAGGATCAGCTCCCCTCGCTCTTCCCCAGCCCCTGCTTGCCACAGGCCCGGGTTGTCTCCAGGTCTCCTTAATTACCTGCTTGCCCAGATTCATTTCTTTAATTTTCTCCTCGTTATGGGCAGATTTACAGGCTGTTTGAGGGAGCTACACATCACTGAAGTACGGGAAGGGGGCCTCTGGCTCAGCCATTTCACAGCCTTTGATAAGCAAGCTCCCAAGGTGCCCGGCTAGCCAGCCCCATTCTCTGTTGGGCTTCTGAGGCTGGACCTGCAGCGCCCCCGCACCCTGCGCTCCCTCTGCGCTGCCTGCCTCTGGCGCTGCCTTATCTACAACTCGCAGCCTTTCCAGGATACATTCTGGGCGGCTCAGCCCCTTCTGCTCCAACCTCCCCAACACTGATTTCTTTCCTCTTCTCCTGCGTGTTTTTCAGCCAAATACTTCGTTGGTGATTCTGGTTGTATTTTTGAGAGAGATAATCTGTCAAGTTCTTCTCTAGGGCCCTCTCTGTGCCTGTGTGACAATCCTTCCTCTTCTTCCTTTCCAGCTCCTTTGCGTAAGTTCATTTCCTGAAATTGTTACCAGACAGGGGGCCTGGCCCCGAGCAGGTCTACCTAGGGCCGGCTGAAGCGTGTGGGTTCTTGACTTTGTGTAGGAAAGCTTTCACAACACGAATCCAGGTGGCTGCACGGATGAGTTTATTAAAGCTGGGGACAGCGAAACAAGGAAGGGCTGAGCATGGAAGAAGCAACAGGAGAGGGCGTAAGCTGGGCTGCCTTGGCTCACTGGGAAGGTGGAGAAAAGGGGGCCCTGGGGACAGGTTAAGGGGATGAGCCTGGGACAAGCTGCCAGCTGCCCACTGCCTTAGAGTTTAGGAGACATGTGCCCATGAAGAAAGTGGGGGCGGGGGGAGAAGGGAATGGCGAGGTATGCTCCCCAGAGGGAGACCCTGTACTTGGTACCTTTGTCTCGAGGCTTTTCTCTCTCTTGCAGGCGGGAACTTAGGGGAGGGCTCAGGGGAGGGTTCCGGTAGAACATTCATCAGTTCTCCAGGTGTGCCCTTTCGGGGTCCTGGTCTCCGCTGATTGGTCAGTGACCGGCAGGGGGTCTTAGTCATTACACCTGGTTCTGGCACAGCCCACCTGGTTTTGCTGCTTTTCCGGGGCCTGGAGCTGAAACACAGCTGGGGCCTGGCTGTTGTCTCCGGGGAGGAAAGGTTGCCCTGGGGGTGAGGTCCTTGTTCTCCCAGTTTTGCCCCCCCAGGCCTTCTGCCCCGTGACCACCTGCACCTGGCTGTACATTGCGAAGCCAGTTCGTTCAGCCATCCGTCCCAGTTTCCCTTGGCAAGGAATTTCCTCAGCTTTTTACTATCCTGTCTCAAAGTGAGATAAAGGCCGTACAGAAAGTAGTTCCCACAACACTGCTTTGCCCAGAGAGGGTTAAAAATTGTGGGATGGAACAGTGGGGAGACATCTTAAAGCCAGAGGTAAAAGGAACAAGCAGATTTACTCCATCATCAGGTGAGACTCTTAAACCCAGCCAAGCATCATGAGGCAGGGCCAGAAGTTGACTTCCAGGAAACGGTTACAGAGCTTTTAAAAAAAAAAAGAAAATCGGGGGGACAACTGTTGAGAGACTTGAGCCAATCACAGAAAATGTTTTAATGTGTCTTAGTCATCCCTGCTCTCAGCCAGGATTCCTGGGAAGGCAGGCTGTCCTAGATAGATGTTGCTTTTCCATTAACCCATCAGTGATGGGGGCTGCGGACTAAGGCCTGGCTCAACCCCCCCCCCCCCCCCCCCCGCCGGCCCCAGCAAGCCGTGGTTTGTCAATGGAAATGAAACACTTCTGACCGGCTGGGTGTGTAGCACTTGCTTCCTGCCTGCCTTTACTGCCAACACTGAGATCCGTGGATGCCCCCGGGCAGGTAGACAGGGGCTGGCATGGGTCCTAGAGAGGTCGTGCTATAGGCGGGGCTGAACTGGAAGGCTTTGACATCTGAAAGATGAGCAATCATCAGCTGGGGTGCTGGATGGGAGCGGAAACAGGAGTAGCCATCATCCAATCCGGTAAGTCCCTGTGCCTAGGGCTGCTTTCGCAGGCAGAGCTGCCACCTGGAGGCAGGGCCCTTCTACCGTCTTCCTCCGCGAGGATCAAAGAAGTTGGAGAGCTAGTTCCCCTCACGGCCCACTCCTCTCCCCCAGTTCTCTTGAGGCTTGAAGCGGTGCCTTCTGACCTGGGGTCAGCGACTGATGCCAACGGAAAGCTGACTGATGGGACAGAAAGAGCACCGGTGCATCTCCGAGCTCTGCAACCTTTTGAGCAAAATCTTTATTTTCAGTTCCCATTCTTCAAATGAGGTGACAAATACCCACTTCATAGAGCTGTGATGAAGACTAAATGACATAAAAATGTAACAATGGCAGCTCATTCCATTTTTCTCTGTTCTTCCCTCACCTGCCCACCCTCCTTACAAGTACGGCAGCACCGAATTGTGTGCGATTTCATTCTCTTTGCCTCACAGAGGATTCCAGTCTATGACAGTGTAAAGACCGAGAAACGAGGACACAGACTATTACCTGTGGATTAGGCATGTTAATTCCAAAGATGTCCTCCCTAGATTTCTGTCCGCTGGTTACTTCATCAAACAGGGGTTTGGGTACTGCTGTGAAGAGGCCCTGTAGCTGCACTTAAGGCGACGGACTGTGACACAGACGGTCACCCTGGATTACCTGGTGGGCACACTCTAATCACTTGAGTCCTTAAAAGCAGAAATTCTTGCCTTGACCGCCGGCTCAGCTGGTTGGAGCATCACCCCATACACCAAAACGCTGTGGGTTTGATCCCTGTCAGGGCACATACCTGGGTTGCAAATTCAATCCCCAGTTGGGGCATGTATGGGGGGCAAGCGATCGATGCTTCTCTCATTCCCTTCCTCGGTCTCTAAAATCAATAAACATATCCTCGGGGGAGGATTAAAAATAGATAAATAAAACAGAAACTCTCTGGTAGGAGTTAGAGAGATGAGACAGAAGAGGAAGTCGGAGAGTCCACATGTGAGAAAGACTGGACCAGGCGTGGCTGGTTTTGGAGGAGGCAGGCGGTCAGAGCTGGAGGCGTGGGAGGCCCCTGGGAGCTAAGGTCGACTTCTGGCCAGCAGAGAAACGGAGCCCCTGCGACTGACCGCAAGGAACAATTTGGCCAACAACACGGAACTGAGAAGTGGATTCATGTCCCAGAGCCTCTGGAAAGGAACACAAGCTTGCCGGCACCTTCATTTTGGCCTTGTGAAACCCGAAACAAAGAAACCAGCTGAGCCAACTTGGCCTTCTGACCTACAGAGCTAACACATAAATGGGCATTGTTTTAGCCACTATATTTGTGACAATTTGTTATGGCAGTTAATAGAAGCGAATACGATAGGCTGTAAAGACCCCTAATAACTCGCGGAGGGAGGCGTTATCGCAAACCCCGCTGCACCGACGAGACTACCGCGCAGTGAAAAGGCTGAGAAGTGAGTGCGCAGGCGCGAGCATGTGCGCCAAGTTTATTTGCAGGTGAACAGTACAACACTTACAAACACACCACGTGCAGAGAGGTCAGCGCTGCCCCCATACACTGGGGGCTGGGGAAGACCGAAGTCCTCCCAGCGGCCATAAACAGTCCCGGGTAATGAGTTTATGAAAAACACTTTCTCTTCCTTCAGCAAACAAAATTATTTATGAAGCTGTACATTCAGCAATGGGGAGCAAAAGGAAAAAAATTACCTCAAGGAACGCAACAGCTCCTTTCCTGGTGGGATCCGTCATTTTACAGACATGAAATATTCATATCAGAGACCTTACATTTCAAGAGGAATGGGTTACATATCAGAGCCACCAGAGCAAATATTTTTTTATTACCAACAGGGAATTAGAAGATTCTCCTTGGACACCAGTTCTTGCCCAGACTTTTGGAGATCAGGGTCAATGTGACTGCCCTCTCTAATTAACCCTCAAATTTCCCATTCCTATCCACTCCCTGCCTCTGACTTCCCCGCCAATGCTCCACTCCAGCCTTCAAGAGCTGCCCACGGACTCTTAAGTCTTATCACAGGTCCCTAAGTACTCACCTTCCACTTAAGGGTTTGACTCTTGGCCTTTATGAACAAAGGGCTTTAGAGAAACAAATTCAGGGAAACATCTACTCTGAGCCCAGCTACTCTGTGCCCCCAGCTCTAAGCCAACAGCCCCAGTACAAGGACTGGGGCTGATAAATAATGAATCAGCATCTTGCTCAATTGGTGGCATTTAAAATTCTTTTCAGGTGAAAAATTACCACAATTTCGTGCTCATGGCAGATGTCAAAGGGAGACGTGAAGCAGAACATCTTTAAGGGGCCCCGGCACAGCCAGAAGTCCTTTTCAGGCTGAAGTCCATGAAATATTTAGTAACCAGGACTGTGGAAGGACTAAAGAGGAGAACCCAGGGCCTGGAAAGAGGCCACTTCTTAGGCTTATCCTCGGGGCCCGGTGGAGACAGGCTCTGTAAACAAGACACACGGGGCTGGTGGCCGTCAGCAGCAGCTCTGGGCGGGCCGGGGGACCAGGTAGGCGTCCAGCTCCTGGCACTGGTAGAGGGCCACGCTGTCCAATACCCACTCTCGGGTCACCACAGGTGCCTCACACACCTGCCCAATCACTGAGGACAGAGAACACAAGCAAAGATTAGTGGCAATTCACGTTCTGCCAGACCAGAGCCCAGTCAGTCCTGGCTGGGGACCTGCTTCTATGGGTTCTCATGGTCCCTGTGGGAGGAGCCTGAATGTGGGTTTTCAGCGATGCTGCAGGACGTAGGACCTCACTCAGGAGCCTGAGGAATGACTGCTGGCGAAAGCCTACTGCTTCTGACCACTTTATGAACATAAGCTCCACTCTGTTACGGGAGCTTATGAAAAGTCATCAGAGAGGGCAAAAGAGTATGGAAATTTGACGATGGGGAAAACATATTTGCAATATCTTAACCTCCCCCCATGGAAATAGTTCATGCATTACTTTCATAATGCAAAATAAACCAACAAACCAAAAAAAAGTTTAAAAGGACATTTTAGCCATTCATTCATCCACAAATATTTGTTGAGCTCCTCAGAGGTGCTGAGAACTGTGCTGATTAAGCACCAGGTGGCCTGTGGTGATACATAAGACTCCAGGTGACACAGACACGTGCCTGCAGCCTTCCGAAGCCCCGCACAGGTGCACCACCCACTCCAGCTGATCTGAGCGGGACGCCCAGGCCTAGAAACACCGCAGCGATCTGCACGCTTCACCCGGGCTCTCTAGCCCGCACTCCTCCTGATGAAGGTTTTACAGCAAGACTTACCGTGGGAGCCACTGTCCTCTGTCCAGGCATCCGGCTGCGTGACCACAACCTGGTGAGTGCCCTGCGTCCCCAGGGAGGAAACGACATGGAGGATATCAGAACAGGACTTTGGGAACAGTCGCTTCGCCTCTCCTTGGTGGTGTGCTGAAGCAGGCTCCTCTGGGGCAACCACCCAGAGGAGGGGGAAGGGCACGCGGCAGAAAGGGTTGGAGGCGAAGAGCCTTCCCTGTGTATTAAACACGTCTAGCTCTCAGGTCCTTGCTCGCCCCTTACAGATGGAGACTGCTGGCACAGACACGTGGTCAGACAAGGCTTGGGGAGGAGAGAAGCTCGGGCTACACTGGGGTGCGAAGGGGCAGTCACGGGGACTGACGGGGGCCGCCTAGCTCAGTCACCAGGCGGAATATCGTGTCCCCCGCCCCCGACAGGGCACCTAGCGCTTACCTCGCCCACGGTGAACGCTGAAGGCTCCTTCACCACGGCAGCCCCACAAAGCCGCACCATCCACTCTAGCTGATCTAAAGAGGCATTTAGACAGAAAATCACCAGTCATCTACACATTTAAGCCAGGCTCCGTACCCCACACTCCTGGAGTGAAGACTTACAGCAAGACTTCTCAGTGGGAGTCCCTGTCTCTTTGCCCCAAAGGGACACAAAGGCTTTCGAGTAGAGGGGTATGGATTCCAAGTTAATTTGTCACTGAAATGCTACCTATTCTGGTTATCGGTCCCCATAAGGCCACTTGGCAGATAAGGTTTAATAGTCTCTCAAATAAAACACAAGAAAAGATCTAATTTCCATTAATTTGCTAAACTGCTGGCTGAGATACTGTGAAAAAAACACCCACTGTCTTCCCTACCTCCTTGCCTAATTCTATCGCTGGCAACTGATAATCACAGCCACTGAGCGCGCCACACTCGCCGGTAATTACTGTAAATGTCAAGAGATGGGAAAACAGTTCCTTAAAAAAAAGAAAGAAAAAGGAAACCCCCATCATCCTGGGCAGAGACGCGGCACGCCAGCTGGCAAGGCTCCCCAGGGAGCTGGTTCAGCAACGCTGGGGGCAGAAACCACGAGGGGCTGCCCCTGGCTTTTACTGGTAGCTGGGAAACGGGGAGAACTGACCCATGGGTGGCTCCCGGACCTCTTTGGGTGCTCTTTTCTATCAACCTATTTCTGGAGACTGCTAAGGTGCTCCTCTCTGTCTGAATATACTGAGGTCAACTGACTCGCCTCCAAAACGATACCCACTAGAGGCGCGGGTTTTTATTACACTGAAGTACAAAAACACCGAGAAATCGATGTGTGGCATGTGGAAATTTCATAAAAACTCAATCAATAACCAATAAAGAAGACATAAGCAAGATTACTTTGCTAGGCTCTCTCGCTGCCAGCCATGTATCTGCGACCAGATGGCAAGGCCCTCTTCTGAGAGAGAGAGGACTGGGCCCCTCGGGTGGAAGTGGGCACAGAGGTAGAGGCGGCCGGCCTTCGCTTTGAAAGTAACGAACCAGACCCACACATGCATCAGGGCCTCAGTGCCACACAACTCCAGCGAGCCCCACGGCACCCCCGAACAGAGCATCACATTCCGGGCCAGATGTAATGAGAAAATGGTCAGCGAGTCTTGCCCTGCTCCGGGCCCGTACGGGGAGCCCAGGTTACCAGGGTGTGTTCACTTTCAAGTGAAGATGGTTGAGGAAGAACAGAACTCTCTCCCTAACTTACTTCTCCCCCTTTCTTAGACCAAAGAGCAGGTAAGAGCGGCTCTACCCCATCTGAACACAGAGCACACTGTGTCCTAGACATGAATTCTTCACTGCCTTCTAGCTCTTGAGAAGGGGCGCAGGGCTAGTTTTTTTTTAAATACAGTAACATTTAGGTGCAGTTTTGTCTGACAGGTGATAGAGAAATAGACTAACCTCTCGCCAGTCTGAGGAACCCCCATAAGATGACCCCTCCTATAACAGTCCACTACGTAAGGAAAAGGCTGGTGCTGGGCTCTGCAGTTCGCCCAGTCTCTTACCTGTGGGCATGTTGGTAAAGGGCCCATAGCAACAGACTTCTAGGCCACTGAAGATCTGGGAGAAGAGGGGAACAGAGGGATAGAGAAAACAAAACAAACAAAACAGTAGTTACAAGAGTATGAGTTTTATACAAAACAACGTAAAGAGACTCTCAGGAAATAAGAACCTTTTTTCTTTTGTTTACCATCGGACAATTTCCACTGCTACTGTGCAGAGGGCACCAGCCCAATGCCCAGAGCACTGGTGCGGCTCGGCAGACGTTCCTACTCTACAGCAATGCTTTCCCCCTCGAGGGCTGAGCATCCACCTTGCCACCAGTCAGGCCCAGGCTTCTCCCTGGTGAAGCCTGATGACCTTTCCCAGGTGACTCCGCTTCTTCTTAGAGATGAGGGGGAAAAAAGGTCCTTATTTTGTTTAATGCAAGAAACCCAGCTTTTAGCTGACGTTTGATGTTTATGCAGACTTGGTGCATCAGTACTAAGTAACCATGACCCTAACTGGCAGAGGGCCTACGTTTACTGTAGACGTACATCCTCCTTTTCTCCTGGTCTCAGAGCGTCTGCTCCTGCCTTCACGCTGCTCTGAGAATGCCCACTGTTCCTTCGGGAACGATGAGGTGAAGTCTGGTCCTGCCTCTCCTCACTCAGCTGACCTGACCACCTGGTTTCCGGGAGACACAGATCACACCGCACCTCCTCGGGGCCCCTTCCATCACAAGTGCATCCAAAAGAACTTTCTCTGATGACGGAAATGTTCTATATTTGTATTAATAAGGCAGCTACGAGTCACATGCAGCTACTGAGCACCTAAAATGTGGCTGAGATGAATGAGAAACTAAGCTTCATATTTTATTTCAGTTACTTACAATTTGAACAGCCCACACGACTGGTGGCCACTGTGCTGGACAGACACACTCTTGCCCACGCACCGGCACCGGTTCTTAGGGAAGGACTGGGGCATCACGTCAGAGAAGAAACCTGAATCTGTGCCAGTTGGCTGGACATGTATCATTTGAGTAATACTCATTTCCTTCACCCTCTTTCCTTCTCCCCATTCCACTAAAGAGAAAATTGCTTAGGCCTAGAACTCGCCTCGCTTCAAATATAAGACTGGGATAGAGAAAAAATCAGGAAGCCAAAAGCATATGACTACCTTTTAGGAACCATCCCCCCATCCCCCATTTTAATTACAGCCAGAGGACGGAGGAATGAGCAAGGATAGCCAAACAGATCCGTTTCTGTTTTAAGTGACAGCCCCCGTCTGTGCCATTCTCACTGAACGAAGAGAGTGAACCCCCGACCCGTTAACAGGACCCAGATGCTCATAATGCTACACGTTCTCCCTGGGCAGCCTGCTGGAGCCCAGTGTTACTGTAACAAGTACAAAAGATTAGATTTTTTTCCCATCTGGGCTGATGGAAAAAAATGGAGGAGTACGTCTAGTTATGAGAAATTTGAACTTTTACTTCTGCAAACACGTTTCTTTCCCACAGGAAGATACTATGGTGATATCTTGTATCTTCACAATGCTGTGACTTTGACCAGTCCTTCCCATCGTTGCCACCCCAAATGCAGGAAAACCCCCCCGAACGCTGAGATTTCCTTTGAAGCAGGGGCGGGGGGGGGGGGGCGCGTGCAGAATCTGGTGCTAATTCCGCCTTGCACACAGTGGAACAGAATCAAACGGCTGCTTGCAGAGCTGCCCTGGGCGAAGGCGGAAGCAGGGCCGGCAGCTTTTCTGGGCACGTGGAAGTGCCTGGGCAGGTTAAAAAGAGGGAGGGCGGGCTGCCCCCAAGTGTTCAGAGTTGCAGGGCTTGATCTGTGTATCTCCCAAAGCAGTTTTCCTTGGAAAACCACCTCTACTGGTTCTCGCTCGGGATCCGTAAAGGGACAGAGGGCGCTCCTCGCAGGGATGCTCTGAAGTGCCCGGTGGTTCATTCACTCCAAACAGGAAGAAACGCAGACTGGGAAGGTGCTCACTCCGTCAGGGGCCTGCGAGAGCCGCCGGCTCGGGCCTGACCGGCAGGCGTGGAACCCTGCCTGGGTTTCTCCCCGAGAGAAGGACGTAATTTTGGCCACATCATTTGCTACAGGATGATCTGGGGAACATCACTTGAGTGTTCCTGGGCCTCTGGTCCTTCATTTTCAAAGATGTTAGATGAATCTATTTTCCTCCTTGGTGAAACTTCCTATAATTTTACAGGAAACTATAATATCGTCATTAAGAGCTCAGATACTGAAGCTAGACGGCCTGGGTTCAACTTCCAGTTGTGGGTTCACAACTAGCTGTGTGGGCTCGAGCAACTTACTCCGCCACCCGAAGCCTCAACGTTCTCACTTATAAAACAGGCATAATTACTGTGCGTGTCTCAGAGGTTTGCTGTAAAACTGTCGATCAGTTAAAACATGGTTGAGGTTTCGTACTGGCATACACTGGACATTATACATAGAAGTTAGCTACCGATTATCAATCACTTTCTCTTCTACGCACCCATTGACAGCACTGGGTACATCCCCTCTACGGCACTTACCACACTGCGTTAGAGAAGGACACTAGGGGGCAGTGGAAAGAACAAAGGTTTAGACTCCTTTCTGTTTCAAATCCCAGCTCTGCCACTTATCAGCTGAGATTTAAACCCCAAGACTGGACCCAATTACATTGTTTTTCTAAACCATTCATTAAATGGATATAATACTTATTTACCTTGTTGGCTAGAACTAAAAGAAAACCTGTATGGAAGCACCTAGCAATACATAATGCTCCTTAAAAGATGAATTAAGGGGGCTGGAATGCATGGAGAGGTGGGCTTTACTTTTCTTTTTAAAACATTTTTTGAAAAGATTTTATTTATTTATTTTTAGAGAGGGGAAGGGAGAGAAAGAGAGGGAGAGAAACATCAATGCGTGGTTGCCTTTCGAGCGCCCCCTACTGGGGACCTGGCCCATAACTCAGGCATGTGCCCTGACTGGGAATCAAACAGGCGACCATTTGGTCCACAGGCTGGAACTCAACCCACTGAGCCTCACCAGCCAGGGCGGCTTTACCTTTCTGTCCTCAGATTCTCTTGCTCTCTTTGGACCTTGGTGGTTCCTTCCGTTGATAACGTCTCCTCTGACTTCGAAATCACGCTGCAAGAAACCAAACCCAAACCACGGGGATCAAAGAGAAGTCTTCTCCAATGGAGGCAGAGTAGATGTGTCGTGTATAAGGAGCTGAGCATCGCCAGGCCATATTTTGACCGCCTCCCCTAGATCACAGGTTTTGGTGGACTGGATGAAACCACCAGCATCTTAGATGCTGAAATCAACTCCCTGAAGCAACCTTTGTGGGCAGAAATTGACAACTGGCTTTTCACCTTACTGGGACTTACTGTATTTTAGTTTTCAACATCTACCTCCTCTCAAAACATTCACTTAGCATTTAGATTAAACTGCTAACGCTGTGCTGTTACAAAGATAACTGGAGAATTCCTGACCTCCTAACTCAATTGTGTATTACCATCTAAGGGCTTCTCAGATTTTCATTGAGAGATTTAGTTAATGAAACCAAAATGATAAAATACATTCAATACATTTAATACACTGAAGAAAAAGGTTTTTCCTAATCACTATTTTGACTGATCAAGGACAAGAATAATGGGGTTGGGGAGGTCAAGGCTTCTGGGAGCAATTTGGGGAAGAATGCTCAGAAGCAATCCCGACTGCAACTCAGAATGCAGGGGAACGGCATGTCTGCTGCCCAAGAGCATTACAAAGCGAAGTTACGCCAGCGCAGCCACAGGCTGACAGCAGGGGAAGGACCGTGTACCGCTTCCTGGTCACTTAAGGGAGGAGTCTGATGATAAATACGTCATCTATTTGGAGATGACGCTCAAATTTATAGGCTCGATTGTGCCCCTGTCCCTCCTTCACCTCTACCTAGATGTCTAGTATAAATTCCCAAATTTACGCATCTAAAATGGAGCATTCTTTTTAAAAAAATGTGGTTTATTATTTTTTTAAAAAAGATTTTATTTAGTAATTTTTAGAGAGGGGAAGGGAGGGAGAAAGAGAGGGAGAGAAACATCAATGTGTGGTTGCCTCTTGAATGCCCCACACTGGGGACCTGGCCTGCAACCCAGGCATGTGCCCTGACTGGGAATCGAACTGGCGACTCTTTGGTTCACAGGCCAGCGCTCAATCCACTGAGCCACACCAGCCAGGGCTAAACATTGGTTTTATTACTGATGTAATTTAAAACAGAGCTCTTGATTCTAACCCCCCTCTCACTATTAATACTACTAACATCCACCCCACGGTTCACCCTCTCAATTCCTTCCCTTTACCTCATCTCCCAAATTTCACCCGCTCATTAGTCCTGTCTCCAAAAGTATCTCAAACCAGCCTCCCCCTACCACCTCCATGTCTCCGATTACCCTACATGGAAAATTCAAACTCCTTACCTTGATTTACCCCAAATCCCACCCGATCTGGCCCTGGTCTCTAACCTTCTCCAATTCTCTAACCTCTGTCCCGACATATCACTCACCAGTCACTACCTTCCAGCTACAATAGTCTACTTTTCCTTAACAGACAAGCTCATGCCTACTTCACGACCTTTATGCTTGCTGTTCCTCCGCCTACACTTCGCTACCTACATTTTTCAAGGCCAGTTCTTAATCTTGTGTCTTAGGTGACAGCTGAAGCACTTCAGAAGCCATTCCTGGTTCTCCTTAACTAAAGTAGTCATTATCCGCCTCCAGTCAGCTACTAACCTATTTATAGTATTTATTGATATCTTAAATGTTCTTTATTATTTCGAGTTCTCCCTGAACAGCACGGGAAGACGACCAGACTCCAGACCTGTCGGTCTTGTTTACCACTGTATTCCTGGTGCCCAGCGCATAGCAGGCTCCCAATGGTATAAGCCACTGAGTGAAAGTTAAAACCAACAAAAACGACACTTAATTAATTATGAACATACTGAATAGTACATAATAGTTTAAAACTTCTTGCTAGTCTTATTTTCCTTGTTCTGTTGTCACCAGCAGCTCTTCGATGGCTGTTCTAAAATTATTCCTCCTCCTACACTCATCTTATTTACCTCTCATTGTTCTCAGTCTCATAAAGAGTAACATCTCTTTGAAGGAATCTGATTTCTAAACAAATAGATTTGCATATCAATATGAAGGAATTTTCTTCACCTTTTTTTTGGGGGTGGAGTTGATTTTTAAGTGTATCTTTAGATAGAGGACAAAGGAGGGAGAAAGAGAGAAGAGAAACATCCATTGGCTGCCCTCTGCAAGGAGCCCAGACCAGGGACTGAACCTGCAACCCAGGCATGTGCCTTGACTGGGAATCGAACTGGCAACCTCTCACTTTGCGGGATGGCGACCAACCGAGCCGCACTGGTCAGGGCTGCTCTGCATAACTCTGGATGATTCCCGTCATCAAGGGAAATCTGTGCAAGGACGGAAGCAGCTACATTTTCAGTGTTTGTGTGACTCAGCGGCACCAAGTCTTTCTGATTAGTTTGTAACATCAAGTACCTACCTCATCTAGAATCTTTTTTTCTTTAACAGACTGGGTCACCCCTAAAGAGATCACAGAAAAGACAGGTCACAATGCAGAAGAACATGCTCTTTTCATGGAGGTGCACAGCGAAGCGATTCACAGGAGAGTTCGGGAGGAATAACACTGAGCAGACCTCCCCTCTCAATAAAGCCACAGCTCTTTAATAAGACTTGTAGCAGATTTCCTTCTGGAGCCACAGCTGATGCTTAATCCAAACATTATAACAGTGCCTGATGCAGGCAATTTCTGCCTATTATTAAATAAATCCCTCCTTCCTCTGTTAACCCTAACGTTGCTAGGAGCAGATTAGGTCCTAGTAGTTATGAAAAGAAATCCATTTTCCCAACATTACCAGCTTATCTGAACAAAGAGATATGTGTTAAAGATAAAGCTAGTTTAGTGTTATCTAGTGTTATCGTTAAAGACCTTTTGGTAATTCAGATTCAGCATCAGCAAAAAAACCCCTTAGGTGTTAAAATGTTAGGTGTAAAAAAGCAATTCTGAGGTGTTAAAGGGAGGAGGGGAGAAGTACACTGTACTTACAGAAATAGCTAACTACCCATTTTCCTCCTGCGATTCCCAGGAAATATTTCAGTGTCCGTTCACACACAAACTCAGCATCTGCAGAATGAAAGATATCCACAGGATTAGCAGAAGTTGAACACAAAGTCAGGAAGGGCTGCTCTAACAAGCTCAAGAGCTCCAGCCCCTCACAGGACTTGCAATCGATCTGGATCGATGATTCCAATGCCCTGGTGATAGAATCAGAGGCTGGAAGCACCTCTCAGTATAGCCAGCGTGGGCGGATCTTTGGAAGCTGGAAAAGACTGATAGGAAACTAAAACCAGAGAAAATGTCTGCCCTATCTTCTCGATGCCAAGACTAGCTGGAGACACCATTACTGTGTATCCACATTGTAGTACTGATTCGCGTGGATGGGGAAGACCTATTTTACTGGATGGCAAAATGTCAAAGGAGAAGAAGAGTATTGTTGAAATCCTATATCTGAAATATCAATGTAAGTGACAAATTTTCACCCCCAGACTTCTGCCCAGGGAATCCTAATCCCCTAGTTCCCCTGAGAGGGACAGGAAAATACAGAGTGTTTTCATGGCTTTTTTCCTTTCAACCGAAGTATTTCACAAAGCAGTAGCTGAAGAATCACTTATTTCCTAGTGTTTCAAAAACTCCTTTGAAGAATAAACAAACTGAGGAAAGAAGAAATGTATTTAAACCAAATCCTAAAGACAGCAACCCGTCCGCCAGTAGTAGCCACAGCCATTGTTCCTCACAGAATTCTTCACAAATTATTAAGGTCTTATTTTTTCATCACAGCTTTAGAGCTTTTTGTTTAACTGCTGCAAAAGTTGATTTATAAAAAAGAGTTTATTTATTTATTTTTAGAGAGAGGGGAGGGAGAAAGAGGAGAGAAACATCCATGTGAGAGATACAGTGATCAGCTGCCTCTCACATGCCCCCAGCTGGGGACCAGGCCTGCAACCCAGGCATGTGCCCTGACTGGGAATCGAACCCGTGACCTTTCTGTTCACAGGCTGATGATGCTCAATCCACTGAGCCACATAAGCCAGGGCAAAAGTTGATTTAATAATATGCTTTAAACTCAGAAATTTTAGCTCATTTCTAGTTCAGAAGTTATATTGCTTTTGAGTTTAAAGATTACTTCAGATTTAATTTATATTTTAAAGTTTCCTTTTCACCTTCCAGCAGCTTTGTTGCAAACCTATAGCTTAAGATACTTTAAACTTTAATGACATTCATCTCGAAAATAGCACTTGGTTCAAAGTACCTTGTCCTGGCATTTGGTTCCTGTATTACCCTCCGACCCTGTGGTGTGACCTATATATACAGCAGAAACCGAACATCTTAGAGGTTCTAAGGCGATGTGTCCCTGGCAAGGAGTCTGGACCCTCTACTCAAGGGCCTGCAGCGATGTGAACAGAGCGGACCACCGTATCTCCTGAGAGTCAACTTCGCCAGAAAGCTTTTAAGAGCTGTATCTCCCGTGTGCTGCACGCACTGCCGTTTGCTTCCTGGAGCCCATGGACAAGTCGACCTCCTCTTCCAGATAACAACTCTTCACATATTTGAACACAGTGGTCCTGTTCCCTTAAGACTTCTCATTCCTCCATCTGTTCTTCCAATAACATCGTTCTGAATTCTCTCTTCCCATCCTCACCACCTACCTCTGGAAAATACTCTCTAACGTGTCGGTGACCAGCTTAAAAAGAAGGCATGGTGCTCAAAACGGAGCACCTATCTCCCAGGCGGTGGCTCCAGCGGAGAACACAGCAGGGGGGTCAGGACTTTTACTTCAGTTGCTCCAGACGTAAGGCCTGTATTAATGAGGCCCAATTTCAAACAAGCTTTTCAGCAGCCCTGAGATGTTTACTCAGGTTTAGCTCAGGGTCAACTAAAAGCCTTTAAGGTCTCCGTGATCACGGGAGTCCTAATTAAGATTTTAAAAGGGGAAGGTGTAGGACAAATGAATTTTTTTTCTCCTGTTTCTCCTTTTTCCCACGCTAGGGTATCCAGAGCTGACATCGGACTCAGTTCCTGAAAAACTCTCAGCCACCCTCAAACTAGTGTTTGCGTGAAGCTAGGACACGGAGTCGACAGGGGCTGGGGTTTCCAACCGCCCAGATTTTGAATAAAGACTCGCTTGTGTCCCATTGTCCCCTCTGCCCCGTCTGTCCCTCTGGGACTTGAGCTCTGCCTGACCAGAAAGCCCATCCCACAGGGCAGTCCAGGCAGGGCGGACTAACGGAAGTGGTCCATCGTTCTGGCTCTCCGCTCTCCACCTCTTTTTTTAAAGAATTTATTGCCCTGGCTGGTGTAGCTTAGTGGATTAAGCACGGGCCTGTGAACCAAGAGATCACGGTTCGATTCCCAGTCAGGGCACATGCCTGGGTTGCAGGCCAGTTCCCAGCAGGGAATGCACAGGAAGCAACCATACATTGATATTTCTCTCCCTCTCTCCTTCCCTTGCCCTCTGAAGATAAATAAATAAAATCTTAAAAAAAATATTAAAAAAAAAAGAATTTATTTATGTTTTTCCCTTATCTGAGGACATGCTTATTGACTTTAGAAAGAGGGAAAGGGAGGGAGAGAAACATCGATATGAAAGAGGGAACATGGATCGGCTGCCTCTTGTATTACACCCCAACTGGGGACTGAACCTGTAGCCTGGGTGCGTGCCCCAACCAGGAACCACACCCTGCCACCTCTCGGTTTATGGGGCAGTGCTCCAGCGACGGGAGCCGCACTGGCCAGGCTGACCACCCTAAAACCTTAATCCGAAACAAAAGGGGGCCAGAAAAAGGCAAAACGGCACTTTTTCTTTCACAAAATAGTAATCGATGGACTAATGGAAGGCTTTTGCCCATGCTACGCCTAACGGATACTCCCCTTTCTTCACGGAGCTCTATGCGACAGGCGCGACACGTGCTACGAAGGTCCTTGGTGTACCTGTTTTCATAATGACGTGAGTGGTCTCTTCGGTGATCAGGTCCGTCACGGCGATGTGGTGTTTTCTGGCAAACTTGTGCACAAGCATCTGAAATCAAATAAAAGATTACACGACTGTGAATCACCTCTAGTGCACAGCTGAGTGCACGAGTTATCCTAGCTTTGAATCTCCATTTTTTTCCTCAGAAAAGTTACATTCTTTTTATTCGAACATGTCTGGAGTCTCAAGGTAAATGGCAATCTAATACAAAGTATATATAAATCAGAGGAAGAACTCCTGCAGTAGTTCATGCTAGCAGACATGAACTATGACCAAGGATTCAAAACAATGTTAATATCCCCTTTCATAGTAGATATCACCGGGCTCCCTTGCAGAACGATTACTCCACTGTAATTTAGATTTATCAGCTTACACTATGTAAGTGCAGAGGTAACTAGCCTACACAGAAAGTTATTCTACAGATATGTGGCTCAACAACAAGATACAATCCTCTGATAGTTATAAGACATTCAAGTCAAGAGTGCAAAAACTATCAATTCCTCTTACGGAGAAGAACTGGAAGAGACTTATATTATTTCATAAGGAAATCTAGAGCCATCTAGCTATTATCTATCACCCCCCCCAAAAAAAAAGGCAGATAAAGAAATTAACCAGATCCATTATGGACACAGCTGACATAATTAGTAGCTCCCGTTTGGTAAATAACAGTGTTTACCAAGGCCATCATTTATTAGCCGTCGCCACCCGCGCCAATATTTACCCGCTGCACAATGCTGCAATGGAGATCAGGCCATCTTTTTTCATGCTGCCTCATTCCATATTGCCACCGGGCACCAAAAAGGCAGGCTAGAGAAGCTAATGATATCCTCCCCGCTTCTGCCACTGCCCTCTGCCAGGATCATTAGCAATTCTGAACTGATTAATTGCTGAAATCCCAGCCTGGAAACAGTGTTCAGTTAGAAGAGCTACTGCTGAAAAGATCATCGTAATATGGGCTTCAGAACTAATCACGTGTAATACAGTCAGCAGCTTTCATAATAAATTTACCACACTTCAGCAAGTCTGAATGCAGCTGAAAAGTTTTCCTCTTTGCTTGTTTAAAGACAGTATGTACCCAAGCCACTTAGAGTCTAATCTGTGGCTCAGAGTTGCCCAGGGCAAGAGAGATTAGATCATTTTAGCCATTTCTGAGAAGCTGAACTCACAAACGAGGAATGCTAATTTTCTTTTCTTTTTTTTTTTAAAGATTTTATTTCTTTATTTTTAGAGAGGGGAAGGGAGGGAGAAGGAGAGAGAGAGAAACATCAATGTGTGGTTGCCTCTCATGTGGTCCCCACTGGGGACCTGGCCTGCAACCCAGGCATGTGCCCTGACTGGGAATCGAACCTGCAACGCTTTGGTTCGCAGCCCGTGCTCAATCCACTCAGCTACGCCAGCCAGGGCGGAATGCTAATTTTCAATGAATAAATGGGAACTCCAGATATGTAGGCAGATGACCAAGAGCAACACAGACACAGGTATGAATGTGGAGAGCAAATAGCTGGTCTGGGCACCTGCTTGCGAAATCAGAATTCTAGAATTGCTGATGAGAATTTATTCATTGTACCTTCCAGGGCAGACATAGCTCACTTTGCCCTTTTAGTAGGGGGATACATCCGGCCACAGAAAATGTGATGCTGAGCTGCTGCCCACAGAGAACTTAGGACAAGAATGAGAAACAGTTCTTACCCTAGGAAGGATATAGCAAGAAAGTTACTAAGAATGACTGGGTCATCTCTCAAGTGTGTAATAAATTACACCTACCACTGGATCAATTTGATACTCTAGTGTGTTATTTTGTCATGGTTCCTTAAGATACATTCACTCAGTTATTTTATTATGAACTGATACCAATGGTGATTAGTTACAGGGGAGGTAAGTTTCCTAAGATGTCTGAAATCTACACTCAGTCCAAACAGAAACAATGTTTCATTGGTCTTAATATTTTAATGGGTATTTTCCCACGGTGTGAAACAAATTCCTGTTTCCCCCATGTGGGGACCAAAGAAATGTCAAAATCCTAATAGGAAAGAGGGCTGTTGTAGGGCAGAAATGATAGGGCAGGCTGTTAAATACCTGGGTCACAAAAAAGGACAAAGGCAAATAAACACTGGAGAAATGTCATGAGCTGGCAGTGTGCTTGGGACCAGTTTGAATTCAGTTAATCATGCCTGTGCATTCTTTCAGATGTGAACCAAGGTGGGGACAAGATGCCTTCTGGGGAGCAGAGCTACACCTACTTGCTTTTTAAAATAGAAATAAAATTAAGACACTCTATATCAGACCCAAAACTATAATCTTTCTAAATATTTAATAATTATTTCCTTAAGTAAATATATACAAAGTAACCTATGCTATCATTTTATCTAGATCCAAAATTTCCAAAATTAGTAATGGAAATTAAATTACATAGAATTCTTTCTATTTCCTAGATTTCTTCCTATAAGTTATTTATTGCTAGAACCTATTCAAAACTAATATTTACAGTATATTAGTGCAGTGCCAGTCACCGGGGAAATGGACGTGGAGAAACTTACTAATTCTTTCTGAGTCAAGCCTGATGCCACCATTGATATTCTTTTGCTGACTGTTTTTGTTGGCGACACCACCTCTGGCTTCTCGCTGCTCACACTTTCTTCCTTCACATTATACCCAGCAGCCTTAGTGGTTTGAGCAGTAGCTGAACTCTTGGCAGATTCTTCAACTTGGAATTGGGGTACTGTTGATGCAGAGGTTGAAGCCGGCTTGCTGCAGACAGGCGCTGGCTCTGGGGCTCCGTCTTCATAGGGGTCCGACTCTGGGTCATCGAAGAGTCTGACTCCAGATTCTAGGGAAGGGGTTCCCTCTGAAAGGAATGGGGGGGGGGGGAGAAGTTTAATTTACATGACAATGAATCTTGAATTACAAAGTCTAGTCTCTGCTAAGAATTAAAAAAAGAGATCAAGCCCCGACTGCTGGCGTGGTTCAGCGGGTAGGGCCTCGAAAAGGTCACTGGTTCCCGTCAGGGCACATGCCTGGGTTGCAGGCCAGGTCCCTCGTTGTGGGTGTGCAAGAGGCAACCTATCAATGTTTCTTTCGAACATCGAAATTTCTCTCCCTCTTGTCCCCTCTCTCTAAAAACAAATAAAATCTTAGAAACAAACAAACAAAAAAGATAGATCAACTTAGGTGAAAAGAAAAATGGGCGTGCTAATATACTATTGGTGGAGGTGCAATGTGGCTTAACTTTTCTAAAAGACTATTTGGCATTATATTCCGAAAGTCTTGTGTGTTTATACTTGCAGTCAATAATTCAAGTTTCAGAAATGTATGCTAAGGGAATAAAAGATGCATGTACAAGTTTAGTCATGGAGATGTTCACTGTAATACTGTTTATAACAGTGAAGGTTTAGAAACCACCTGAATGTCCAGTAACAGATGGGCACAGTTAGTCCAACGGAGCACTCTTCATCCATTTCGACTAATTACAATAAAACAGCAAAACGCACACACCTGTGTCCACTGCGGCATTGTTTACAGCAGCCAGGAGTGGAAGCAACCCACCTGTCTATCAGTGCATGAATGGATAAATAAAATGTGGTCTATACAGACGATGGTTTTTAAAAAGCTAAATGAATAGCTTCATAAAAAGAAGAAAATCCAGTCACATGCTATAAACATGGATGAACCTTGAGGACATTATGCTAAGTGAAAGAAGTCAGTCACAAAAAGACAAACACTGTACTATTTCACTTATGTGGGGTATTTAAGTATATATGTATTTATATATAGAAATATTTATATAAATATAAATAAATATATATATATTTAATCCTCACCCGAGGATACATTTATTGCTTTTACAGAGAGAGGAAGGGAAAAGGGGACAGAGAGAAACACTGATGTGAGAGAGAAATATTCCGGGACTAAACTCGAAACCTGATTGCAAGTATGTGCCCTGACTGGGAATCGAAGCTGAGACCTTTCAGTGCATAAGACACTCTAACCACTCTGGCCAGGGCCACTTATAAGAGGCATTTAAAGTAGCCAAACTCTGGGAAACCAGCAGAACGGTGGTTGCCAGGGGATAGGGTAGGGGGAAATGGGGAGTTGCTGTTTAATGGGTAAAGTTTCAGTTTTGCAAAATGAACAAATTCCAGAGAACAGTTGCACCACAGTAAGAATATATTTAACAGTACTAAATACTTAAAAGTGGTTAAGATGATAAATTTTGTTATGTATTTCTTACTGCAATTAAAAAATTAAAAAAAAAAAGCCATTGATTTTAATACAGTTAGGGCTCTGTTTTAGAGTTCGAACATGAAAAAAATTTGCATCTTAGAATCCATGATATGCAATATTATAAGGTATGCTTTCTATAACTTTAGTCATTTATTTTATCTAGTTTAAATATTCCTTTTTTATTACCTATATTATCCAACTGCTTGGCAATTCATGTATAGTACTTTAGCAAGGGAAAGGAAAAAATAAGAAATATTCAACTTTTGTCATCCATGATGATATCAATTACTTTTTTCACTTAATATGTTATCAGGTATCACTACCCAATTAAAAATAGAAGACCACCCCAGAAACATTGCAGAAAATTTCACTCCATTAGGAAGTAAGCACAGCTAAGTACAATGTACGAGATTCCTAAAATGACCCCAATTAAAATGGCCAAATATTGCATTTAGATGACAAAGAGCACCTTTTATGATAGTGTGCTTTTCAGGATTCATTTAAAATTTTCTTTAGTAATTCAAACTTTGATTTACAAGCCATAAAACACACCATTCATTTAAAGTGATTTATAAGGCGTAACATATATCGTCATTTTATTCATTTATTCAGAAAATAAGAACTTACTTTGGAGATTTGACTCATTTTTCAATCAAGGACAGACCTAAAAGTTTATTCTAGGGCTCTAGAACTTTTATCTAATAGTTGAAATAAAATATTTAGAGGACCAGGACTCTCTCATCTTCAAAAAGTTCAACCAATATAGACAAATTAACAACTGCAATAATTTTTAAGTAAACTTGGATGAACATTCAAGCTATTTTTTAAAAATGGGTTTAAGTATACCAGATGCATTGATGATATACCAATACCTCTGAAAGATGATTACCCAGAATACCTTTAGGTAAGATTCAGAGTAAAATAAAAGTGTTTTCTCCAACAGAGCAGATGAGATATTACCTAGATCTCGTCTTGACAAATGAGACGGCTCCGTGAAATCTTGGGCCTCAGACTCGGGGCGCTGCTGCTCCTCCGCGTCAATACCCTTAACGAGCTCCTTCTGAGATGGGCAGTGTCTGTTCTGAAGACCCTGTGAGGAGCTATGCATACCCCACTTACCATCTAGCAGCTGGGATTTAGAAAGGGAAGACCTAGAAAGAATGAAACAGGAAAACCATCACCACAGCCTTCTGTGAAAAGACTTACACTTTCAGGGCAGCCAAAGCATAAGAGAAACAGCTCATTGTCAGAGCGATACCCACGTGACGGCCAAAAGTCTGGATTCATGATTCCCAACCTATCAGGGGTGACAAAGAACACCTCCCCTTAGGATCTGGTCTGAGGCAGTAGGTGCAGCTCCTAGCTGTTTACAAGCAGGTCAGCAAATTTCTGCAAATTAGCTACAGCCACTTACTCAAATTCATGAGTCCCCATGGAGGTGTTAGAATCAGATCTCTCATGAAAGTAGAAAGTTGATTAACTTTGACATCGTTACACTCATTCTTTCTACCCAATTTCAGCACAACTCATAGACTCATCCCTATCTCTTGCCTTTTCAACGTCAAGTCATTCTAAAAACAAAAGTCAATTATAAACTGTTGTTAGAAGAGTTTATGCACACAGTAATTCCTTTACTCTTTCAGATTTTAGGACTTTGCTGAATAAAATACTTAACAGATTTATTTTTTAAGAAGATTTCATTTATTTATTTTAGAGAGAGGGCAAGGGAGGGAGAGAAACATCGGCTGGTTACCCCTCATATGCACTCCATGGGCCCACAGCCCAGGCACACGCCCTGACCAGGAATCAAACTGGAGACCCTTCGGTTTGCAGGAGGACACCCAACCCACTGAGCCACACCGGTCGGGGTGATATTTAACAGATTTACAGGACCCCAGAGATCAGCCACTGAACTGAATTAAATATTGGGTGTTTACTATGAGTCAGGCACTAAAACTAAGCCCTGTGGATTAAAGATGAGCAAGACCTAAACTGCGGATCTCAAGTAGTCCAGTGGGAGGAAGTTCAATCAAACGTGTAGGTTCGTTAACAGAAATCTCTTAGGGGAAGGGGGAGGAAGAGCAGAAGTATTTGTTCTAAAATTCAATGGGTGGTTAGCTCAACTAGTTGAAGTGTGACAATGAAGTCATTACCTCTAAACGTGGGTTTAATTGCATCTGGACACGAAAAACGGTGTGGGGATGGCCTGAGGGAGTGGAGGGTGCTGGCTGGAGGGGGACAAAGGGGAAAATACTGGGACAAATATAATAGCACAATCAATAAAATATATTATACATCTTTAACAATAAAATAAGTAAATAAACATGGGTTTAGTACCTTTGGAGGACAGACCTTTTAATTCTGTCAGACACGGGGCCAGGACCCCAGCCGCAAAAATATATCCTTGGCCAATCCAAGAGGTTTGGAAAAGATAGTGTGATCAGATTTTTGACAACTTTGCCGCGATTATCAGAAAGATAAATATACACACAGTAGGAACTCAAATATGAATTCCTCTTCCTTCCTGGGGCAGTGAGATTGGACTCTAATGGCTCTGAGACTCTTCCTGAACTATCCAATAGGAATAGCCCAGAACTTATCCTTTTACCTTCACAATGCTGTTGTAAAGATCAAATGAGAAAGTAGGTAAAGTATTTTTGAAAATATAAAGTACTATGCAGTCTAATCTCAACAGTGATTTGAATAGACACCCTGAAAGATACTGTAAATAGTGCCTGGAATAAATCAACAGATTAGGGCCAAAACCTTTCCTTTAATTGAACTCTACCATTAGCCTCCAGGCTTGTTTACGTTTTGGTTCTGCGCTGAGTTCTGACCTCCAGAAGAAACAGATGTATCAAACATTTCTCATGGTGTAGCTCACACCTTGTGTAGATCCAAAAAGCCTGTATATGATTGTGCAAACAACCATCTAGCCCGGGCTGGCATGGCTCAGTGGATTGAGTGCTAGCCTACAAACCAAAGGGTCACTGGTTCAATTCCTGGTCAGGGCACATGCCTGGGTTGCGGGCCAGGTCGCAGGTTGGGGGTGTGCAAGAGGCAATCAGTTGATGTGTCTTTCACACACTGATGTTTCTCTCCCTCTCTTTCTCCCTCCCTTCCCATGTCTCTGAAAATAAATAAATAAAATCTTAAAAAACAAAAACAAAACCAAAAAACTAGAGGTCGTAGTATGGTGAAAAATATTTAACAATAAGAGTTTAATATAAGCTGATGTTACTTAGATACCACAATCTGACCTTTACTACTTCTTACCTTTCCACTCCTGTTTCTTTGTATTTACCGGTGGAAGTATCTGGATACTCTTGAACCTTGTCTGCTGCAGAAAGGTTTTCCAGATTCTGACTTATAGGATATTTGCTACTTTTCTCTGACGTTAATACTGTTTTCAAAGAAATGAGAAAACAAAGAAATTTACTGCTTTGTTCTGATGGTGATAATTCAGGTGAGCATATCAATTTTTTTCAAAAGCAGCAACCCATGACAATCAAATTGGTTTTTATGCAAGTATATCAGACAGAATTTCATAAATACAAGTGATCCAGCACTAAATGGAACTAAACACTAAATAAAAAGAACACTTTTAAAACTGGATAAACAAGGATACCTGAGTCAAGGTTGAAAAAACCCCAAAGATTTATAATTTTTAGCCCTGAATGATAAGAAAACAAAGATAGGGAATAATTTTTTTTATCTCTACAGGACACTAAATTATGCTGAAATCCCCTTAGATAACAGGGACGAGAAAGTACTGGAAAGCAAAGAACATTCCCTTTCCCATCCCTACAGTCTCCACATCAAAGATTATAAAATGGATGTGAGCTTTTACGTGTGTGGGAACGGGAGAGGGAAGGTGTCACATGAAAAAGAAAAAACAGGTAATATTTTGCTCCAGATTCTCAACTGGTAAGAGAAACAGAACAAACCACCGCCCCTGCCAAAAGAAAAACCAAGGCGCTGACTTCTTCCAGAACCCTGGCTGCATGGAAAGAACGGTGAAATGGCCCAAGAAAAGAAACAACACACGACAGACCCAAGGCAAAGTTCTGACACATTCGTATTATCCTGCTTATTTATTAATTCCTCCGAATGTATTACTGTGCCACTGCTTTCTAGGAAGTAGCTTAAAGGCAGAAACATTTAAAAAGCAAAAACAAATACTTAAAATTACAAATGTCTTCTATCCATTAAAAAGTCACTGATGGCTGTAATTTATTTCAAGCTTTTATTAGAAAAGCTGGAATCCATAAATTGAAGCAGAAAAATGTAAACAAAGGGCTGTATTAATTAAACTGTTTTTGAAGACACTGGGTGACCTGGGGGGAAAGAGTTATTGATTTCCTGAGTTGATTCTCAGATGCATTATTTATAGTTTTCTTTGTGCTCATCTTTTTGGGACCTGCGAGTTTCTAGGAACACAAGAACTCTGCCTCAGAGCCACTGGCTGCTCAAAGTAAGCAGAATCTCACCAGGCAGGTTTTTCTTTCATGTGGGTATGCAGCGCTTTTTTAAAAATATATTTTATTGATTATGCTATTACAGTTGTCCCATTACCCCCCCTTCATTCCCCTCCACCCTGCACACTCCCCCACCCACACTCCCCCACTTTAGTTCATGTCCATGTGTTATAAGTTCTTTAGCTTCTACCTTTCCCCTACTATTCTTGCCCTCCCCCTGTCTATTTTCTATCTATTGTCTATGCTACTTATTCTCCGTACCTTTCCCCCTCTCTTCTCCCACTTCCACTGCTAACCCTCCATGTGTTCTCCATTTCTGTGGTTCTGTTCCTGTTCCAGTTGTTTGCTTAGTTTGTTTTTGTTTTTAAGTTGTGGTTGTTAATCATTGTGAGTTTGCTGTCATTTTACTGTGTATGTTTTTTATCTTTTTTCTTAGGTAAGTCCCTTTAACATTTCATACAATAAGGGCTTGGTGATGATGAACACCTTTAACTTGACCTTATCTGAGAAGCACTTGATCTGCCCTTCCATTCTAAATGAAAGCTTTGCTGGACAGAGCAATCTTGG
>CM052545.1:95578199-95640647 GCA_028533065.1 Trachops cirrhosus
GCCAGGCCTCTCATGTGAGTTTTACAAGTAAAGTACAACAGGGCCTGGACCACACTAAGGGCTCCGAAATATTAGCTATTATAATTTTGATTAGTATTGTGTCACAAAAATAATCACAATAAAAAATCCGTAAGTCTAGGAACTTATGATTTTAAGAGGGAAAAGGACATACAAACAATTGCCAGAGAATCTGGTAAGTGCTACGGTAAACACATGGTGGCACTTGGGAGCCCAAAGCAAGGCCACTCTTTCTAATTATAAATATATTCTGAAGGATAAGACAATCAGAGAAAACTACCTGAACTGAGCTCGGCTCTTCTTAAAAGTCTTTCTCGCCCTGGCTGGTGTGGCACAGTGGATTGAGCACTGGCCTGCGAACCCAAGGGTTTGATTCCCAGTCAGGGCACATGCCTGGGTTGTGGGCCAGGTCCCCAGTGGGGGGGTGCATGACAGACAACCACACACTGATGTTCCTCGCCCTCTTTCTCCCTCCCTTCCCCTGTCTCTAAAAATAAATAAAAAAAGTCTTTCTAGTCTAGTACAATTTATTTTGGATCCTTCCAAATGCTGTCACCAACCAATCATATACTTTTTTAACCATCTTTCCAAAGCACAGTAAGTCCTCACTTGATGTTGTCAATTGTTTCTGCCACTTCCAGCAAACTGCCGTATAACAAAACCAATTTTATCCACAGCATAACTGGTATAAACAAGAGTTACCATACTTTCCTAACATCTCATGTTGTAACAAAACGATGTTGAAAGAAACGTTTTTCAAAGACGTGCTGTGTATTTACAGATACTTATAACCAGACATCTTTCTTCTGCTGTCTTTATAAAGTAAGGTTCTCCAAGATAAGAGCTTCATCTTTTGCATTATTTATAAATACACCATAAGGCTAATATTATTTCATTTTCACTCCTCAAAGTTCCCTGCAATTGTGTCACCAATTGTTTACCACCAAGTTTTCTGGTAAAACTGTAACACAAGGAGTCTAGCAACCACTATTCTAAACTTAAGAAATCGGAGACCCTTACCCAATTCAATGTAGACGGACTTATTCTGAGATTGTACCTGCTGCTTTGTCCTCAGTGATCTCACAATTTCAAGGTTGGAGAGTTGGACACCAAGACTGGTTTCCTGCTTAAGCAATAAAAAACAATCAACTAATTACTGGCCAGTTCTTTGCCTTTTTTTTTTCCCTGCAGAGAAACTCGAGGCCATGGAAAAAAACAAATACACAATAATAAATGAGCTAAAATTTATGACACCTGGAAAAATCACTTGGCAAATTACACATCAAAATGTATGTTATGCTCTAATGGCTTAAATATTTTTTTCCTCTGTCGTTTTAAGTTTTTCTAAACAACATGTATCATCTGTGTAATTTCCTGAAGTATAAGAAAAGCACGTGTTGGGCCCTGGCCGGGCAGCTTGGCTGGTTAGGGCATCGTCCTGATACACCAAGGTTGCAGTTTCGATCCCCGGTCGGGGCACATACGAGAAGCAACCAGTGCATGCAGAAATGAGTGGGACAACAAATCGGTGTTTTTTTCTCGCTCTCTCTCAAATCAATAAATTAAAAGAAAATCATATTCTGAAGCTGATACGTTATATTATAGTATACAAAGAGAATAAGATTCATTAGCACACATTTCCAATCACATCTGGTAACGGGGTTAGAAACTAAGATAATTCTAAAAAAGGATAAAAATGATAAAAACCCAGCAAACCTAAGTTCATGCAGTATAAGAAAGAATATTTAAAAAACCCAACATTACTCCCAGTAAGTTTTCCTTTTCCTTTTTGAGCCTTTCAACATTTACTGAAAAATGAATGCTGGTATCGTAAGAACTATTATTTTTGAGATCTCCATTATTCATTCATGTGAGTAACAACAGAACAAATCACTCATTTTTTTTGATAATTACACCTTTTAAATTGAAGCAATTTTCAATCATAAAAACTGATTTTTTTCAGGCAACTTTTCAGAGGAAATAAAATAAATACACTTCCTCACGCCGGGAGGATTGGCAAACTAACTATACAGATGGTCTCTCTGCTCCTCTGACCCGGCCATTAGAACACCTGTCCAACCACTTTCTTTACCATCTTACCTTGTTTGCTGACTGTTTAGATAATAAGTCCATGATCACATGGCACATTCACTAATTCACAATACTTAATAAAGACATTTTACCAAACTAAATGAAAATGGCTTTACCGAGGCAGGATTCTCAGGCTCACTTTGTCGAAGTCTTAGGGCACGGTTTCGGTAACCCAAACTTTGGATGATAGAAACTTCCTCCTTCAGATGCTCAGGAGAATTATTTTCCTTTTTTGAAAAGCTGTAACTATTTGCAACTGTGAATTACAAGGGACAACATTTTTATACTTGGAAAAATGTATTACTTGTAATCAAAGAACCAAGAGAAATCCTGTGCATGTTCTCTGTTGTATTAAGACAATGCATTAAAGTTTACTTATAATTTTTAAAATCAACTATTGCTAGGAAACACACAGATGGTCAAAGTTATTTCTACTCCTTTTCCCCACCCCGATACTAACAAATTTGCATATTAATACCATACTTCACTGAATCTAAGGTACCAACAGTGTAAGAAGCACCATTATTTTCTATGCCACTAAGAAAATATACAATTAAACAATGACACACCATTGGTGATAAACTGTCCTCAATTTTTAAGACCTTAAAACGTGAAAAGGGTGCCCCTTAGGACTGATAAAATGAAACGTGAAACCACTTCATTCTCCACTGGGGAATGATTTAACAACTGGATTACAGGTAAAGAGCTAAAAATAACCTAGACCAGGGGTCCCCAACCCCACCACCCACCTTCCAGAATCTCACCTGAGCTCTGCCTCCTGTCTCCGCCCCTCCCCTGCCCCCTGCACAGCAGGTGAGTGTAGCTGGCTTGAGCCCCCCCCCCCCCCCCCGCCTCCTGACCCCCCCCACCCCGCCTGAGCTCCGCCTCCTGTCCTGCCCGCTTCCTGTTCCCCACTCCACACCCCTTTCGTGGAAAAACCTGTTCCTGGTGCCAAAAAGATTAGAGATCGCTGACCTTGACCAAAAGGTGTTATCACCTATTCATAGAAGATAATTGCGTAAACCACCTCCTGAGTTTTAACAACAGCCACTTGAGCACTGGCCCCCCGGGGCCACACAACACTTACACTGCAGTCCTGTGTCCAGCTCAAAAGCGTGAATGATTTTCAACAGCTCTTCAACAAGTTGACTAAATCTTGTACTTTCTTGTAGGCTTCTGAAATTAAATTAATTGAGAGACATACTTAGCAAGTAATTATCAACTTTTTAAGGGCACTAACAGAAGGAAAGACAGGTAAACTAATTTTAAAAAGATGTAGCAACATTAGAAAAACTATATTCAAAGAACAGAGCTAATAGTGATATCACATACTCAAAACATCATCGACATCAGTATTTATAATTTTTTTTTGCCATTCAGGCCTACCAAACGCCTGTAATTATCTAAACTAGTAGTCCGACGACGCAGTAGATATAAACACACTGCACAGAGAACGTACTGTTCTTAGCATCTGAACCCCATCCACCCAACCTCTCACTTCTAGCTCTAGGGGGTTTCTATCAAATACTGATCAAATTATTTCAGAAGCACAGAGAGACGACAATGTCCTAAGAAAGATTCTGATTTAGGAAAGTTGTAGGACAATATAATTCATTTACTCCTTTAAATATCTGAGTGACTACTATATGCCAAACACTGGAAAAACAGTGCTGATTGAGACAAAGCCAGTGACCTAATAGAACTTAAATCCTGGCCAGAGAGATGCATTATATGTTAATACATTGTGTGTGTGTGTGTAAATAATTAAGTAGAAATTGAGTGTGCAAGGCAGAAAAATAAAAGGATCAGGAGACAATGGGGGCAGGTGGTACAGTCCTACTTTAGATAAGGCTGCAAACTCTTGCTCCATTCAAAAGCCTTAGAAAAAGGCAATGAATTACCAATATCTGTATAAGGTACCATAAAACTTTCAGGAAAATAACTTCAGAAATAATTTATCCTGTCAGCTCTACACCCTTTTATACATTTTTCTACTGAGGAGTGGTTTCATAGGAACACCAGCTAGGGTATTAAGGAATTTCTACTTTTTCCTGTTGCTTCCAACCTCCCATCACCACCCAATTACACACCTTCTGGTTATATCGCTCTTACACAAAGGACACTGTGACGGTCCTTTCTTCTGGTTGAGAAGTTTCAGCATACAAAATCTATAAATTATGAAGAATAAAAAGAACAATTCAAGTTACTCCTTTTTGTAGAGGGAATATTCAAAAGGCAAACAGCCATGAAAAAATAATCTCACAACTGCCATTAAGAGCCATTCTAAAGGTAATGGCAGGTGAATTACAACCAATGGCTTTAATTGTTTTTAGATGCTGGATGAGGAAAAATCCAAACTACATAAACAATGACCTATGAAAACCGAACTCACATGCATATGGCTTGCTGTTTTGAGCAAACAAAACGTATTAAAGAGCTAATAAGGTATATTTAATAATAATAATTATTTTATGCTGTATAATCAGACGTAAATGGTATTTCAAGTAAAATGATTATAATCCACTTAAAAACTCAGCACCTTACTACGAAGCCACAGCCATCGAGAGAGCGTGGCAGTGGCACAGCGCTGGGACACTGCCCTGGATGGGACAGAACTGAGAGCACAGGGACCGACGGCACAGAATCCAGTGCAGCTATACCCTGAACGGTTTAACAATATCGTGGAAGCTCACCTAATTCTGAGTTACCTGTCCAGGTCTACCCTAGCAGGAAGCAATAAATCAAGAGTTCTAAGTCCAGACAAAACAAAGATGGGCTGACTCTGATGATATTGGGTGCCCTGCATTGCTGTCGATAGAACCTAGATTATGGACCAATACAGTCCCCGGTGAAGGTAAGTAAGTACCTTCAGCTTAGCATCTATTTATGTTGCCGGTCCCACCAAACCTTGTCAGTTTCTGTAATAAGGCTGTTTTCTTGATCAGACCTCTTGTTTGTACTTCAGTCCCGACAACTAAGAATCCATCACGCGCTCTTTACTCGGAAGATTGTGCCTAGGGTCCCTGCCTGGTATTGCAATCCTATGGGTCAAGGCTCTTGTCTCCCAAAGATAAGTCTTACCCCTAGCCTTTAGCCTCCAATGGCTATAACCCTGCTACTTTTCTTCCCTTATAATCACCACTTTAAACTTCTGCTTATGTTTGCTGCTAGACTCCTGAGAAACTATGTTCGATCTGCTTGCTAGATCATCCATCTCTTGCCTACTTCTGGACCTCTGCCATATCAAACAATTTCTAGACTCCAAAATTCCCTGATATTATGATCTAATGTATTTAGCCATCAAAGCTCCCTAATACTAACTCACCACTTACCTGGATTTCCTTAGTTGACTCTAAGACTTGCTTTATTTGACCTGTCTGGTCTTTAGGCCTCAGCCATCCCTGATCTGGCTCCTCATACTATCCTCCAAACAAGTGTGTATGAAGGTCATCATTCCAGAACACTGCTTCTTAAACTTTAATATGTGTAAGACTCTCCTGTGGAATCTTGTTAAAATGCAGATGCTCATCCAGTAGGTTTAGAGTAGGGCTGAGATTCTTGCAAATTCCCAAGTGATACGTTGCTGCAGGTCCATGAGTCCTGCTTTGAGCAGTAAGTTCCTAGAGCTGCGTGGCCCAATGCAGCGGCCACTAGACACCCGTGGCTACTGAGCACTTGGAGTGCGGCTACTCTGGACTAATGTATGCTGTAAGCATGAAAAAACAAAGGCTCTTGAAAACTCACTACAAAAAAAGAAAGAAAAAGGAATGTCAGCCCCAGCTGCAGTGGCTCAGTAGATTGAGTGCCAGCCTGCAAACCAAAGGGTCACTGGTTTGATTCTCAGTCAGGGCACATGCCTGGGTTGCGGGCCAGGTCCCCAGTGAGGGGCTTGGGAGAGGCAACCACACATTGATGTTTCTCTCCCTGTCTTTCTCCCTCCTTTCCCCTCTCTAGAAATAAATAAATAAAATCTTAAAAAAAAAAAAGAACGTTAAGCACATATCTCATTAATATAGTTTATACTAAATTGGTAAAATTTTGGTCACAATTGGGTTAAATATATATAAATATATAACTATAATTAATTAAAAAAACTTTTTAGTTATGTGGCTACTACAATATTTAAGTCACACTCATGGTTCATCTTATATCTCTTTGGACAATGTGGTCTATATCTTCCAAAAAATATTACACATTTCAGTTGTTTGGAAACTGCAAGCAATGCATGGATAAACTAGGTGATTTTTTTCTAGATTGGTACTATTGTGTTTTTGTATATATCACAAAAGATTTCAGAAATACAGAGTTACCCCAGTCAATAGGGCTATTTTATCATGAGCAATTAGAATTCATCCTGTGAAAATACAATTAATGCTCGGGACATTTCCCCAGCTTTCTCACATAGAGAGCCAAGTGTTATTCAGATTATAAAGGTATTACAGAAGAGGTTCCATGAAAAAGTGGGTCTGTCACATGGGAATTATACTACACTTTTAGTTCTAATATAGCACTTAAAATATGGCTGGTTCTTTTGCTTATCATATTCTCTCTATTAGGAGTTACAAGCCCTTCTCACTCTCCCCAGTTGCCAACTTTAATTAACCCTTTCAATCTCAACAGACGTTTTCACCTCCACCTTCACTGAGATCAAACAGCCTCAAAATCTTCCTGTAGAATTGTTCTCCTTTAAAAGAAAAAAAGATTCTATCCATTTATGTTTAGAGACAGGCGAAGGAAGGGAGAAAGAGGAGAAAAACATGGATTGGCTGGGCCCTGGCTGGCAATCCAGGCATGTGCCCTGACGGGGAATTGAACTGGTGACTTTTGGTTAGGAGACTGACAGTCCACTGAGCCACACCAGCCAGGGCATAGAATTATTCTCCTTTTCCTTCATTACTGTTTATTCATAATAACTTTATTTCTTTTGCACCCATCTTCTATTTCCAACCCTTTCCACCTCCTCCTGCAAACGCCAGCTCCCTTCTGAAGGGCTCCTTCCTGTCCTCACACAGCTACTACACATGTATGCATCATTTTTTTTCTGGACACATTCTACTTTGTTCTCTTTGTATCTTTGCTCATATTATTTCCTCTTCCCATAATTCCCTTCTTCCACAAGCTCTCAAAGTAATGAATGCCTGTAATCTGATTTTTCCTTTACTCCCTATAACACTATATATTCATCACTCAAGGTGACGGGAAAGCACACAGTGTATTTCAGAAAGATTCTCATCCAGAAACAGTGAAAGCGCCACATTTCAAAGGTTAATCTTCAGCTATCTGTAACCTTTTAAAGACTGTGACTTTTAAGTTTTGTCTTACAAAAGTATCAATCCATGAAGAAACTGGCCCCACACTACAGAGTTTGAGAAACTTCCCTCTAGAGGTCACAAAACTAAAAACTGCCGAGGCAGAGAGGTAAGGCCGTGCTGCCCGGCACCTGACTGAGGAGCAGGGCCTTAGGGATCAGGAGGGAACTGCTGGGACACAGCTCGGCCAGCGGGGTGACTTGAGAAAGCAGGGGACAGACAGTGGAAACAGGCTCTGGATCCTTGCGAGGACAGAGGAATAGGGAGGGTAGAGCATGCAGACAAAGGAAGGGGCCAGCCGGCTGGCAGACTAGTGCTCAGATGATGTCCCTCCAAAGCGAACAGGTTTCCCTCCGCTGCAGCCAGCCCTCATTATCCTTAAAACAGACGCTCTTCACATCTTTAAGTTATGAAAACATGCTAGTAACCTGATGAAAATGATGGACTGTGTTCCCCCAAAATTGCACACGCCCATAGTTTTTAATACGAGTACAGTTGAACTTAAAATGGAATATAATTCTAGGACATTCATAAAACCCAACAAATCCCAAGTTAAAAACTCTTGAAATTTAAAAATTCCTGAGACGATACATAAGTTGATCACTGAAGTTGTTTCTGGGGAGGGAAGAGGAAGGCAGGGCTTTAGGGTTAGAAAGGAATTATAGTTTGTGCTAGTAAATACATTACCATGGACATGGCTTGCTTTTTCAATTGAAAAAGAAAAAAAAAATACCAAAATTAGTTGGCATTCAGGGAAAGTCTCAAATCATAGCTTAACATTATGGAAATGAGAAATCCCCTTGTTCCACCAAAATACCTACCAAACTTTTTCTGAAATTCTTCCATCAAGAAACATTTTCATTTCAAAGGACAAGATTCTTAAAAATATAAATATAACTTAAATCATTGGTATGAATGAATTTCAGCCTAAATATAAACCCTTATCAGATCCTTCCCTATCTTTAAAAGGATTATGAAGCAGATAAATGCTGAACCATAAAAGGGGTAAAGTGCACCCTGACTGCTATGGCTCAGTGGGCTGGGTGTTGTCCCACAAACTGAAAGGTCACCAGTTCGATTCCCGGTCAGGGCACATGCCTGTGTTGCGGGCCAGGCCCTGGATTGGGGGCATGTGACAGGCAACTGGTCAACGTTTCTCTCACACATCATGTTTCTCTCCCTTTCACCTTCCCTTCCTCAGTCTCTAAAAATAAATGAATAAAATGAATAAATGAATGAATAAAATGAAAAAAAAAAAAAAAGGTGGGGGGGGTGGGACATGTAGAATGTACAGAAAAGAAAAATTTGCAAGGCCGAAACACATTTTGTTTATTTCACAATTGCTCGCAATCTGCTTGCACCCATGCACACAAAAAACCAAACAGCTGTTCAAAGTGAGTTGACATCCCTCTAGATAAATAATGTTCGTATTTTACCAGGAACTACAGCTCCAACCAACTTAGGGTGACTTTCTGAGTATTCTCTGAGACAGAATGAAATCAAGTTGGATATTTCTTTTTTACTTAATTGAAGAAGCTAAAGCTTCTAGAGAAGAAGGTGTATCCTGTGTTATGAAGAATAAGTACAAAAGCTAATAACGGAGTCACATAAAACATTCAAACTTACTTGCAAAATATGTGGTCACATTTTGTGGAAACAGGCTCTTTGATTAACTCCAGACTAGAAGGGTAAGGGAAAAAAAGATAAAGAAAATGAATGCAGCTCAATAATTCATTCAAAAATACATTCTTAGTAAAGAAGTTCAACTTTAAGTGGCTATAACTAAGTCAAGATAAGGTTTAAGTTAATTCAATAAGTGTTTATTAAATGTGTGCTGTGCTAGGAGCCAAAAATACAGCAGAGAATATGATCGCTAGCCTCACTGAGCTTTCAGACATAAGAACAGGATATATATTACTCTTTCCAATATTCTATATTATGTCTATAGCATTTAAAAGATTATCCAATATTACTTCACATCAATTAGGTTTCAATGATATACTTTTTTGAGCTATCAGTGGGTGCACATCCTATATCTTAACTAAACTTTAGTTAACTAAACTTAACTAAACTAAGCTCAACAAAGACAAAAACTTCTTGTATTTCTTTTGGATTCCCTCACAGCACTTGTTCTTTTTTTTTTTTTTTGCACATGACTGCCTTTTAAATTTCTTCATAGGGAAAATTTCAAGCATTTACACAAATGAAACAGTAAAACGAACTCCCTGTACCACCCCAGTCTCAACGGTTATCAACTCACAGCCAAGGTTATTTTGTCCACAGCTGACACCCACACAAGGCCCAGATTGTTTTAAAATAAATGCTGGCATCATATCATTTCATCTATAAATATTTAGGAATATATCTTTAAAAGAGACTTTTTGATTTTTTATTTTTATTTGTTTGAAAGATTTCACTTATTTATTTTTAGAGAGGGGAAGGGAAGGAGAGAGAGACATCAATGTGTGGCTGCCTCTCACACGCCCCACTGACTGGGAATCAAACCGGCGACCCTTTGGCTCGCAGGCCCGCGCTCAATCCACTGAGCCACAGCAGCCAGGGCTAAAAGAGACTTTTTTTAGAACAACCATGAAACATCACTACTCCTAAAAATAATTTTGTTAATATCATTTACTATATAATTAATGTTCTAATTTTCCTCACTGTCTCAAAAAAATTTAACAAATAATTGACCTGTAGAATTTCCCACATCCCGGATTTTGCAGGTTGTAACCCTACGGTGTGTGGTTTAACACGTTCCTCTAGCCTCTATTTCCTGGAAACTTAGACCTACAGGCTCAATCAAATTCAGGTTCAATTTTTTGGCAAGAACGGTTTTGGTACTGCGTACTTTTATTACATCACTTCAGGAGGTACACAACGTTTTGTTTATGATTGTTTTGCAAAAAGAAAGTAATAAATACTGAGCCCTGGCTGGGTAGCCCAGTCGGCCAGAGTGTTTTCCCCATACACTAGGGCTGTGGGTATGATCCCCAGTCAGGGCACACGCAAGAAGCACCAATGAGTGAAGAAATAAGCAGAACAACAAATCAATGTTTCTCTCTCTCCCCGCCACTTCTTCTCTCTCTAAAATCAATCAATAAATTTTTTAAAAAATACTAACTAAAAAAATAAACTTAGGAAAGTATCAAAATTTCAAGAAAAGAAAATACATCACCCAAATTCCCATTCCTACTCATCTACCCACAAAATCTCAAGACCTTCCTGAGATTACGTCATTCACTAACATAAAAAGTGTTTACTGAACATCTACCACACGCGAACACTATTCTTGGAGATGGAAACAGAGCCGTGAACAAAATAAAGCCTGCCCTTAACAGAACTTACATTCCAGTTGTGGTGGACAGCTGATTGAGAAACAAACAAGAGTGTATGGGAACAGTGCTAAAAAGAAAGCTAAAGGTGAGCGGGATGGGGAGTGGAGTATGTTCGAGGGAATATACACAGGTCAGGAAAGCCTCAGGGAGGGTGACATTGGTGGACAGCTGAGTAATGTGAGTGGACAAGCCGTGCCATAATTGGGGAAAGAACATTCCAGCAGAGGGAGCAGAGAAAAGAGACTCAAGCGGGACCACGACCGGGGTATTGAAAGACAGCGATAAGTATTGGGCTAGATGGCAAGGTCAGGGAAGGAAGCACTAGAAGAGGTCAGAGGGGGAGTGGACAGCCTGAGCAGCTAGGAACCTGTTGGCTATTTTAGGTCTTCAGGCCTTCATTCTGCCAGCTTTAGAAACTGACCTTCGGTCAAGTTCAGGCAGGACATCAAACAACAGGGAACCTGTGTTGACAGGAATGTGGTTCTTTTCATTGAATGTTTAAGTTTTTAGAAAAGGATCACGAGAAAAGCTGGGGGTGCTACCCCTCTTGGAGCACACCTGCCCCTTTCCTGGCCCCTCTTTTCCCCACCCCAGACCCTCTGCCTTTCCCTGTCCTAAGCACCAAGGACCCTTCTTTTGCTTCTGTAACTTTTCCTGAGCCCAGCAGCCCAGCAGCCCAGCCGGCTCACTTCCACTACCTCTGTAACTTTCTAAATAAACTTTCTGTTATCATTTGAGTTCCTGGCTCTGAAATCTTTCTTTGCCAAACTCAAGGACCAAGGTCCAATTTCACCAACACTGAGGTAACAGATTAGGGACGATCGAACAGGAAAAACAAAGTTAGAGAAAAGAGGGATAATGCAGGGAGAAGGCAATCAATAACTATGAAACCAGAACAGGACCCTACTGGGGGGGAAAAAGGAAACAGCATTCAGAAAATGGTCCTGGAAATTAAAATTTAGTAAAAATGGCCCTGGCTGTTGTAGCTCAGTGGATTGAGCTGTGAACCAAAGGGTCACTGGTTCAGTTCCCAGTCAGGGCACATGCCTGGGTTGCGGGCCAGGTCCCCAGTGGGGACCACGTGAGAGGCAACCACACATTGATGTTTCTCTCTCTCTTTCTCCCTCCCTTCCCCTCTATCTAAAAACAAATAAATAAAAATCTTTAAAAAAAAAAAAACTAGAGCCAAAATTAGTTTAAAAAAATTTAGTGAAAATGAAAAAATGGATAGAAGTTTTAGAAAATGGAGCAGAAAATATCAAAATTGTCATTTGTACCCAAGTTAGCCTGACCCCAAAGCTCATGAAAATAAAAGAAAGACTTAAAAAAATAGCTGGGGACAATAGCCTCGTTGTGAAGGGTTTGGTAACATAACTCTTATAATCATGGGGTTTGTGACGCAGCACCGGGGAAGGAAAAGACAAGTGTCCCAGTGAGTCAGAAGGCGGGTGTCTACTACCAGATCTCCTTTCTATCGGTGAGTGACCTCAGGCCAAGCACTCGACCTGACTGACCTGTGGTTTCCTGTAAGGACGCTGTCACCCACTCCACCAGTCGCTGCAGGCCACGGTGAGAACGGAATTATATGCTACTTGGGAAAATGTTCACAACCTGAACGATGGCCCGGACTAACGTTAATATTATTATTGGGACTGAATATGACTAAAAAACAAAAACATGACAAAGAAAACTCCTGATTTGTTACCAAATCACTATTCCTCAGCTAAGCTAGATATCAAAGACATTCTCAGTAAGAGAGAGTGGAGTGAGCTATACCAACCACATGGCTTTCGTTCTCACCACTGACTCGGTTCTGAAAATAATTATATTTCAGTATGGTAATCACAAGCCAGACTATACCAACATACTCTAAACCAACTCTGAACAGATGAAAGCTCCAATATGTAAGAAAGAGGGTAGAAACTGTTGAAGAAAAGCGTGAAGAGGGAACGGGAACGAAAAGACAAAAAGGAAATGTTCCTCTAACAGGTCCTGATGAGACTACAAAAGTGACTCAAGTATTTTAAACACTTTTTAAACCAATCAGTACTTTAGACCTATGACATGTCTACATTCTGAGCTTCTAAAATGGAAACATAATTGAAAAGAGAAGGCAGGTTAGGTTCCAAAAATAACAACCACTACCCAAGATACACATTTTAGAACACTGTTTTGAAAGTCAAAAATTTTATATAATCGTAAGTAAGAAGTTAGAAAGAACTACCAATTTTCAAAAATAAAATGCCAATAGTGACTTAGGGGACAACAGAAGGCATTTTAGCTCTAGAGCCCTCAAAAAGTTGCAAGCCTACTCTACAGCTACCGTAAGTATCCGTGTTTCCAGTAATTATTTATTAAGACATAATAGCAAAGTGTACCGGGCCCTGTAAAAAAAAAAGGTACAGTACTTATGATTTCTATACTAGAATTTTCCATTTAAATGAGTTTAACAATGACTAGAATTCACAGTTTTATTAACAGTTTAAAACGTAAGTATAATTCTAATAGAAAACAGATTTTAAAATATAAGCTATGAAATATACAATATTTGACTAATATGAAAATTTAGCATTAACTTTCATCTTGCATCTTTAATCTTTATGTATCTCAGTTTTTTAATTGATGGTTTAATTTTCCATGGAAATGTAAAATTAATGGACCCAAATGCCATACTGCTGAGGACCTTTTGATCACTCTTTGTAATTATGAGTTTTATGACTTTTTAAAAGCAATTTTTCCCCCAATTGCCATTTTCTGCTTCTCTGGCTCTAATGTTTCATAAATTAGGCTGTAAATCTCATTTAGCTCTTGTTTTTGTTTGGCTGAAACGTTGAGGAGCAAGAGGGAGGACAGTTTCTTATAAATCTTGTACCTCTCTGAAAACATAACTTCCATTTTCTCTCTTTTAAAAAATATTTTATTTATTTATTTTGAGAGGAAAAGGGAGGAAGAAAGAGAGGGAGAGCCCTGGCTGGAGTGACTCAGTGGATTGAGCACTGGCCTGCAAACCAAAGGGTCGCCGGTTCGATTCCCAGTTAGGGCACACGCCTGAATTGCAGGCCAGGTCGCTGGTAGGGGGCAGGTGAGATGCAACCACACATTGATGTTTCTCTCCCTCTCTTTCTTCCTCTCACTGCTCTAAAAATAAATAAATAAAATCTTAAAAAAAAAGAGAGAGAGAGAGGGAGAGAAACACTAGTTGTCTCCAGCAGGGGGCCTGCCCACCCCCCAAACTAGGCTTATGTCCTGACTAGGGATCAAACCAATGACCTTCCAGTTCATTTGCAGGCTGGCACTCAAACCACCGGGCCACACCAGTCAGGGAGCATTTTCTTTAATCTTATTTACTTGACTCCAACTATGATAAACAACTTTCATGAAGCACAAAGGAAAACTTATTTTGTGCTCTCCTTTTTCAAAGGAGAGTAAATTTACTCCTTTGTTCAAGATAAGGAGTAATAGATGCAGCTTTCCAGTTTATTTACTGAATGTTACCCACCAATTATCACCATGTTAAAAACCAGTAAACTATCAAAGAACCAATTTAGTGTAATACTTAATATCTTCAGCAACTGTTTACCAAGTGGCTACTATATATCCCAGGCACTGTTCTAACTCCTGAGGATATGGAAATAAACAAATAAAAACCTCTGCCCTCAGGGAGTTTATTATATTCTGTGGGGATAGAGAAAAAGGTTACATAAATATTATATAATGTCAGACAGTAATAAGAGTTATAGAAAAAAATAAAACAGGAAAAGAGTATAAGGGGTGTGTTGAGGGTGGGTGGTGATGTTATAATTTTAAATAAGACTGTCCGAAAATTCCTCTTTGAAAAGGTAGTATTACAATCAAGATTTGCAAGCCTTGCAATTATCCCAGGAAGAACATTCCAGAGGAAACAGCAAGCATAAAAACTCAGAGGTAGGCGAATATGGCGCAAGTCTCAAAAACAGTTAAGAGGCCAAAATGACCAGAGTAAAGGGATTAAAAGGGAAAAAGGTAGACAATAATTTTTCTGAATTTTCACCAAGAGACTGAGGTATGGTTTTTAATTTCTTTTGCAGGTTTAAGAGATACCACAGACATCATCTAGTGACTGCAGGATGAGGTTCTTAACCTTGAGACCCTCTTTGGCAGCCGGTGAAGCTCATGAACCCCCTTCTCAAATGCTTTTATTTTATTTATTTTTAAAGATGTTATTTATTTATTTTCAGAGAGAGGGGAAGAGAGGGAGAAAGAAAGAGAAACATGGATGTGCGAGACAAACATCAATTGGTTGCCTCTTGCACGCCCTCAACCTGGCCCGACCCCAGCATGCACCCTAACTGGGAATCAAACCCGTGACCTGTCAGCTTGCAGTCCAGCTCTGAATCCACTGAGCCACACCAGCCAGGACTCAAAGTAATGTTTTTAAATGCATAAAGTAAAAAAACACTAAATTATATAAGAAACTAATTATATTAAATTACAGTTCTATTCATAGGCCTCCAAGGGTCATGGAGGGTGGGCAAGTTAGGAGCTCCTGAACACATACAAGAAATCTTTTCAGGGTGATAAAAATGTTTTATATGTCTTGATTAGGTTACACAGATCTTATATATGTGTGTGTATATATGTTATCATATATATGTTATATAAATATGTAATGATATATAACAATATATACTCATGTTATATAATCAAAACTCATTGACTTAAGATCTCTGCATTTCACATATTATACTTCAGTTTTTAAAAAGCTTGAATATTCTAGTTCCCTTTTTATTTTACTGATGAAGACAAAGGTTCACTCAAACAGAGAGACTTGTGGCTTCGAGGACTTGCAGTCTTCTCACTTAAATATACAGGGCTAGTTTGAGCCCAAGGTTCTCCCTAAGACCTACCCACTCACAGACACCAATCATTCCTAATTTTATTTTGCCATTATTAAGTATGTCCATTCCAAGTGATCAAGCTGGCTTTAAAGCTGGATGGAAAGCTCAAGTGCCACTCACTCCAAACCAGATCCCTACCCAAATGCAGAACCAGCCAAGACAATGTGTGGACTAAGAAAGACATGAAGCTCTGTGTGTTCAGATGGTAGAGAGGGAGGGGAGGAAAAGTGGAGAAAAAGGAGTAATTTTCTATATTCTTAAAGCTCTTCAGTTAAAAAAAGCAGCAACTTTAATAAGTCTATTCATAACAGACATTATAATTTTTTCTTCTTACTATGTAAGGTCAATTCTATTCATTTGCATAGGATATAATCATATAAGGAAGAACCTCAAGTTGATAGAATCTTCTGTTGACTTACCAGATTGGACACTCTAAGATTTTCTGCATAGCTCTGAGGACGTTTTGTACCTCTTCAACGCGATCCACACACAAATCCATCTCTTCCTTTACAATGAACTTTAACACATAAACACGTGCATATATAAATAAATCACTTTAAAAACATTAAAAAACAACAACTTAGTTTCATTGTCATTTCTAAACAAGAGAAATCTGAGATTGGAGTGCTTTAAAATTATATCATCCATAGAGCTAATAAAACAAAAGTTTTAATTTGTTTTTTAAATTCTACGTTTTTTATTGTAATTAAATTCTGTTTTTCACTTCCTTTTTAATCTCTTCCTTTCTCCAACCAAGGGAAAGAAAGCCACAGTGGGTGACTGGGTGGTAGCCTCAGCTTTCTCCAATCATCCCGGCTGTTTTCTTTCTCTTGCAAAAAACCCAAATGAACAAAAACAAAGCAACGCCCACCAAGGCTCCCCGCCCTTGTCCTTCCCCAGTGTTTCCCACTGGCCTGCACTCAACTCAGGAGCCTCAGGCACATCCATGCCAGCAGCACCTGTGACTAGTGACGCCCATCTATTTTCCTCTTGTCTCTTCTGGGAAACGCATTAGAATTCAGTTAAGGGCTCTCCTCCCCTCAAAATCCCGTCTCCTCCTCTTCCCAGACATATGCCTGCCCCTATTCTTCCTCGGGGTACCCTTCTGACATATATTAACCCGTCTCTTTACATCACGGTGCTCCCCTCAAGACACATTCCAGCTCCTGTCATCAGAATTCCCGGTCGGACACATCAGCCCCTGCCTTATCTTTGGTGCCTCCCACCAAGCCGCGACCCCAAAGGGCACCCCTCCCCACGATTATCCCATACTCAATATCTTAAGTTTCTCAGGTCACACCCTCCGCCCTCCCTCGCCGGATATAACACCCATCTTGCAATCCTTCAGAAGTCCCTTCCCCAACTCTCCACACTTGTTTCTTGCCTATCCCCCGGAGCACCCCTTGGGCCCTCCTCCCTTCCCCAAGGCCCTCTCACCTCTACTCAGGAGCAAAGTATCTGGGCTTTCCGGGCCCAGGGACCCAGTGATCCGAAAGTCCCCCGGACCCTCCTGAATCCAGAAAACTCAGCGAGATTACTGTGCGCAGTCGCAGTTTTAATTTATCTGTAATTCCCGCGCTTTACCGTTGCCACGGAAACCGGTCGCCGCGACTGAGCGAGAGCCTCTCAGAATGCGAGACCGAAACACGTGACGGAAGGGCGGATCAGAAACAGCCAAGTCTTTCGGGGTTCTCAATTGGTCATCTCGTCTTTCCCTGTGTTACGTAATTAGTAAGAGACGGAAGAGAAGAATTCTCCCGGAGTTTTCTATTCGGCGCTCGCCCTCCCACCTCTACGATGCCAGTGGCCGTTTATTATGTCACAGTGATTGCTGCAGTAGGGTCGGAATCGCTGAGGCCCGAATTGGGCGCAAGGTAGTGCCTACACACTCGCAGGAGGTCTCGTTCCCTCACCCCTTCCGCCGCAATGGAAGTCTCGAGTTTAGGTAAATAAAACGATCTAAGGCAAAAAAAACTACGATTTCCAGCATGCATTGCGGATCAAAGGACCTTCGCCAGAGTGTTCCTTGGAAACTGTAGTCTTATGGAGGGGGGCTTCCGACTCTGAAAGCGGGCATGATCCTCAGGGCAGCCCAGTTGATAGACTGAAGAGCTCCGTACGCTTATGCACGTCAACGGATATGGACTGGAATGTTAATGTTTTCGTACCTGGAGAGCGGAGAATAAGCTAAAGAACCTACCAGTCCTAGGGAGACTACAATTCCCATCCATCCTCGCGAGTCTCGGGTGAGGAGCTCTCTAAGGTCAGTGACCTAAGGGAACGCAGCGGGCGCCGAACTTGGGAAGGGGACTTAGGTTCCAGCCCACGGCTGCGCATTCGTAGTTCCGCCCCTCGGCCCCAGTATTTGTTATTGTTGTGCAGTTCTGGCTGCTCTTGTCCCGCCCCCGCAAACGCATCCTCAACCAATCAATAGGGTGGTAATTTTGAGGGACAAGTAGTTAAAGCCAATCATCTTGTCGGAAACTCAGAAACTGGGGACTAGGCCCGGTCTCTATCCGCCATGTTAGATTCACCCCGCAGGGGTAGCAGGCAGTGAACGGTCCCTGCAGTGGCCTCAGGCGGCGCCCCCCGGGGGCGGGAAGCTGGTAAGAAAGCTGCTGCGATTACCTAGGGGTTGGGTCACGTCGCACTGAGAGGGCTTGGGGAAGTTCAAAGGAGGAGTCCCCTGTAGAAGAGGGGCGACTTTCTCCGCGTCTGGGGGCAGCCGTTCTCTTCAGTGACCGGAGGGAAGAGCCGTACTTGGGCTCAGGGGCTGAGGGGGCGGATACCGCCGGAGGGATGGAGGGTCCTCGGCTCGGAACGGCCGGCCTGTGCTGATGGAAGGCTGAGATTCGCCGGCACAGAGAGGGCCTAGGCAAAGAAAAGGAGCGAGTCCTGAGAGGGTGGTGACACTGTCTGGGACATGGAGTGCTGGGAAACAATAGCTGGAAGACTAACGTGAAGTCTGCAAGAAGAAAAAAAAAAAAATGACCACACAGCCTCCTCGCCCTATCCCCCTCCTCTTTTTAAGAACCTCGCGAAGTAGTCTCCTTGGTCAGGCACCTCTGGTATTAAAAAGGTACCGTTTTTCTGTTTTGTCAAACACCCAGCTTTCCAGGTCACACAATTTAACGTCAGGGATACCTTGTACAAGCCTCTGGTGGAGACAGTAATCAAAGCTCAGGTTCCCAGGCCTGCTTCGTTAAAGATTTTTGGTATCCTGAACAAAAACAACGTAGAGGAAAAGCTGACTTGTGCCAAGAGAAGGTGAGTCAGTAGCGTGAAGTTATAATAACGCCGTTCGATACAAGCTGAAGAAGGCCTGGGCTCCAGCTCCTGATTTTACTGTCTTTGAACCTGCAAGGACAGATGGGCCTAGCCATAGCTTTGGTGTTCCCCAAGTTCAAGATAATTTGCTCCCGATGTAAGAATTTTCACGTATAAGCCAAGCGGCAGTTCTTTACTGACCTGGATGTGATCCAGCTAAGCCAGCCTCCCCCACTTCCTGTTTTCTCAGGAGCCGACCAGCTGGACGAGCTCCAACGTATCTAAACTAATTTCCAGTTGTGTCATTTGAGAAAAGGGGAGGAAGATTAGTTTTCTCGGGACTCGGAAAAGTGGGAAGTGTGTTTCTCGGAAGTTGAAAAGTAAGACTGTTTCCGAGTCCCCACTTTTGGCAGACGGATTTAGTCGCTTCATTTCCCTGATGGTGTTGCCCAAGATTCTGGGGAGCTGACAGGGACTCCTTCCGAGTTTTAAGGACCTCCAGGATTGCGTTCCGTGTGAGTAGATGTCAGCAGGATTGCTAGAAACGGGGTTAATATTTTGGTGGTGAACTTGACTCTAGGTGGAGACAAAGAATGACAAAAAAAACTGGGGGATAATTGTTTTTGGATTTAAAAAAAATCCTTGATCCTCAAACCTTCAAGGTCCTTTTTAATGACCTTGTGTTTTGTATTGTTTCACAGGACAGTACTTAACGCTGTGGGAAAAAGAACTGTTTTAGGTTCTAAAGACTGATCATAACAACTTTTACATTTGAGTAGCATTTTCAAAGAACTTGCACACACGTTTTTCTTTGATCCATATGATAACATTGTGAGGTGGTCATACTCGTGGGGGAGATAAAGTCTCCGTATTTGTTGAGTATATGTTGATGCAGTTCACACTCTTTGTAAAGTGTTTTCTCGTGCTCTTCCTCTCAACTCTAGCCTCACAACATGGAACCACAGGTTACGCTAAATGTAACTTTTAAAAATGAAACTCAAAGCTTTTTGGTTTCTGATCCAGAAAATACAACTTGGGCTGATGTTGAAGCTATGGTGAGTGTTAACTTTTTTTTTTTTTTTAAGATTTTAGTTATTTATTCTTAGAAGGGAAGGGAGGGAAGAAGAGAGGGAGAGAAACACCAATGTGTGAGAGAAGAAACGTTGATTGGTTGCCTCTCACACGCCTGCAGCCCAGGCCTGTGTGCCCTAACGGGAAGGGAGCTGACGACCTTTCAGTTTGGGGGTCAGTGCCCAACCCACTGAGCTACACCAGCCAGGGCTGTGTTAACTTTGGTTTCTCCGCCCTTTAAGCTTAGATCCCCCCCCAGAAAGGTAGCTGTTTTTAGCAGTGTTGTTTCATAGCTGCAAAGTCATTATAATGATCATTTCTGAGCCTTTTGGAACATTATTTTTGACAAGGATTCAGTATTCATAGAGGAGATGTGCCCCAGGAAAGGCAACAAGTAAATAAGTTCTTTTGAAGAATTTAGAAAGGAAAGGTAAAGTTACGAAGTGAGATAAAACATAGAAAACCTATTAATTTTAGAAACAGTCTGGGGAATGGATTGGTGTGGGCCCCACCCTAACCGGGCCCCAGAGGAATGTTCTCTTGCCTGAGAGCAAATATGTTCCTGTGGTTTGTGAGCCATTTAAGGCAGAACTTAGTTTTCAGGCCCTGAGTCCTTGCTTTTATTGCCAGGTCACAGGTTATTTCGAAGTTGAGCAGAAAGAGCTCCTACTGGTGCTTAGACAGAAGCTCGGGGTTTTTTTTTGGGGGGGGGGGCACTGGTTAATGCTTTTCTTCCTCTTGGTTTGCCCTTTGTACTCTTGTTTGGTTTGCAATAGTGAATGTTTTACTTCCTGTATAACTATCTAACAAAACCCTTTGGTTAAATCTGCTTTTACCTGGTTAGTAAAGACCTTTTAACTGTTTGTGTGTTATGGCAAGTAAAAAAGAAAAGGGATCGTGGAGAGGCCAGATTGTAGTCTACTCTAGTCCTCCATCCTCCAGCAGCTAACTTCTTTATACTGTCCTATCCAGAAAGTCGGATCTTGTTGTCAAGTGTTCTGAAAATCAAAGTTATTTTTTTTCCTAGTAGTTAAATTATCTGACAGCTTGCCTTTTTTCTTTATTGTAAATGTTAAATGATAGAACTGTAATATGTGCCCATTATAAGTAGAAGTGAAACAATCCAAAAAAGTTAATATCCCTCCATTGCCCCTCCCTCCATCCACTGTTCCCACCTCTTTGGAGTAATCAGTGTTAACATCTTTATATGTATTTACCCACATTTCCCATGTTCAAACAAATATCATACTAGGGTCATATTATAAACATTACAGTATACAGCTTAATTTTTTTACCCTATAGTTTTCGATGAATAGATAAGAATCCAAGTTCATTTTTGTAAAAGCATAGATTGTCCCCAGTATTATTGTATTGTATTATAATTTAACCATCCCTTTTTGAAAGATTGTTTATGTTTTTTTAGTTAAGGTATAATTGGCATATTAGTTTAGGTGTAGAGCGTAATGATCTATGCACATACTGCAGTAAGTCAGTCTAGTTAGCATCCATCACCAGACATAGTTACAGTTTTTTCACCTGGAAGCTTGTACCTTTTGACCGCCTTCCACCCCCTGCCTCTGGCAGTCACAGTGTGTTCTCTGTGTGTCTGTGTTTGTTTATTTTTAAGATTCCACATAAGTGAAATCATACATTATTTGCCTTTCTGTGTCTGACTACTTCAGTTAGCATAATGCCCTGATGGTCAAAAGTTTTTTTTTTTATGTTATTTATTTATTTTTAGAGAGAGGAAAAGGGAAGGAGAGAAATATCAATGTGTGGTTGTCTCTCACACACCCCCTGTTGGGTACCGGGCCGGCAACTCAGACATGTACCCTAACTGGGAATCGAACCAGTGACCCTTTGGTTTGCAGGCCAGTGCTCAATCCACTGAGCCTCATAAGCCAGGGCTATTCCCCACCCCCCACCCCCCTGCCTATAAAATAAGCTACAAGGGATAGCTCTTTGTATATAACTTACGCACTGTTCTGTAGGATAAAGTTTCCCAAAGTGGGATTAATGGGTCAAAAGACATGTGATGTTAATATTTAATGAATACTGCCAGGTACTTTGCAAAACAGTTGTAGCACATAACGGAAATGTATTATAGTGACCTAAATTTTTGACAACATTGGATGCTATAGCATTCTTCTTTTTTGTCATTCTGTTGAGATGACATCTCACTGCTTTAATTTGCATTGTTTTGACTACTATTAAAGTTTAACGTCTTTTCATATGTGTTAGGCATATCTGATTTCTTTTTCTATGACATTTCTGTACACTTTTGCCCACTTTACCTGGGTTGTTAATCTTTTATTAGCAGTTTTGCAGACGCTCTTTGTGTCTTGCAGATATTAACCTTTTGTCTGTTTTGAGTTGCAAGTATTTTTCCCAGTCCATTGTTTGTGTTTTGACTTTGTTTATGGTGGGTTTTTTTTAAAGATTTTATTTACTTATTTTTAGAGAGGGCAAGGGAGGGAGAGAGGAAGAGAAACATCAATATGTGGTTGCCTCTCACAGGCCCCCTGCTGGGGACCTGGTCCACAACCCACCCAGACACTGCCCTGATGGACTGGGAATCGAACTGGCCATCCTTTGGTTCGCAGGCCAGCGCTCAATCCACTGAGCCACACCAGCCAGGGCTATGGTGTTGTTTTTAACTGTATGAAATGTTTACTTTTTATGCCCATTCTTTCTTTTATGACATTTAGGTTTCTGTTAGAAACTACCTTTTTGATATCTTGATCATAGATTGTGTACATTTCATTTGCAGGTAAAAGTTTCATTTGATCTGAACACTATTCAGATAAAATACCTGGATGAGGAAAATGAAGAGGTAAAGTATATTGTGGTACCTATTGCCAGGTACCCAGAATTAGGGATCTTATCTCTCAGGACTGGTCAGGGGCTCAGAACCTCTACCACTACCTCGTTTGTGTAGTGGTTTAAATGTATTTGATAATTGCATGCTCCAAGTTGACTGGTGACATTTGAAGTGGGGGTGCAACATTGAAGAAGAAAATTTGAGAGATAACTTTTAATCTATATAGTGATCTTAAGTTTAGATATATCACAAGTTACCACTTAGTTTATAATAATACAAATAATAATGGCCAACCTTTATCAAGTAGTTAACAGTGTGTCAGTCTAAAAACAATACTGTGTATAGGTACTTTATTCTCATTGTTATTTACCTGGGAGGAAACTGATGACTAAAGAGGTTAAGTAACTTGCCCAAAGGCACAGAAGCTTGGCAGTAGAGTAGGGGTTCAGTCCACACCTTCTGGTTCCAGAGCCCAGGCTCTTAATTACTATGTTATGCTGCTGCTTAATGTACCTGAAATAAAAGAGGATAAAGTAGTTAGGCAATAAAGTTTCTTCATTATTAGTTACACGTAGTTCATGGTCCTAGAAAGGCTGAGCCCCTGACCCGAGATTTTGCACCTGTCCTGTGAGGCTGGTCCTAGAACCTACTCGGTTGTGAGAGGGCTGTGATTCACTGTTGCTTTTGTTCTGTTACAGGTTTCCATCAATAGCCAAGGTGAGTCTGGGGCCTTCATCTGGTCACAGGCGTGTGCATCTCCATATACACTCAGTTTTGTAGTATTCGTTTCAGAGCAGAATTGGGTAGACAGTAAATTGACATTGCACTCCCTCGTCCATGGGTATCACGTTACCTAGCACACTTTTATTTTAGAGCAGTTTTTGTATATCGGTAGGTGCCTTTTGTTGGCGCCTAAGGACAGCTTTAGTGGGAGGTTCTCTTCTATTTAAGATGCTAATCTTCTGAAAATATGCCTCCCAGTTCAACACTTACAACTTGTACTCTTGGTGTTGCATTTGTCTCTGATTTGGTGTACACGTTAATGTCAATTTACAAACAAGTGGTATTCCAGGAGCTCACTTATAAGGTGGTTGTTCAGAGGTTGGAGTGCACTTTCCCACTGGAGCAATGTTCTATTTGAAGGCTAGGTTCCCAGGCTAGCCCCCAAAGGCTTGTTTTAACCACCTGAAATGACAGTATTGACACTATCCATGAACTCCCCTGAGGCCTGAGCTTCACTAAGCCTAGTAGAGGTGTCACGACCGGAAGCTTCAGTAGCAGAGAGGAATTTACAGGGGAGAGCTAGCCTGCAAGTGGCTTCTGTTTGCAAGGCGATGAGAAGGGAGTTTGTCAGCAAAAATGTAGTAGCTGTTCGTATGTAAGAAATGCAAGCTAAGAATTCTTAAAAGTCAGGATTGACTGTACTTAATATAACCTTTTGGGCTCGTGAACAAATATCACAGTGTGTATTTTCTTGTCCTTTTAGGAGAATATGAAGAAGCACTTAAGGTAATGGTTTTTGCATCTTATTTTCAAATAATTTTAAAATATTATGACTATAACCTGAACCTGAATTCCATTAGCTGTGGGGAGAAACTAATGACTACAAGCTAAGAAAAACCTGTTTTTAGGGAAACTATGATGAATAGGGCATACCACTCAGCAAAAGGCAGGTCCTAATATAAAGGGGTTTTTTTTGTTTGTTTAAATTGGGCTACTTCAAAGTTTATTTATTTTTAACTTCTTATTTTTTATTGATTTGAGAGACAGAAACACTGATTTGTTGTTTCACTTATTTATGCATTTATTTGTTGATTCTTGTATATGCTCTGACTGGGGATTGAACCCACAACCTTGGCGTATTGAGACAGTGCTCTAACCAACAAAGCTATTGGCCGGAGACCTAATGTAAAGATTTTCTTCATTTATCATTCTATCTCATTTCTGGTCTTGGTGCTACCATTTAAAAATATAAAAAACTCTCTGGAATGGCGCTTTCTGGTTGACATTTTTCATCTTTCACCTTGATCCCCCTGTAGAATGTTGCAGTGTAATGTGGACGGACTTAAGGTATAAAAAGCACCCAGTTACACACAATCTCTTGTTGGTCAGTGATGAACTAGAGCATTCCTCAAGGTCACTTCTCCAAGGTGTGCCAGGGGTTCCTTCATTCCCACCTTTGTAATTAAGCTTTTTCGTCAAAGTTTGACTGTCCTCATGGACTTCTAGTCCAAGACTAGGCTATTTTCCGTAATCACTTTTGGTCTAGGGAGGGAAAGGCAAGCTTTTTTTCACTGGGAGCTGGATTTATGTTTTCTGGTGAGAATTGCTGTTCTGGGTGCCACTTGTTTCAGTAGTTTAGCCAATGTCTTCTTGGTTTTTACTCAGGAATCCATATTTACCAGCTAATCTCTTGGTTTTGGATATTCAGACCCTTCCCTAGGTTCTTACAGTCAAGATACCCATGTCTGTTAGTAATTTCTCACGCTTCATAATTTCCCCAGGCCCCAATTCGTGTGGTCTTCCTGTTTCCTCTTTGCTTTTAAGCTATTCCAGCGTGCTGTTCCCCCAGACCCCTTCAATTTTACGTGACTTTTCCTGGTTTTCTTTTATCCTATTATCAGAAGCTATAGTAGTTTCATTTTAAAAGTCTTCTGAGATCTTCAACACTAATACTTTTTCCACAATCACTGTTAGTTTACTTTGTCAGTCAGAAATCTTGGACCTTAGGAGTCTATCTTTTTTAGGAAGCAAGACTTTATATATAATAGTACTATTTAATACTTAAGGTCTCATGTTTATATTTAGACACATTTTCTTGAACAACTTTTATTTTCTATAAGCTTTACCACACATTTTACTAAAAGCTTCTTGATTTATGGTCTAAAATGGGATTTGGCAAACTATACCCAGTGAGCTGGCTATTTCTTTTTATAAATAAAGTTACATTGGAACACAGCCATGTTACTTCCTATGTGTTATCTGTGGCTGCTTTTCTGCTTAACAGCAGAGTTGTGACAAACCGTGTGGCCTGTAAGCCTAAAGTATTTGTTATGTGGCCCTTTAAAAAGTTTGCTGATCCCCGATTTGAATAATATCTTTCAAACTTACTGGCCATGGAATGTTTTAAAATGAAATCTTAAGAAGCCTTGCCCTGGCTGGTGTGGCTCAGTGGGTTGAGCCCATGAACCAAAAGGTGGCCAGTTCGATTCCCAGTCAGGGCACCTGCTTGGGTTGCAGGCCAGGTCCCCAGCAGGGGGCATGTGAGAGGCAACCACACACTGATGTTCCTCTCTCCCTCCTTACCCCTCTGTCTGAAATGAATAAATAAAATCTCTCTTTTTTTTTTAAAGAAGCCTAACGTGTGAAATATTGAAGAATAGGTCTTGTCACTGGGTGACGAGTTGGGGAAGCTAAAACCCCATGGACTTCTAATTTTTTGGACACTGGAGTACCTTCATGGAACCTCAAATGCTCCTTGAAGTAGAGTTTTCAAAATAGGATTTTTAACATGTTCTTAAAAAAGGAGTGACCACTTACACCTGGTTCCCAAAACACTGTTCTTAGTGGGAAGATTAACACTTCACTGCAGGATACAACTTGAAGTGTCTCGGGTTCTGGTAGTCTGGTATTGACTTTTTTGAAAAGTTGAGATTAAAATCCGTAAAGGAAGACCTACATAAAATTCAATTAAAGAGAAAAGTAGTAGCCCAGTTAATAAAAATATCTCACCTAATAAAGTGCTGCACTAAAAACCTACTTCTGTGTTTTTAATTACAAAACCATTCCTAGTTAACATTCTTGGCAAAGAAACAGCAGGCTGACATGGTATGTCACTTGATTTAATTAAACATTTCCCAGCATAATTCACCACAACTCTTCTGTTTGAGTGTCATTTTATTAATTTTTAAAAATTTTTCAATTATAGTTGACATGCATTATATTAGTTTCAGGTGTACACCCCAGTGATTAGACATTATATAACTTAGTAAGTGATCATCCTGATAAGTCTTGCACCCGTGTGTCACCATACGTGGTTGTTAGAATATTACTGACTATATTCCCTATGCTCTTCTTTACATCCCCATGACTATTCAGTAACAACAAATTTGTACTTCTTAATCTCTACCTTTTTCACCCATTCCTCAAACCCCCTTCCATCTGGGGGAATGTTCTCTGTATCTGTGAGTCTGCTTCTGTTCTGCTTGTTTATTTTTTAGATTAAATTGTTGGTGATGTATTTATTGCCATTTTATTGTTTATATTTCTGCCCTTTTTTTCTTCAAGAAGACCCTTTAACATTTCATATAATACTGGTTTGGTAGTGAACTCCTTTAGTTTTTTCTTGTCTGAGAAGTTCTTTATCTGTCCTTCTATCCTTCCCTCTCCCCGCTCCTTTTCCAGCAAACAGGTTTATTCAGGACCAACAAAGAATTGCAGTTCTGGACATAATGGTCTAATGGTGAACCATACCCAAGTCCAGAAGACAAAGGAGAGGACTGTTTTTTTTTTTTAATTCATTTTAGAGGGAGGGGGAGAGTGAAAGAGAAAGAAACATCAATTTCTTGTTCCACTTATATATGCATTCATTGGCTGATACTTGTATGCACTCTGGTGGGGGAACGGGGATTGAACCAGTGATCTTGGTTTATGGGGAGGACACTCCAGCCAAAAGAGATACTGGCCAGGGCAGGACTATTCTTTTGAAAGGGGACTGTTGTACACAGAGAATTAATTGGAGGGAACAGGGAGTTGGAAGTGTCACAGCTTTTCATTGGCTGAGCTGGAACAGTCTCATTGGTCAAGTGGTTGCCATGCAGGAAGAGATCCTCCTTTCTCCTGGAGTAGCAGAGCAGGAAAACTTTGTTTGTTTGCTTGTTTGTTTGTTTACTTTCCTTGTCTTGGCCATCTTTGGAATGTTTCTTCTGTCTGGAATTCTCTGCACCCGTGCAGGGCTTCAAATATTAACTTGTTCCTTTTCAAAACACACATTTTCCTTGGATTCTAAGTAATAGCTTTGCTGAGTAGAGTAATCTTGGTTGTAGTGCCTTGCTTTTCATCACTTTGAATATTTCTTGCCAGTCTCTTCTGACCTGCAAGGTTTCTGTTGAGAAACCAGCTGACAGTCTTACGAGAACTCCCTTGTAGGCAACTAACTGCTTTTGTCTTACTGTCTTTTGAAAGAAAATCCTAAGGACATGCTTATTGATCTAGAGAAGGGGGAAGGGAGGGAGAGAAGTAGCAATGTGAGAGAGAAACATCAATCAGTTGCCTTCTCATATGTGCCCCAACCAGGGACCAAACCTGCAACCTAGGCATGTGCCCTGATCGAGAGAAGGACCCAGGAACCCACAACGCCTCGGGTTATGGGATGACATTTTAACCAACTGAGCCACATCAGCAAGGGCTCTTGCTACTTTTAATATTCTCTCTTTGTCTTTAACCTTTTCCATTTTAATTATGATGTGTCTTAGTATGAGCCTCTTCGGGTTCTTCTTATTTGGGACTCTGTGTGCTTCCTGGACTTGTATGCTTATTTCCTTCACCAAGTTATGGAAGTTTTCTGTCATTCTTTCAAATAGGTTTTCAGTTTCTCGGTCTCTCACTTCTCCTTCTGACACTCCCATGATGCACATGGTGGTATGCTTGAATTTGTCCCGGAGGTTCCTTACACTATCCTATTTGTTTGGATTCCTTTTTCTTTTTGCTGTTCTGATTGGGTGTTTTGGGTTTTGATTTTGATTTTGCTTGCTTATCTTCCAAATTTCTGATTTGATCCTCACCTTCATTTTCTCCGCTGTTGATTCCTTGTAATGTATTCTTCATTTCAGTTAATGAATTATTCTAAAGTTTTGTTCTGTTCTTTTATTTGGGATGTGTTTCTTTGTCTCCTCATTTTGGCAGCTTCCTTGTGTTTGTTTCTGTGAATTAGGTAGAGCTGCTACATCTCCCAGGCTTAGTAGAGTGGCCTAATGTAGTAGGTGTTCTGTAGGTTCCTGCCACAGCCGCCCCGATCACCCAAGCACAACAGTCGAGGTGTTCTCCCCTCCCTGTGAGGGCTGTGTATACCCCCTTCTTGTAGTTGAGCCTTGATTGCTGTTGGCATGTCAGCGGAAGGGATTTACCCCCAGGCCAATCACCTATAAAGGTTGGCTGTGACCACCTACCTCTGAACACCATGGAGGATCAGCCATGTAGGGGCCTACCCCACAGAGCAGGACTTAACCTCAGCGGGACTCTGGTGCCTGCTGAGTGTGCCCCTTGGATTTGTCACTGATGGCGGTGGTGGGGTGTGGTGCTTCGATGTGGTCTGAAGCTGCGCACTGTGTGCGTTGGCTCTGGGGCCTCCCAGGAGGTGTAGGCCAAGGTCAGTTGCCACCTGTGTTCTGCCTGGAGCCGCCCAACATGAACTACAAAGCGATCTGCAGATGGCTGCTACTTGTGTTGGGCTTAGCGGTGTCCAGGCGAGGCCAAATTGTGAACCAAGGCCAGCTGCTACTAGTGCCCAGACGGGTCAGTGAGCAGAGGTATGGGGCTCACTGAGGCCAGATGTGGCTCGTTTTAAGAGATTAGGAAAATCTGAAGACGGAGCCCAGCCATGCCGTTTGTATGGGAAACCCACTGGAAACGGCTTAGGTGGGCCCGAAAGTTGGGTAGGCTGGGGCAAACAGTATGAACCAGGTTGATGGCGTCTCAGATGTGACACCTGCCTGCCAGCTCTGTGAGGAGAGGGCTCATCAAAGGAGCAATGGCCCCTGCAGCACTGCTGTCCGGGAGAAAGCTTCCCGTCCCCGCCAGCTCTCACCCTCTGCCAGACGATTTAGTTCCTCCCCATATGTCTCTGGTGCCTTTCAAACTGCTGCCCTAGTGCTGGAGCTCAAGTAAGTCTGTGTGCCGACCCTTTAAGAGGAACTTCTGGGATTCCAGAAGCCCTGTGTTTCATTCAGCCATGATCCCCACTGGTTTTTACAGCCAGAGTTAATGGGGGCGTCTCTTCCTGGCACTGGAACCCTAGGCTGGTGGGCCTGGTATGGGCCTGGGACCCCTTGCTCCTCAGTGGGGACCTCTGCTGCCAAGATATCCTTCCCAATTTTTATCTCCCACACATGGGTCTGGGACCAGCCTGTTCCATGTCCTGGCCTCTCCTACCATTTCAATGTGGCATCTTATTTTTTAAAAGATTTTAGTTATTTCTAGAGAGAGGGGAAGGAAAGGAGAAAGAGAAGGTGAGAAATCAGTGTGAGAAAGAAACATTGATTGGTTGCTTCTTGTATGCACCCTGACAGGGGATCAAACCCACAACCCAGGCATGAGCCCTGACTGGGAATCAGGGAGGTAACCTCTCACTTTGTGGGATGATGCCCCACCAGCTGAGCCACGCTGGTCAGGGCTGGCTGCTGCTTTAATTCCCTAGTTGTAGGAGTTCTTATTCAGCCAGATTTTTATTCAGGCAGTGCTGAATGACAGTGGTTCTGTAGTTTAGTTGTAATTTTAATGTGGTCGTGGGAGGAGGCAAGTATTTCATTTACCTGCTCCACCATCTTGACCAGAAGTCCTGTTTGAGTGTCTTTGAAATTGCCTTTGGAAAAGAAATCACACAATATGTTTCTATTCCATAACGTGTGCTTTCAGATGGCAGTTAAGCAGGGAAACCAACTGCAGATGCAAGTCCATGAAGGCCATCGTGTTTTCGATGAAGCCCCAACCGCAGCTGTAGCAGAAAAACACCCAGTTTCCAGGGCAGGAAAGAAGCCACTTGCACATTATTCTTCACTGGTGAGAGTCTTGGGAGCAGATATGAAGACCCCAGAGGAACCTGCAGCACAGGTATCAAAGAAATGGACCTGTCTCTACACTTATTTTTCTTTTTTTTACAGATTTTATTTTTTTATTTTTAGAAAGAGAGGGAGAGAAACATCAATCAGTTGCCTTGCGCTCCCAAATGGGGATCTAACCCATAACCCAGGCATGTGCCCTGACTGGGAATCAACCTTTTGCTTTGCAGAATGACACCCAACCAACTAAGCCACACCAGTCAGGGCACCACGGGTTTTGTTTTAACCTTAGTGTTTCATTCTCTCTGGTGTAAGATTTGAGCTCTTCAGAAAAATTGGGAGTTATGGTGACCGTGTCTGCCTTCCCCCACCCCCCCTTTTAATTCTCACTCGAGGATATGTTTATTGATTTTCAGAGAGAAACATCGATTTTAGGGAAACATTGATTGGTTGCCTCCCGCCCCTGTCCTGACTGGGCATCAACCCACAACCTTTTGGTGTATGGGATGATGCTCCAACCAGCTGAGCCACCCAGCCAGGGCTCCATCCGACTTTTTGAAATGGGGAACACTGGTAACTTTTGGAGAGGCAGGCGAATGAAATGACACAGAGACTGTTGTCCTCTTAAACTCCGTCATGCTGTGTCTCTTTTTTTAATCACGTTTTGACAGAAAAACCCAAAAACTCAAAAATAATACATTTCAGGAAAATTATTTTAAAAAGAAATGAAAAGTAACTTCCAAGATTTTGATTTTGTTTTCTTGCGGCAGTTTCCATTTGCTCCATGTGATGCGGACCAGCCTCAGGACAAGCCCCCGGACTGGTTCACGAGCTACCTGGAGACAGTGAGTGTTCCTGGGGCTTGGGTTTTCGCGGCAACGCGTGGGGTGTGGAACAAGTAGAACACCAAACCCAGATGGCCGCTGCCTCTGGTAGCTGATAATTTCCAAACTAGGGTAGTTCCAGTAAAGAAAGTTCTCAACTTTTGCAGTGATTTACCAGAAAAAGAGTACATTTAATTCTAAGGATGTAAGGGACAAATCTCTATGCTTGAGAAGGAAGAAGTTGGAAATTCACTCATCAAAAGGATTTCTTGATTTTTTTTTTAACCATTTTAGGTGTGGGAGAAACACTTTCTTTTCCATTCATGCAGTCGATATTGGCTGTTGATTATGTTCTTACATTATACCACCGACAGTGAGGCTTCAAATCTGTTTGTGTCTTCATTGCCTTTTCCCAGTATTGGACTGAGGGGTTTTCCCACCCCACCCCACCCCACCCCAATCTTCTGTTCTGTGTTCTAGTTCAGAGAGCAAGTGGTTAAAGAAACTGTTGAGAAGCTTGAACAGAAATTACATGAGAAGCTTGTCCTCCAGAACCCGTCCTTGGGTTCCTGTCCCTCAGAGGTCTCAATGCCTATTTCAGAGGAAGCACTGTTTTTGCCAGAAAACCAGTTCAACTGGCATATTTCTTGCAGCAGCTGCCAAAGGAGGATCTTTGGTGTGCGCTACCAGTGCAGGTAAGCAGTAACTTGGGAATGAATAGCTGTTGGTAGACCGTAGAGCAGGCCTTCCTGGCATTCTGGGTAAGTAATGGGAAACTGCATGTACTCTTATCTCTGAGCATCAGATACAGCAGCTCTGGATTGGAGACAGCTATTCTTCCCCCGCAAGAAAAAAATAACTGCCCTGACCAGCAGGGCTCAGTTGGTTGGAGTGTAGTCCCATAACCAAAAGGTCGCCAGTTCAATTCCCAGTCAGGGCACATGCCTGGGTTGTGGGCTTGATCCCCAGTTGGGACATGTGCACAAGGCAGCCAATCGATATGTCTCTGTCACATGAATGTTGTTTTTTCTCTCTCCCTTCCCCTCTCAAATGAGAATAAATAAACCTTAAAAAATAAAAGAGCCCTGGCTGATGTGGTTCAGTGGATTGAGTGCCGGCCTACAAACCAAAGGGTCACCGGTTGATTCCCAGTCAGGGCACATGCCTGGGTTGCAGGGCCAAGTCCCCGGTATGGGTGTTCGAGAGGCAACCACACACTGATGTTTCTCCGCCTTTCTTTCTCCCTACCTTCCCCTCTCTATAAAATCAATGAAAAGTAAAAGAACAAGTATTTGAATAACTATTCAAATTGTTGTGTTCAGATACGCATTTGAATTAGCAGAGCCAGACAAAATTACGTTCCCCAAAACAAAATTAGATCACCAAAAATTGTCTCTGTCGTTCTAAATACTTTCATATCTTGTTTTCTCCCATAGGTTTTCCTTTGAAATAGATATAGGTTAAATGTTACTGTACTCATTTTATTAATGGGGAAATTGAGGCGTGGCGTATCTGGGTGGCATGCTCAGGTTACCACCTCGCTGGTGACAGCAAATACGGAGGTCTGGTCTCACGGCTCCCCACCTCAGGTACTTCCCGCTGTGCCCTTTCTTTTCCCCACAGTCTCTGCCCCTCCTACAATATCTGTGAAGACTGCGAGTCGGGGCCGTACGCCCATGACTCCAACCACGTCCTGCTGAAGTTGCGGAGACCTGTTGTGGGCTCCTCGGAACCGTTCTCTCACTCACGGTTCTCTACTCCCCGGCTTCCTGCTGCTCTGGAACAAGCCAGGTGAACTGCATACACGTGGGACGCGTGTTCTCTGTTTGGCCTCTTGGGTCTGGTGGCAGGCTGTGAACCACAAAACTGCAAATACAGACAGTCTCCTTATTTCCTGCCCGTTTCTAGTTGATGTGCAATGATTGGGACAGTTACCCAAAGCTCATGAAATAGAAATGAGAACTGTAGAAAGAGGTTAAGAAACTAAACTATATGCTTGAAATCTATATAACTTTATTGACCGGTGTCAACCCCCAGTAAGTTCAATTAAAAAACAAAAAAACTAAACTAGGAGCTGACACTAATGGAGACTTCAGGTGGCTCAAAATAGCTTCAGGATTTGTGAGGTTGGGTTTTAATACTGTCCTTTGTTATCTCACAGGCTCCAGAAACAGGTTGACAAGAACTTTCTTAAAGCAGAAAAGCAAAGGCTGCGAGCTGAGAAGAAACAGCGCAAAGCGGAGGTCAAGGAACTTAAGAAGCAGCTTAAACTGCGCAGGAAGATTCACCTGTGGAATTCCATCCATGGGCTCCAGAGCCCCAAGTCCCCCCTGGGCCGGCCCGAAAGCCTCCTGCAGTCTAACGCCCTGATGTAAGCCCACGGCCCGGGCGGGGGCTGCGGCTCGAGGTCCAGCCCTCCAGGACTGGGCCTCAGCCAGTTTCTTCGTGTTGATTGGCAGCTCTGACACCCACACTCGTAAAATTTCTCCTTCTCTGATCCTAACACTTATTTTGACACTTCCTCCATTGCCTTCCTCAGAAAGGTAGAAACCAGTAAGGTCCAGAACGGGGGGTGTGACCTCTTTTCACTGGGGGCAATCTGGATTGAAGCAAAAGGAGCAACTATTTTAAGCCTGACTCTGGTGGTTTTATTTGTAGATGCTTTTAGTTATTCTCATCATAGCTTTTTAGCTCAAGAATCAGATCTGTCTTTTGTTTGTAAAAAATGTTATGAGTGTTACTTTAAGTCAAATGCATTGGTCCATCCTCAGGAGTCAGAGTCTCAGACTGTGACGTTCGTTACTTAGAACTGTCACATCCACAGCGGGTGACTGAGTGTCTGAATTTCTGTTCAGGCTCCCTTTGCAGCCCTGTGCCCCAGCTACACCAACCCTCAGTGCAGCATTTGTGGACGAGAATTTGCCTGATGGGACTCACCTTCAGCCAGGAACCAAGTTTATCAAACACTGGAGGATGAAAAATACAGGAAGTGTAAAGTGGAGTACAGACACAAAGGTATTTTCCCACAGAAATGTGAAGATGGAGTGATTTGAAGTGACCCAGTGCTCAGCTGGCGAGCTTGCTTTCTCTCTCTTGTCACTGTTCATTTCAGCTCAAGTTCATGTGGGGAAACCTAACTATGGCTTCGACAGAGAAGAAGGATGTTTTGGTTCCCTGCCTGAAGGCCGGCCATGTGGGAATCGTGTCCGTGGAGTTCGTTGCCCCAGCCTTGGAGGGAACGTACACGTCCCATTGGCGTCTCTCTCACAAAGGCCAGCAGTTTGGACCTCGGGTCTGGTGCAGTATCATAGTGGATCCCTTCTGCTCCACAGACAGCTCTGATGACATTGAAAAGGGCGTGATCAACCCAAGCAAAACTGATGATCTCACCTGCCAGAAAGAGGTGAGCACTGGAAGGGGTGACCAGATCTAAAAAAGCCCACTCACAGCCGGTCTTTCTTCCAGAAATCTAGAACGGCTAGCTTTACTCCCCCCCCCCCCGCCCCCCCCCCAAAAAAAAAAAAAAGCTTACGTCGAGTCTAGTCCTCGGCGGGGAGCTTTGCTTGCGTACCTTAAGATCTGGTGCGGGCGACCCTCCGTGCTTCCGTGTCTCTGTAATGAGGCGCTGCCAGCCCTGTGCCGTGCTGGGGACAGGAGGGCTGCCTGGCTGGCCTGTGGAGCTGCTGGACGATGGCTTTGCTCCTGAGCATTTGTCTCTCCTGAGTGTCCCTTGTGTGTGTTCCCTAAATACTAATGAAGGCTTGCCCTAGTTGTTACTTGGTGCAGTTTTGTGGGGGTTTTTTTTTTTTTTTGAAAATTTTATTTATTTATCTTCAGAGGGGAAGGGAAGGAGAGAGGGAGAGAAATATCAATGTATGGTTGCTTCCTGCGCATTCCCTGCTGGGAACTGGCCTGCAACCCAGGCATGTGCCCTGACTGGGAATCGAACCGTGATCTCTTGGTTCACAGGCCCGCGCTTAATCCACTAAGCTACACCAGCCAGGGCTTGTGGGGTTTTTTAAGGCTACTTCCCTGTATTACTAGTTGGGCCCTTTTTTTTAGAGTGTTTACTGTTTAAATTTAGTTACCCAGTGTTAGTGTCCTAGTTTTGACTGTTGTTACTGTGGGTAATCTAAGTAGTTGTCATTAAGGGAAGCTGGGTGAAAGGGGGTAATAAGTGAATTCTGTACTATTTTTGCACCGTTTCTCTAAAATTACATTGAAACAAAAAAATTAAAACATGAAGTGCAGTATTGTGTGTCAGCCTGCCTCTCTGAGTTCTGTTGAAGGGCCTAAAATGTGTCCTAATGGTTTTTCTCTGTAGGAAGCTTTTCTTCTGGCGAAAGAAGAAATTCAGCTCGGTGAAGCCACCGAGCAGACGGAGGGGAAAGGAACCTGCATCTCACAGAAGACAAAAAACGTTGCCAGCGAGAGGGAGCTCTACATCCCGTCTGTGGACCTCCTGACTGCCCAGGTGGAAGATCGAGCACTTGGGGGGGCAAGGGACAGAAATGCTGGGGAAAGCGTCCTTACCTTGTTGACGAGAAGGCGGTGTGACCAGAGACGGTGCCCAGAGTTAGGGAGATGCCCACTGTGATTCCGTCAGGTGCATCGAGGGGCAAGGAGATCTGTGCAAACAGTTTTTAAACTGAATGTTCCTGAGATTGGGAACTCACTCTTGTGGTTCACCACAACTTCCCTTTAGTTGCCTTTTCATTTCTGCCTATGGGTTCTCCTTCACCCACGCTGCATTTTCTCTCTCTCCTGCCATTTGGTTATTTGAACATCTGATCCCCATTTAACTCCTTGTTTTCGCTTGACTGAGGTGAGGCATGAGTTTGAACAAAGTCTAGTCTAGAGTGATGTCGAGCTCAGTGGCCAGCCGGTCCCATGAAGACAAAACGTGGCTCCAGCGTGTACCACCTGACGTTGCCCATTTCCCCCCCCAGGACCTGCTGTCCTTTGAGCTGCTGGATATAAACATTGTCCAGGAGTTGGAGAGAGTGCCCCACAACACTCCTGTGGGTAAGAACGTCCCTCAGTCCACCTCGTTTGTTTTACTAACAGGCACGGAGGAGCCATGGCCTAGGTCTGGCAGCATTTTATTCTGAGTACATAGACGGCGAGGAGGCCCCCGCAGTGTGGTCCTAAAACTGTGCCCGTGTTCCCATTTCCCCTTTCTTCCCTGTTGTCTCTCAGGCAACAGTTCAAGTTTGTGTAAGTCCTCTCCACCGTAAAGGGACTCTCGTCTCCATTTTCCTCTAGGCGTTTGTGTCCCTTTGTTCCTTTACACTCCGTGTTTCTGTCTTGGACATGCCTTCTGGACCAAACAGCTGTTTATGATCCTTCCTGCATCGACTGATGCACTGGTCTGGGATACTCGCCTCCTGGTCTGGAGAGGGTCTTCACGACAGGTCGTGACACATACCTGGGTTTATCGCAGCCCTGTAGGAAGCAAGAAGCCTGTGAGCTGCTGCTTCTGGACACTGACTTCTTACGATACGCCTTTTCTTTGCTGATGGTTCTCCTGTCTTCATTCTCCAGATATGACTCCCTGCATGTCTCCTCTGCCACATGACAGTCCTTTAATAGAGAAGCCGGGCTTGGGGCAGATACAGGAAGAGAGTGAAGGGGCGGGATTTAAAGCACTCTCTGGTAAGGGGTTAAGTGTTTGTCAAGTTCCTGCACCCTCCCCTTCCGTATCACACCCTGTTTGGACATGTACCCTCTCCCAGCTGACCCTACCTGAGTGTGTAAATGGGTTTTCTGTAGCACCTCGGTTTTTAAAGTCTCCTCGCCTTGGCATGGCACAGCTAGCAGCTGTTCCTTGGCGTGGTATCAACACGGGTACATGACTGGAGAAAGGGTCTCAACACTTTCAACACCGAGTACAGACCAGGTTCATGTCTTTTCAGATTCCACGGCGTCAGTAAAGGGGAGGGCAGAAAATATTGCTTCGGTAGAGGAGGCCGAAGACGACCTGAGTGGGACCCAGTTCGTGTGTGAGACTGTGATCCGATCCCTCACCTTGGACGCCGCCCCAGATCACACCCCGCCCTGCAGACAGAAGTCCCTGCACAGTGAGTGTCTCGAATTCCGGCACCAGGAGGGTGGCACCTGCGTCGTGCCGGTCAGACCTGAGTAGATGGAAGTGTCGTTCTTCACCGAGAGTGGAGACCTAGCGACCTTTGTTACAGTTCAGATCATGGTTGTTTCTTTAGATTCTACGTATGGTACCTGGCCGTTTTAATTAGTTTCAGGAGCAAGGCAGCCATCATAACTCATTTCTGTACTGACTCGGAGACAGAATTACAGCTGCAGGCCACAGAGGAGCAGCAGCTGCTTGTGCTGCCTGGGTTATGCAGTGAGGAGTCTTCCTGTGAGTTGACAGAGCTCCTTAGCGGAGACCTCCATTGGCAGCTGAATTGTCTCCTTTCCCCAGTGGCCACAGTCCGGGAAACTGAGCGTAGGCAGGAGAACTGAAAGAATTTTCTCAGAGTTAAACTCTACTGCAAGAAATTTCTGTGTAACAGAAGTTTGTAGGTTTCAGGTAGAGCCAATACAATGTATTTCAAGAACTAGACAGAAATTCAAATTCTAGTGCATCAAAATGATATGGGAAGACATTTATTGTAATTAAATTTGACCTATAACTTTAAATATTAAATATTATTTGTTTCACTTTTGTTTAAAATAACACGCATAACAAGTAAGTCTGGAAGGACTTAACACAAAATACTCACAGTAGTATCTCTAGGATTATATGGTAGGTACTTTTTTTTCCTTCATCCATGTTTTGCAAGTTTTCCACCATGACTACTCATTAATTTGCAAAGAGGAAGAAAGTAGACATGTAGTCCTATAATGCCCACCACCTAACATTTTCTCTTTCTGTAGCACTGCAAGCCATTCTGTCGGTTTTGACCCCATCTCAGTATACTAAACGTTACATGAAGAGGAAAAGGGATGGGGCCTCCTTGTTTTAAGATTCATAGCACTCTCGGGCGCCTGGTTGTCTGTGCCTGCCTTGTTTTTGTGGCTTCGGTTCTGTCCAGCTGTGCACAGGCTTCAGACTTAGAGTATGGACGTGATAGGGTTCCAGCAACAACCTTCCCTCTAAACTCCCTTCTCCTCTGGCTTTTATCGTTGTAGCTCATGACCCACAAGGCTTTACCGGATAAGGGGAGCTCTGGGGGCTGTTTTAGCTCATGCCTTAAAATTGGTTGCTTTCATTCTTTAGTGAAATTTGCCTTACCTGAAGAGGGACCACTTGGAGATGAGAGAGAGGAGATGGTCCATATCACTGAGGAGGAAGCTGTTGTGGAGGAGGAGGAAGATGAGCTCAAAGATGAAGTTCAGAGTCAGTCCTCTGCTTCTTCAGAGGATTACATCATCATCCTGCCTGAGTGCTTTGATACCAGCCGCCCCCTGGGGGACTCCATGTACAGCTCTGCGCTCTCGCAGCCAGGCCTGGAGCGAGGAGGGGCTGAAGGCGATCCTGGGGTTGAGGCTGGGCAGGAACCAGTCGAGGCTGGGGAAAGACCCCCTGGAGGGGAAAACCAGCCCCAGGGGCACAGCATCAATGACATCCTCATGACCTCACAGACTCTGGACACAGTGCCCCTAACCCCAGAGGTGGTGGGGCCTCCACCACAACTGCCCAGGTACCATCTATACCCCCCCAGCTGGCTGTTCTTCAGAGGTGAATAAAGAGAGAGGAATCAACTTGATCTCAAAACTTGCCCCATCCCCCACCCCCGCCAGCATGGGAAGAGACTGTTTCCCATAGTAAAGTCTGAATTTAGATGAATAAAAGTTGTACTTCCCAGTATTTGTGGATTCTGGATTCAAAGAAATACTTGTCTTAGTTTATCTTAATTATATCTGAGTATCATCTGTCTACATGTTGTGACCATCGAGAGCCGGGATGTTAAACACAAGCATCCCTGGACCCTCCCGGTTCTGTTGACTAGTGGGCAAAGGTGGCAGAAACGCATCTCCTTAACCCAATAAAGTATAATTAGGAAGTTTAATCTATTATGGAAAGACAGAGTATACTAGAAAACCAGAGAGAAGTTCTTTTTACTGCTCTACTGGGTTCTATGTCATTGCACGCTCACAGGATGGGAAATGGTGGAGCCTTGACTAGGATAAGCCGTTCTCCTGGGGGGGCGTCTCCCTTTATCAGCACAGTTGATGCAGGGGGAGGTGACAGGACTGCAGCCGCCAGTCTTTGTAGCTGAACTGGGGCTGAAGAGGAAAACCAGAGAGAGAAGGAGCCCTTCTCACCTGGCCCCTGAGTTCAGACCCGTGCTCTGGACCAGAAATGGGAAGCTGCTGTAAAGAATTTGGCACTGCTGTGCTCCTGTGCTGTGCCCCTACCATCACCGCAGGTGCCTTTTCAACTTCCTTTCCGTGTTGTGTCTTTCTGAAGGAGCCCTCCCTGTGCACAGCTTCCTGGGCCCCCAGGCGTGGATTCACCAGTCACCATACTGGAAGTTTCTGCGGTCCCTGACCAGATCACGGGAGGTAATGCGCAGGCTGGGCTGCGGCTCTTTTCCTACGCTCTCTTTTTGTCTGATGGAAACCAGGTAATAGGCACTCTGTCTTTGTGATTCTTGGCAGTTTTTTAGAAACTCGTCCTTTCACTCTTTCTGTGCTCCCCTGGCTTATTAGTTATTAACTGAGACCTCATAAAGGTTAGCATTGTGCTACAGTAGAAAAACACAGGCTTTGGAGCCAGACCAGTATGGGCTCTAGCCCCAGCTCCACGTTTCCTCACTGTGTGACCTTGCCGTGGTTTGGCAGGTCTGTAACACCTGCAGGTCTGTTTCCTTATCTACAAAATAAGGAAAACAGCACCTTGAAGTTGCAAGTAGACCCTCAGAAGTCACTTCGCACTCTTCCTCAAAAAACAAGAAAGTACTTAACTAATAAATCAGTGTGGTAGGATTACAGAACTTTTCTAATTTAATAAACAGTCACCTTGCATTGCATTCTGGACAGTTTCTCCTCATCCCTTAAACCACCTGGGGATTTTCCTAAATATTAAAAAAAAAAAAAAAAAAAAAGCTTTAAGCACTGTGCTATTGCCGCCTGCCCCAGTGGCAGCCGTGCTGAGCGGTAGGGAACACCGGGCGCTGTGGACGCTGCATCTAACCAACAGCTCTTTTGCTTTTAGAGCCCAGAGGCTCGTCAGGACTTGCAAACAGCAGGCAGAAGAGCTATGACCACTCAAGGTAACTGGACCTTGTGCAGCCTCTTCTTCAGAAGCAAGCAGATACCCTAGTGTTGCTTCCGCTTAAACAAGCCTCTTGGAGCGCGTGCCGCCCAGAGAGCAGAGGAGGAGAGCCACCGTTCCTCCTTGTTCTTACTTCTCCTAGAGCTTGTGAGCAGCACCCAACAGAGGGCTAATAAAGCTGATGTTTGGAGTGTTCACGGTCCACACCGGAAGGGATGCCCTCAAATGCAGCCCACCCTTAGCACCAGAGGAGAAGGCAGGGAGGGCAAGCTCACTGTGCATCTTAGTAACTTTCTCTTACACGCACCTGTCTCTCTGTCCCAGTCATCTTGGGGCCTTGTCAGGGTGGGGTCCTCCCTGCACTGTCCACAAAAATTACATTTCCTTTGGGAGGTGTGTCCTCTGAGGTGGTGATGGAGCAGGTTGCCGGCACCCTGCTGTGCCCTTTAGCTCATCGGTGTTCGGCCGGGACTGGAAGCTGGCGCGCTCACCAGAGCTGTGAGTTTTCTGCAGTGTCCCGTGTCGTGCCGCAATGGAACGGGGGCCTACATCAAGCCAAGATTTGTAGCCATAAAACTGATGTGAAGACAGTTACATTCTTTTTTTACAACTGATTTTTTCTCAAGGAAATCTCATTTTGAGGATGAGAGCTTAAGGTTATTTTGTAGGAAGGTAATGAACGGTCTGCATTTCTTTGGGGAGATAATGCCGTTTTCCTCCGCAGGCACCTCCACCATGGGAGCGGCATTGCTGGAGGGCTGGTGAAGGGGGCTTTGTCGGTCGCTGCCTCTGCGTACAAGGCTTTGTTTGCTGGACCACCAGTCACTGCACAGGTCAGTGCCTGTTTTATTGGCCTGGATCACATCCAAGTCATCGGTGAGAACGGTAGCTTCTTTCCGGCTTGGAGAATATCATGGCATTGTATGGAGCATAAGCTTTAGGGCTAGTCTTCGGTTGACACACAGTTCCACTGCTTTTCTTGCTGTGTGACGTTGGCTGGGTCTGTTGAGGGAGGAAAGGAAAAAGACCTAATGTTTGTTGAGGAGCTGTTAGGTGTAGAGAGCTCGTCACGTGCCGGCGCTACCAGATGAATAAGACCCCAGCCCTGCCCGTAGACAGTGGGAAACAGGTGAGGTGAGCAGACGCTCACAGCAGAGGGTAAGAGGCTGTGCTGGTGTTCTGGACAGCTGCTGCGGTTCTCAGCCTGGTGTGGGCCGCCGGGCGGGTGCCAGGAAGGCTTCCTGGCAGATGGTGCCCAAACCAAGTTCCAAAGGAAGAAAAGAAGTGTTTGCCAGGAAAGAGAAATAGGAAGGGCATTGTCGCCCGAGAGCAGTGTGTAAAACGACTTGGAAGTGTGAGTCCAGAAGGTGAATTCGGGCTAGGAAGAGTAAGAAAAGACTTAGCTACACAAGCAGATGCTGTGTTAAGTGGTTTGGAGTTTATTTTAACACTAGTGGGAGGAGCCATTGAAGGGTTTTAGGGAAGTAATTAACATGATCAGATTTGTTCGTTGTAAAGTTATTCTAGTGCGGAGGCTGGTGGAGCTGGGAAATCTGAGAATCCGTATGTAGGTGGAAAAGAAGGGTAGGAGAGAAGTAGACAGAAATGGCGGAACTTGGAGACTATGATTAAATGGCTAGAAGTCAAGGTTGAATCCCAAGTTTCTGATGTAGGCAATCAATAGTACCATTCATTAAGAGAGGATGTGCAGGAAGAATATATTTGGGCAGGAGGAGGAGAAAATTAGGTCAGTTTGGGTGGTGCTGAATTTGAGGCACATCCAGGTAGTTATCCAGGGTGCAGTTGGGTAAGTACATGTGGGTCATGGGAGAGATTTGGCCTGGAGATAGAGTCATTTGTATACAGTCATTTGTGATTGGATGAGATTTACCAGGAATAATGGGGAAAGCAAGAAGCAGCCTTTAAGGATCATGGAAAGAAGGAGGGCCCCTTCAAAGAAAAGACTGAGAACTTGGAGGCAAAGGAGAGAGTTCCGTGCTGGAGCTTAGGAAAGGGGGCCTTAATGAGGAGGACATGGCCAGCAGCGTCAGAAATGTGAGCGGGGAGAGGACTGGGACAGTGCAAGAATGCCTCACTTTAAAGTAGCTGGATTACAGCTGCTTAAGTACCAACTCGCTCAGTAGCTCAGTTGATTAGCACATCATCCCTATACACCAAGGTTGCAGGTTTGAGTCCCGTTCAGGCCACAAACAAGAATTAACCAATGAATGATTGAATGACTAAGTGGAACAACAAATCAGTGTTTCTCTTTCTCCTTCTCTAAAAATCAATAAATTTTTTAAAAGTAGCTGGATTACAAAGAGAAAAAGAGTGAAAGCTTGGATACGTGAGTCAGAGGGAAACATTTTTAAAGATGAGCAAGCCAGTAGCAAAGGAGATTAACATAATCAAGGTGAGAGGAGAATTAATAGCAAAAGATTTCTGAGCTAGAAGTAATGAAATAAAAGCCAAGTACACTTGGGAGGATCAGTTTGCCAAGAAGGATGGATAATTCTGAAATAAGAGGGAAGAAGGGAACAGTGATTTACAGGTGGAGGGAAATGGCAGAGACTGTGTTTAACACATTTATATACTTTCTCATCTTAATACTGTCAACAGCCCTGCAAAATAGGAAGTATTCTGTAACTCCATTTCCATAAAGAAGGGGAATTGATACTCTGTACAGTGAGTGAGCACGTGGTAGGAGTCAGGGTGTTCCCAGTATTAGGAGGATTTAAGACGGTGTGTCTACCGCAACGCTTATCCCGAAGAGGGAGCAAATGAATGTTAGCTCCCTCTTACCTGGATCACTTCTATGAAAATAATATAACAGTTACTAGAATAACAGTTAATAAAGCAATCAAAGGATAAAAACCTAGAAGGTGACCTAGGATATAATATTGCAGGCAGTGTTTTTCCAGCTCTTCTGCACATCCGACTCAATTCAGCATACCAGCTTCCAGTAACAGTCTCTTCTCCTGCCTGTGTTTGTCCCATCCTCACAGTCACCTTTGTTTTCATAGGGCTTCCCAAGCTCATTCGCATCCTTCCCTTCATCTGGCCAGAGAATGCTTCCTTCTAAAAGTCCCCTCTGAAGCCTGCTCCCCCTAGCTCTGAGGACAGTTCATTAGTTGCCCGTGGAGAACCCACACCTCCTACAAAGCAGGGCCCCGTTCTGCCCCCCCACGACGGCCTGTCAGCGTGCGGACAGGAGTGCCGTTCCCTTGCATCTAACCTAGTGTTTTGAATAAGTGTGGAAAGATTAGTATGACTTAAAAGATAAACACGTAAATTATATAGAAATGTTATTCTGCTTTTCTTGACTCCACACAGCCGGTAGTTTCTGAAGACCAGACCGCAGCCCTGATGGCTCATCTCTTTGAAATGGGATTCTGTGACAGGCAGCTGAACCTGAGGCTGCTGAAGAAACACAATTTCAACATCCTGCAGGTTGTGACGGAGCTCCTCCAGGTCAACAACAATGACTGGTACAGCCACCGCTACTGAGGAGTGACCGCATATTAAATGACCTTGCTGCTGCTCGGAGACCATCTGTGTTGTCTTCGGGGTGTGGGGGAGAAGCCCTTGCTTATTCTTAATCTGATGGAGCTGTGTAGAGCCCATCGCTGAATTGTCCAGACGATACCTGTGTGACAGCATTTTTTGGAGCAAGTGGAAGACCAGAACGTGTCTTCACTCCAGACATTGGATGAGCAGTAGGGAGACGGCTTTCCAGTTGATTTGGAATAGAGCTCCTTTCTCCACTTTAGTGCGTTGAAGAGTATAACTTGAACTTCCTATACAACCATTTTTCTTTCTGCTTGTATTGAAGTTGAGTATTTTTCTTGGTTAACGTGGATGTTTTATGGGGTTATATGTTAATGTCAGTTTTTAAAAGAAATTAACCCTGAACGTTGTTTTCAAGAATTACACGGAATTTCTTTACCCGACCCCAAGCCTCGCAGTTACGTGGTATTGGGAATGATGCCCAGAGCACGGTAGGAGTGTCTCCCTTCCTCTCACTGTCAGAAGGTCATCTCCCTGCAAGACTTAGGAATTGGCACTGTTGTTTTCTAAAGGGCCCGTTGAGGAACTTAAGAATATCTACCTTCTGGGTCTCTGCGCTGCAGTGAAAGGGGGAGGTGTTGGTAGTATGCTACTAATGAAACCGCCGGCACCTTTTGAGCAGTGTCTAGTTGTAGCTTTGCCTAATTGTAAAAGAAATACACATTTCTTTTATTTAAGGGAGAAAAAATTAGGTAGTGTGAAATATTTTGCTAATCCTATAGAGGAAAGAAAAAAACATCTATTAAAGGAAAAGTGAATTTAACAGTCCCCTTTTTCTTATGTCAGAGCAGATCTTATTTACAGTAGTGGGGGACGGGAACAGAAACAGGTGAGAGGGAAAGGCAAGGCTCCTGCGTTCATCTCAGGAAAGTTCGGGGGTGGGCACGTAGGTGTGTGTGAGCACAGGAAAGCCCAGGAAAGCCCGGCCACTTCCTGGCTGTTTGAGATCTGTTCCAGGGTGCCCATCCCCCAGGAGCGCGAGCTAGGACAGGGAGAAGAGGCTGGTGCTTTGCAAAACTTGGTTGGGGGCGAACACTGGAAGAGTTTTGGTTTAGCCCCAGGATGAGTGGCGAAGAGCTTGCTTCCTGGGGTGCAGGTCCTCACTGTTTTCAGAAGAGTCTTGGGTACAGTTGGTGAAGAAAGAGATTACCAAAAAAAAAAAACACTAAAAGATGTTTCCATGAAAATGACTAAAAGAAAAACAAGAATCTTCACCCCAGCCCGAAGGGGGGGAAGATAGTAAAATAGTGTTATTTAACCTGGTTGGTATTTATAAAGAATGATTTTGATTAATCATTAGCCATAATGATGTTTATTTACAGTATAACTCTCGAATGCTAATTAATAAGCTAGGATTCAGAATGCAAGCCAAACAGGCTGTTCATTATTTAAGACGTTTTTATCCGGGCTTCTGGGTAGAGACTGAGCGGCAGGGTGTGTGTAATCGGGTTGATGTGGGGCGGGACCTGTCTCGGCCTTCTGAGTTGTGTTGGTAGGGATCCGGGAGGGCCCCGGGTGCGGCTGTCCACCCCGTTGTACTTGTACATAACTGCTGGAAAAAATGGTGAAATAAAGGTTCTTTGAAACTCTCACCTGGATTGGCTGGTCCTTCCGGAAGCAGCGTCCGGGGCCTGAGCGACCTTTGAAGAGCCGGGAGGTCTCTAGAGAGGGGCGGGGCGCTTGTCTGGGAGGGCGGGGCCGGAAGGGCCGGGGCGGGGCTTCCCGAGGCTCCGAGTCAATGCTCGGGGCACTGGCCCGGCTCCCGCAGGCTCTTTCGATTCTGCTGGCAACCGGTTCTGTCCCTGTGTGGCCTAGGGGTAAGGCGCTCCCTTCTTTCTCTCTGGGAGGCAAGGGCCAACGCATCTTCCGTGCCTCCCAGCCCAGCACCCAGGCGCACACGGCAACCAAACGCGACTAACGGCCCCTCTGGTGGGATGTGAAATTCCCCCCTCAATGAAATTTCAGCCTCTCCGTCAGTTCCTCCCCCCGCCACCCCCAACCCCGGCGTGTGGCCGCCCCGGAGTAGGGTGGGAAGCAGCTTGGCTCTCCGGGGAGGCGAGGGTCGTCGCTGCTCTCTGCTCCCTCCAACGCGATGCATTGGGTCCCCAGGACTGCTGAAGGGGCCCGGTCGCCCTGGCCAGCCCCAGCCCTGGCTCCTCGGACCACCCTGCCCAGCAGGCCCTCCTCCCTATAGACACAGTCCCAAATCTGCTCTTGCAGCTGAGAGGAGCCCGGGATCCCAGACCTGAACCAGGTGAGGCTCCCTTTATTTCATTTATTGATTTTAGAGAAAAAGGGAGGCAGGAAGTAAGAGAAACATCGATTTGTTGTTCCACTTATTTATTCATTGGTTGCTTCTTATATGCGCCCTGACTGGGGATCAAACCCACAAGAAGGCGATGCTCTGACCCGCCGAGCTACCCAGCCAGGGCCACTCCCTTTACTTTAGCCTAGGAGGGTCTGAGTGCAGCGGCTCACCTTGCCCACTCACTCTGCCACCGCTCTTGAGTTTTGGGGGAAAGAACCTGGATTTAACCTTGGCCTTTCCTAGTGAAGGGGAGACCCTGACATTGCAGCCACCTGCCCCGAGGCATTCTTTTTTACCCCACCTCAAAAAGCAGTGAGGAAGAGGTTTGTGCTCCCTTCCAGGATTATCCTGGGGTGCTTAGCCTCCCCTGTGACCAATCTCGCCTCCTCTCTCGAGTTTCAATGAATCCCTGCCTTCCTATTAAAGCCTACAACTGCCCAGGCTCAGAAATGCAAGCTTCCGTCCCTTACCGGGGCTGGGAGACCTCTTTAGGGTCCTGTTCTTGCCTGGGAAGAAGGGGCTGGGCTGACTTCCTTCCCCTGCCCTATCCAGCTTACTTCCCTTGAAGTAAATGACTGCTCAGCAACTTTCCAGGGGGAAAAAAAAAATAAGTGCTCTGCCATTCACTTATGAAAGTCCCTGAAAGTTAAAATAACTTCTGCTTTTCTTTTCCTTCCTGTAGGCAGATTGAGCTCTCCTACAGTAATGAAAGGGGTTGAAATGCATTGAGATTTCTTACCCGAGAGTCCAGTGTAACTGCTCCATTTTCCTCCATACCCTAGCTTCTCCTTAAACTTGAACTTGGTGAACACGTGGTGGAACTCCTTGTCAATCCTGAGAACCTGAAAGAGTAACATTACGCTAGAGTAACATTCAGCATCAGGGCTGAGCTTGTTAGTTCTTTTCTCATTAGTGAGAAAGCCCCCTGCACGATGGGTGAGACGTGCTCCCAGCTGGGCTCGCAGGAGGATGAAAACAAGCCGATTCTACGCCCTGCCGCAGCCGTGGTCAGCAAGGCCGCCAGATACGCCAGCAACGGCAGCAGCAAGCTGTTTTCTTCCTGTGCACCTCGGGAAAGGGCTGCTGGTGCCAGCTTTGTGACTTGTCCCACCTGCCAGGGCAGTGGGGAGATCCCTCGAGGTGAGTGGCTCGAGGCTCTGGAAGTAGCCTGAATCCAGGGACCGCTCTTAGCAGTCAGCTGGCCTCCGGTCAGGGTCAGGCGCCTCTGAGACTCCTTGAATGGGATTGGCTCTCCCAGCTCTTGGTCCCCTAGTGTCAGGCGGGCCAGGGAGATGTTAACCCCTCCTGCCCCGGTGGTGCTCCCTAGCCCCAGGGGGGTCCGAGCCTCTCTGCTCCCTTAGCAACAGTGTGCCCGAGGATTCAGGAGGCTACAGATGCCTTCTCCAAAGAAGCTAGGCTCTGATTTGCTGGTGGCTTGCAGAGGTTCTTCGCATCTGTTTATGAAAATCTCGCTTTCCTGCTGGAGATGGCAAAACTGAGCTGCCAACTTCAGCGGCACACCCCAGTGCTTCCAGACCTGCTCTGGGACAGAGGTGGCGTGCTTCTGACATCGCTCTGTGGGGTGGAGGGGGGCTTCTGGCAGGCCGGCCCAGGGAACATTTCTCATGGGCACTTCTCCACCCTCCCTCTCACTTCCTTCTCTCTACAGAGCTAGAGAAGCAGCTGGTGGCCCTCATCCCATACGGGGACCAGAGGCTGAAGCCCAGGCACACGTAAGCCCCTCCTCTTGCCCCTCAGCTCCGTTGCCCAACAGGCTGTTGCCCATGGGGGCTGTTCCTCTTTGTCTCCTCTGTCTGCCTCCCCCAATTTTTCTCATTCTCCCCTTAAAGAGCCTGAGCCTCATTGGGCCCAGATGTACTCGTCCCGTTTCCGTGGACTTTCCCGACTTAAGAAACCCGGGGCTTAAAGCTACTTGGTGTCCTTCTCACGAGCATCACTGCCTCCCAGAAGCATGGCTCTCTTCCGAAGACAGAGAGGACCTCTTGACCTTGCGAGTCCTTCCAGGAGGGAGGGTGTGGCCCTGGCTGCAGGTGGTTTGGGGAAGTTATTTTTCCGAAGACCTTCCCTTGCTGTGACAGTTCTTGCTGCTTGTTCTCTTCCCAGTAGACATAGAAAACCAGATGCTCCCTGTTCTGAGACACCTCAGAACCTCAGAGGCAGCCCCGAGTTTCACTGGGGTCGGGGTCATGACCCTGATTATCATCTGGGTCCATTTGACGTGGGCCCCTAAAACATCTTCCGCGGGTCCTCAGCTTCCACCTGGGAGCCAGCACCCAGCCCTCCCCACAGTTACACCAGAATCTGAACCTAGCCGTGTCCCTCGCGAGATACTTACAAGGTGCGATTTCTTGAATGCACGCCTCATTTTTTTAATTAGATGGACAGATGGTGTCCTGTTCGGAATATTCAGAACTCTCAAAATTCACGTGGACTGACTTTCCAGTGGTCGTAACGAACATTTGTTTAGCTTTAGTTATGTGCCAGGACCTGGGATTAGCTTTTTTTTTTCCATGCATTAGCTTATATCAAATTCTATAAGGTAGGTACAATTATCTCCATGTTACAGATGAGAAAACTGAGGCTTAGGGTTGCTCAGGACTGCCGGCCCCAGGGGCACAGAAAGCTGGGCGTGGACGCCAAGCTGTCTGCCACCAGTCCTGTGCTCCTGACTGCTCCTCCAGGCCACTTCTGTGTGTAGGCTGGTCCTCCCCACCCAGGGCGCTAGATACGCATTTGGGGGGCAGGGTGCAGAGGGGATGGCCTTGTGTATGGGGAGGAGTGTCTGCACGCCCCCTGCCGGAGTCTCCCTGGGGTTCAGACCCCTCCACCCCGGCTCCTGCTCTCCCACAGGAAGCTCTCCGTGTTCCTGGCGGTGCTCATCTGCCTCGTGACCGCCGCCCTCATCGTGTTTTTCCTGTTCCCCCGCTCCATCGCCGTGCAGCCTGCGGGCCTCAACTCCTCCACTGTGGCCTTGGACGAGGCTGACATCCACCTCAACATAACGGTGGGTGGGTGCCTGCGCCCCCGGGCTCTGACCCCGCCTTCCCAGCAATATTCCTCTGTGGCCCTTGTCCACTGTTGTGACCCTGGGCACTCAGAGGGTGGTGGAAACCTGAGGGGAAGCAGGGGCAGCTCTGAGCCCCGTAACAGATTGTGTAGGATGGAGACTTTCCACAGCGAGGAGTCAGAATCAGGGCCCTGGAAATAAATCACGGGGTGTAATGGGGGTGGGGTGGCGTGCCTGAGACTCCCTGGATGGGCGGGCTGAGACTGGGTTCTGAGGCGGCTTAATGTTTTAGTTCAGTGACCTCTCGCCGTGAAGAGCCCCCTCCTCAGGGGCTCCTGGCACTCAGCAGCTGAGGCTCATCCGGGGGCGGGGGCGGGGCTGGAGCTCAGCCAGGCTGGGGGTTTTAAAACTGTTTGACTTCCCCTTTGCAAGGATGGCCACTGTCACCCTTCCCTTTCCTTGTCTCCATCCGCCAGAATGTCTTGAACATCTCCAATAGCAACTACTACCCCATCACGGTGACCCAGCTAACCACTGAGGTCCTGCACCTGTCCCTCGTGGTGGGGAAGGTCTCCAGCAGCCTCCTCCTGCACATCGGCCCTTTGGCCAGTGAACAGGTGACTCCCTCTCCCCGGCCAGCCCTGCCCACAGGCGTGTGGGTGCGTGGATGCATGTGGCGGTGGGATGGTGGCGGTGGCCGGAGTGGGGGCTAACCCTGTGCCTGTTTGGTTGACAGATTTTTTACGGAGTAGCCAACAAGATCGGGGATGAAAACACATAGTGAGTGTGCTTCGATTTCTTCTCCCTCGGCCTCTTTTCTGGCTGCAGACCTGGCTTTAATCCCCACCAGATTCCCCGATTGCCTCACCAACCCTGCAGCCAGCATTGGGCCTGAGTATGTGGCTGAAGCTCCGTGACTCAGGATCCCCGCCCTCTGCCTGTTTGGACCTAGATTGTAATGCAGAACAGCCTAGAGTTTGGTTAATCCTTACCATCTGTGACCCTAGGCTCTTCCTCCCGAATTGCTGAGGAGGATAAATGTCTTGTTTTCTGCCGAGGGAGGAGCCTGCCTGTGCCTGGGCCAAGTGGGCGGGGGTCGGATGAGTGATACTGCAGCAAGGGTGACATACTCACCTTAGGGAGAGGGGACAGGGTGGAGTGGCATTTGGGCCCCTGATGGAAAGGGGCCGAGGAGATGAGGAGGGTGGGACCCGGGGGTCTCTAAACCTCTGATAGGCTGCTCAGCGTGAAACGTGATCCAGCGTGTTTCCCTCCCTCTCTCTCTCTCTCTCTCAGCAAAATCTGTAGCTGGCAGAAAATCAATGTCCACCACGTGCTTTTGCACATCCAGTAAGTAGCACTTGGAGCCCTGGTGTCCCCTGTCCAGCTTCTGACCCCATTCTGACTCCTCGGCTCCCCCTTGTGAGAGGACAGTCATCCAGGCTGACCCCATGAGTGTGTTCTTGGGAATAGCGGGTCCAGCCCCTTCTCTAGCCCCGCCCCCTTGTTAATAAGCTGTTGGTGTGGCAGCCGCAAAGCTGTCTAGAGTACCTGGAGCACAGGTGGGGCGGCAATCCCAGAGGCCTTAGCAGAGTGAGGACCCACAGAAAGGGGGGCGGTATCCGACCCACCCTCCCCCGCCGGCAGAGCGGGGCCAGAGCTTGGCTCTCCCTCCCAGGCGCAGCAACCAAGCCTGCTTCCTCTCCAGGGGCACCTTGACCTGCACCTGCCTGAGCCATTCGGAGCAGCTGGTCTTCCAGAGCTATGAGTACGTGGACTGCCGGGGAAACAGGTCGGCGCCCCACGCGCTTGCGCCGCACCCGCCGTGACCTGTCTGCTGTTCCCAAACTCCAGGCGCCTGCCAGCCTGGTCTGCGTCTCTCACAGCACCTCCGTGTCCAACAAAGGACTCTGGTGACTGCTCTGTCATGCCCTCCCATGCGCCCCCCCCCACTCTCCCCCTTAGCACAGGAAGCTTTCTGCGGAAGGTAACTACGCACACGCACAGCGGTAACCTCTGACCTCCACGGGCACGGAGGCCCGGCTCTGCTAGGGGCTGCCGCCGGCGTTTCCCCTCCGGCCACCTCGAGGCAAGTCTGAGCTGCTGTTTCCTCGGAGGCCCTGCGGCGGCCCCCGCCCTCTCTGGTCCGAGCGCCCGAGCTGCCCAGCTCCTCGGGTCTGACCTTTCCTCCTGCCTCAGTGTGGAGAAAGCTTTAATTTTTTCTGACTTTAGAAACGAATTCTTTCCAGGTTCTCCACCTAGTGATAGGGAAGCAACTCGGGGGGCATTCAGTGCTGTCTCCAGGGTCTTTTAGGGCACACGGGTGCTCTCCTGGGCCCCCCGGCTGTGGTCGTGTGACGAGGCGATGGCAGCGGTCTGCTCCTCCCTGGTAGCTTGTCCCCTGCCCATCTGACAGCTGGACTGGCCAAGGCCCTTTCGTTCTGTGTCCTTCCTGCTTAAAGGCCGTCCTCGTTCCCGGGAGGACAGCCGTTCTCCAGCCCAAGCTTCTCTCCATAAAGCAGTTTTATTATTCTCTTCACAGCAGGAGCAAGTAGGAGGGGAGGGCAGGGAGGCACCTGGCACCCCTGGGACCCACACGGGAAAATCAGACAAAGCCAGAGTTGTTTTTAGAGGTATTTATTGAGGGGGAAAGAAGAAGTATTTATTGAAGGAGAGCCCGTGCGAGTAGGCACAGCCGGCCAGGCAGCGGCCTGGCTGCCGTCCCCCCGGAAGCTGGCAGTGGTGGAGCTGGGGGCACCCAGCCAAGCGTCTGGGCTCTGCCGCACCGGGACCCACCGTCGGCTGCCGGAGGCGTCTGCTTTCCTTCGGCCATTGGCCGTCTGGAGCGGCTCATCAGGAAGGTCGCGTCCAGACCCCTCCCCTCTGCTGTCACTCAGCTGAAACTAAGCTCCAGGGACTCCAGGCCCCACAGGGCTCCGAGCAGAGGCGGCTTCTCCTCTCTAGCTGAGCAGAAATGGTGTTCGCTCACTAAGGTTCTATCAGACAGCAGAGTGATGAGCTTCGGTGGCGGGGAAAGCTGAACTTGGAGTGGGACAGATGGAGGGGAACTGGTGACGGAGCCCGGTGGCTGGCCGGCAGGGACGGCAGGAGGGAGGAGGTTGCGCTGTGTGACTCCACGCTTTGATGTCTGGGCCCCGGGTCAGGGCGCTGCTGGCCAGAGCACAGAAGTCCGGGAAGGCCAGGCTAGAGCTTCTGCTGAGCGTACGTCACCGAATGTAAAGACTTATATTGTAGTCAATAAACTATACTTAACGATGTTTAAAGGAAAAGTCTCCTGCGAGTGGGAAGGGAGCTGGTGGACAAGTCCCACGGGAGCCTGTTCGTCACATCCTGGTGGGCGTCAAGACCTCCTCCCCGGCCCGAGCCCCTTGGTGACCTGTCCCGTCTTTCCGGCCTCAGAGATGGTTCCCGAGGAGCGTGCTCTCTCTTTCTCCCACTGTTTACCGCTGGGGTCGATCCCTTCTACCTTGAGTCCTGTTCTGTGTCCCCCCCGCCCAGCTGCACCCACTGTGCTGAGATGCCCCTTCAGTCTGACCGAAGGCACTGCCTGCTGTGTGGGCCACAAGAACAGGACCGAGGTGTCCTCGCTCGTCCCAGCTGGAAGAGGGGGCCGCCTGGGCCTCTGGGGCCTCTCGGCTGTCTCCGCTCGTCCGACAGGCCCAGGCCAGGACTCAGAAGAGCCCTGTGCATCTCTGTGGGCCAGTTTCCCTCCCCCTCCAGGGTCAGGTGTCCTGTTTCTGAGGCTTAGCTCCCCTTCACTCTGGGCTCTGTCTCTCCATTCCTGCCTTTCAGTAGCGAATGCCCTCTGTGGGCCAGACATCACACTGCACTTGGGGGGGGGGGTCCCTGTCTGCCCCTTCTTCCTGCTGCTGCCCCCACCTGCTGGCGGGAGGCAACCCCTCCTGGCCCGTCGGCTGTATCTCGAAGCATGGCGGGAGGCAACCCCTCCTGGCCCGTCGGCTGTATCTCGAAGCATCGGCTAGGAGGCAGGGGTGGTGGCTCCTGGCAGAATCACACCTGAAGCCCCCACGGAACTGTCATTGGAAAACAAAGAAAAAAGCCCAGTAGCAGAGCTGTAGACTTGGGAGGCCAAGGCCAAGCGCTCCCACTGGCTTTGCGTAGAGGAGCATGCACTTGCCTTTCACTGTCCTCTCACCCTCTCCAACCCCTTTGTGAGTCTTCCTGCCCCCTTCCCCTCCTCACAGTCCCACCGCTGGCCAGTCTCCCTTCCAGGAAGTAATCACATTTCATTCCCAGCTAGTCTCCTATTCCAGAGCGGATCAGGACGGGGTGGCTTTTGGGGTGGAGATGTTGCTGGGTGATGAGAAGCTGGGGTTGCTTGTCTGTTTTGTACTGATGGCCAGCTGGGTCTCGGGCTCTCTCTGGGTCACCACTGCTGTATGTAATCCGTTGACTGAGAAAAGGAAGAGAGAGGAGGCAGAACAGGTTACTTAGCACTCTCTGAGCTGGCTGGTTTCAGAACATTAAGCCTTTTGAGACCAGAGGAATCAAAGTGAAATGTAACAGTCCAGTCCTCCTCCTAAAAGGGTTTAGAATGAGCCAGGCTCTAAGCTAAGTGCTTTTGATGTCTTCTCTTGTCATTGCCACATGCCAGTGCTCATGAGCCTCTGTGAAGGAGGGGGCAGCTGAGGTTCAGAGATGCGGTCACGCTACTGGGGCGTGGCGGTCCTGCCTGGGGCCGACACCCGCTGCGCCTGGCGGTCTTGGCTTCCTCCCGCCACAGCTGTCTCTACCCAACTCAGCACTTCACACAGCCTCCGTTGTTTGCTTCTCTGGCACCTGTCCTCTCTCTCCAAATAGATTGTCAACCCCTCCACTGATGCTTAGTGCTGAGCAACAACCCCTATTTAGACATTTTTAGGGGGTAAGGAACAGGGGAGTGGGCCATCCAGCAGTGACTTTGAAATAATCACAGCCCCGACCAGTGTGGCTCCGTTGGTTGAGCATTGTCCAGCAAAGTGAAACGTCGCTAGGTTTGATTCTCAGTCAGGGCGTGTGCCTGGGCTGCGGGTTTGGTCTCTGGTCGGGGTGCCTGCGAGAGGCGACAGATGGATGTTCCTCTCCCTCTTTTTCTCCCTCCCTTTCCCCCTCTCTAAAAAATAAATCTTTAGAAATATCTGCAGCCCCTCCCTCACTCCTGCCGAGGAAGCCGTCTAGACTCCACACGCATCCGCTCCCAAGCACACGCAGACACGCGGCTGGAGTGAGTCTGCCTCTCGCGCCCTGTCTCACCGTGAATCCCAGGCACTCGGCAGACCTGTCCGGGCAGGGTTGGTGTGGCTTCGTGAAACCTGACGAAGAGACAAAGCACGTGGTGCGCACTCGGCAGTTTCTGACGCTGGAACACGGCAGAGGCAGATTCTTTACTACGGGACTGGGGGGCAGCGGCAGCCCCCTCCTGGGGCCGGGCACAGACGGAGCCTGCCCTGACGGTTCTCGGCGAGGACCCGCGGCGCCCTGCTGCAGGCTCGCAGGGCCCAGGGTCTCTGTTGCTAAGCCTACAACTCACACGGCACCCTCTAGCCACCCTCGCCCTGCAGGAAGAGCTAACAGCTTCTCAGCCACCCTCTCCTAACGCTGGCACCCTTCTTCGCAGGGCTAGGCTGGTGCAAACCCAGGGAGTGACCCCCAAGTTAAGGCCAGGGGCGCTGGGGAGAGTCAGAGAGGGTGGGGTAACGTGGATCTGAACTATGGGTCTAGGATAAGGCTTCACATTTACCAGGATCTTGAGGGATTTCCTGCCCTCCTTGGAATATGTCGTTAAAATGGTTGGATTGCCCTTCGTCTTGTTGTGTCCCCACTGAGACAAGCTGGGGACCGAGGTTTTGGGAATTCTGGCGGCTGTGTTTGGAGGTGTACTGAAGAAGAGGGTCTTGGACACTTTGCTGCCTTGGCTGAGGTGATGGCTGTGGCTGTGGTGGTGGTGGTGGCTGTGGCTGTGGCGGTGGCTGTGGCCGTGTCGGTGGGGACAGCTGCTGCTGTGCTGTTGGGGGTCGCTCTGGTAGCACCAGTGGCGGCTGCGCCTCCTGCTCTGACTCTGGAGGTGGCTGGGGTTGTTTCTCAGAGTGGCATTCCTCCTCTTGGGGTTTCTTCGGTTTCTGTCAAGAAGCGCGTGGCAAATGACATCCTTTTCCCTCCCACCCACTCACCCATCTGCCAGACGCCGTGGGAGCAAGACAACCAAATCCAGAGGGAGAGGTGTCCCGAGGGTCTCTGCTCCCCGGACTGGAGGCTGAGGCTACAGCGTGAGCTATCTCCCTTCGCCCACAGCAACACCCAAGAACGGTTCCTCTGGTGACAGGGCCCCCGGTGCCCCCGGCACAGTCCCTGCCCAGGAAACATCAGTCTCTGAGACCTACCTCCTAGCTTGGGAACTGTGCACTGAACAGTTTGCAGGACAGGAGGATAAAGAATAGCCTGGTGCAAATGCTTTAAAACAGCACTGGCCAGCCCTGGCCGGTGTGGCTCAGTGGATTGGGCCCCGGCCTGCAATCTGAAAGGTTGCAGGTTCTATTCCAGGTCAGGGCACAGGCCTGGGTTGCAGGTCAGGTCCCTAGTTTGGGGTGTGTGAGAGGCAACCACACACTGATGTTTCTCTCCCTCTCTTTCTCCCTGTCTAAAACTATAAAATATTCTTAAAAAGAGTTCATCCAAGGATACACCAAAAGACCTTGCTCTCCTCCCATTTCCCTTCTATGGGGTCCGTCTTCCCTCCCCCATTCTGGGACCCTGATGAACTTGACCCCTCTCAGGCACCTGATCTTGCTGTTGCTGCTGCTGTTTGGCCATCAGCCACCTCTTTTGGTCCAAAGCCATCTGCCGGCGGCGGGCCTCCCAGTGGTAAGCACTGCCCATGATGGTGGGGTGGCGGAGGGGGGGCAGGAGGCCCCAGGCAGGGAGCAGGGCAGGCTCGGCCCCGGATGCTGCCACTGCCCCCACCACCTCTGCCACCTCTCACCCCAACCCCACTGCCCGTCCCCAGAACCGCCTCACAATGTGGCCGCTACCATGACAACAGGGCGGGACCTCCTGCCTAGGGGAGGAGGGAGGTGTTCCTCCCGTCTCCCAGGGAACGTCTGTAATGCGCCTTTCTTTCCAGGGCCCCCGAACAGGTAGCAGACGCCTTCCACCATTAGCTCGGAGTCTCAAATGACACCGCGGACAATTCTGAAGTCAGCTGGCTTTTCTCTCTGGTTCCTTTCTCCCACTCTCCCTACGGTTCCAGCACCTTCCTCTGGCCCTCTGCTTTCCCCCTTTCCCCAAGGGTCTCTGGAGTTACCTCTCCCTCAGTCCCCCATCTCCTTCTGTGCTGAGTCAGGAAGAAAGAAAATGCCAAGTCCAGGTGACGCTCACAGGAGCTGTCAGGCGGCTGGCTGGAAAGGGCCCTCGCCCGCGGGCCTCCAATGCAGGGCCCCAGTCCAGAGTCTGCTTCCTCCTCTGGCCCTGCAGACCCTGCCTGACCCTTCCGGGCTCTTTCCTCGCCGGTAGAACCGAAGGATGGCACTTGTTGCCCTGGGACCAGGCAGATCAGTGGGTGAGAAATGCACAACAGGAAGCATTTGTTAAGCTGCAGGTTGGTGTCACTTGCCCCAGCTGACTCGTGTCCCCAGTATGTGGGGTGGCCGGGGGAGGGGCTCATTTCCTGCCGCCCAGAAAGCTTCTGGGGACAGGGTGTGGGTAGACTGTTGATGTACCTCCTACATGTCCACGCCTTTACCCACAGGTGCAAATCTCGCTGGAAACAGCAGGGCCCGAGTGTGGGCTTCAGGGCTGAGGGCAGGGGAAGGGCAGAGGTGGGACAGGGACTTCATAGGCAGCCCCAGCCTCGAACACGGGTGCAGGGAGCTGCCCTTGAAGCAGAGGACAAGTGGCTGGAGAATTTGTCCATTCGGGCACCCAGGGTGGTGGGTCAGCTTGGGCTTTGAAGTCAAACAAAGACTCGGGTTCAGGTTCAGTCCTGGCTGGGTCGGGTATGAGCTGGGAGGACCTAGCAGGTCCCTTGGTGTCTCTAAGCCTTTCCCATGAAGGTCGTGGGAAGACCCCATGGAATACACGGGAAGCGCCCGCCCTCATAGTGACGCCGGGCTGTGGCCAGCTGGCAGCTCTACCGGTCTGCTGGGTCTCTTTCCTCCTTTGCTAGCACCCAAGGGTGCCATCCGCAACAATAGACGACAAGGGTTTCCGGGTGCAGAAGACAATATATATCGAGGCTTTTCACTGGACATTGATCTTTACATAAACTAATTCTAAAAACATTTAGATGGAAAATGATAACAAGAGGAAGAGAAAGGCACTCAACTTCCCAATTAAATGTGAAAAGGAGGATGCGGGTTCTTGTTCGCATCTCTTCCTCTCTCCTTTTCCCTCTTGTCCCCGTACTCCAGAAAGAAGGGGCATCGGGTCAGGAGAAGCTCGGGGTGGGGCGGTGGCCTGGGCTGAAGGGAGGGAAATGCGCCCACGCCTCTGAGCCCGTCCTCAGGCCAGAGGGGGGTCTCCTAGGCGCATCTGCCAAGATCGGGCCCCTTCTCATCTCCCTCTCTGAGCCCCACTCCGGCGTCCCCTGAGCACACGGTGTCCCCCAGCCCCACCGCTGACCTTGGACTTCCCCCCGGGTTCCAGGATTCTACTCCACATCCCACGCTACCCCTCCAGTCTGGCTTTTAACTGATATCGGCCCTCAGGGAACTTCCCATGCTGTCACCTAATTGTAGCCACTTGCATTTTTAAAGCAAGCTTGTTGTTATTCAAGACCTGGGATGGCTCGTGGTGGTGGAAGGAACAAAGTGTAGTTGGAAGCAATGGGCCAGGTGAGTCCTGTGAAGTACCAGCTGCGTTATTTCCCAGATGCGCCCAAGGGGGCTGGTTCCTCTGATTGGTTTCTGATTGGTTTCCTCACCTGCAAAGTGAGGGTGATAATACCTCCATCCTGGAGGTATTGTGATGATTAACAGAAATAATTCGTGTCACACACAGCTTTCGATAAACCAAGGCTTTTATTATGACAGTATTCCACAGACTGAAGATGTTATTGATTGTGAAAGACACCAATAGCGTATGTACCCTGCCCTGGCTGGTGTAGCTTAGTGGATTAAGCACGGGCCTGTGAACCAAGAGATCACGGTTGATTCCCAGGCAGGGCACATGCCTGGGTTGCAGGCCAGTTCCCAGCAGGGAATGCACAGGAAGCAACCACAAATTGATATTTCTCTCCCTCTCTCCTTCCCTTCCCCTCTGAAGATAAATAAATAAAATCTAAAAAAAAAAGTTAAAAAAAAAATAGCGTATGTACCCCCTAAGCAAGAAAGGAAAAAAGAAAACAGAAATAAGACTCACTCCCATGTAAACAAGCGGTAGTGTTTTCTCTTGACATCAAATGTAAAATGCATCCTGGTTTCTCTTCTCTTTTTTTTTAGAATTTTTTTTTCTTTTATATCTAGAGAGAAGGGAAAGGAGGGAGAGAAACACCGATCAGTTGCCTCTTGCACGCGCCCCAACCAGGGACAGAACCCACAACCCAAGCATGTGCTCTGACGCGGCAACCTTTCGGTTGTCAGGACTACGCCCAATCAACTGGCGCCAGCCGAGAGCTGCACCCGCCAGGGCCATCCTGGTTTCTGAGATACAAAGATGTAAAAAAGATGTGCAACTTGGAGTGGATGAAATCGGGCACCGCATGGAGTATGACCGCCTCAGAGGCTCTTCCCAGGATGTCTGGGCTCTAAACCCCTGTCTGTCCAGTATCTGGATGACCTTGAACTTTCCATGGCAGAAGCTGGGTTTCCTTGTAGGTCAAGTAAGCACAGGACAGATGACTTCAGGCTGCTGGGAGGCACAGACACTCTGAGGGGCGGTGGCTGCCTTTGCTGCTCCCTGCTGCCCCCTGCTGCTGTGAAGAGGGAATTGGTCCTGGCTGAGACCACAGTGCCCCTAGGGGTGGTGACGTGCCAGGAAAGGAGCAGAGTGGCCCCCAAACCGGTTGGCATCTTAAACGCCGGTCCAGGCTTCTGCACTGTTGCCGCAGCAGCAAGGCTTCCAGCTTCTCGAAATCAGCCACTGCACAGATGAATCTGTCTCCAGAATGTTTGATTAACTCGATCTCAGACACAATATATATTGCATCTATATTGATGCAATATAGTGGGAATTGAGATCCCCCAAAAATGTAATTGCTGCTTCTCCTTCAGATTCTCTCCTTCAGCCATCAAATCCGGTAGTGGAACGCTTCTCAGATTTGAGTGTGTGCACATGCGCTCTAGGAGAGCTTGTTAAAAATCAGATTCTGACTCAGTAGGTCTGAGGGCCATGGTTTTGTTGGGATGTTTTGTTTTTTAATTGATTTGAGAGAGAGACATCAGTTTGTCGTTTGACTCATTTATGCATTCACTGGTCGCTTCCTGTATGTGCACTTACTGGGAATCCACCCGCAACCTCGGCGTATCAGGATGACGCTCTAACCAGCTGAGCTACCTGGCCAGGCCACCCTGCATTTTTGCCTTGCTCCCAGGTGACCCCAGTGCTGCTGGTCAATACCATGTTTTGACCCCAAAATGTCCCACTTTGAAATCGTTTTAAGGTAAAACAGGCCATATGCCCTGACTGGTATGGTTCAGTGGGTCAGGTGTCCTCCCACAAACCTGAAGGTCGCCGGTTCGATTCCCGGTCAGGGCATGTGTCTGGGTTACAAGCCAGGGCCCCAGTTGGGGGTGTGGGAAAGGCAACCAATCAGAGTTTCTCTCCTTCTCTTTCTCCCTCCCTTCCTTTCTCTGCAAAAATAAATAAATAAAATCTTAAAAATGCAGAGCATATGTACCCCTAACTTTGCTGGCTATTGCTCCCCACTGCAAAGTCAGACAGACTGACCTAGTTCTGTCGCTAGTCATAGAAGTGTACACTTTTATTTTTTAATTTATTTATTTTTAGAGAGGGGGGAAGGGAGGGAGAAAGAGAGGGAAGGAAACATCAGTGTGTCGTTGCCTCTCATGTGGCCCCCACTGGGGACCTGTTTTGCAACCCAGGCATGTGCCCTGACCAGGAATCGAACCGGCGACCCTTTGATTCACAGCCTGAGCTCAGTCCACTGAGCTATACCAGCCAGGGCGAAAGTGTACACTTTTCAACTGAATACTTTTGTTTTGTTACTGGGGCAGAGGAGAGAGAGCATCGAGGAGAGGGAAGTATCAGAGAGAAGGAAGAGAAGGTCGGGGGGGGAAATGGTATCTCTCTCCATAAGGTATCTTCAACTAGTTGTGAAAGCTGATGTGATGGCAAGACCATGACGAAGCTGTCCCAGAGGTAGGGTAAAGGTGTGGGGGCAGGGCAGCTGCAGGGTGAAGAAAAACAGGTACAGTGGGGTCTGGCCCTGAAGAGGCTGTCCTCCTTCGCTGGCACATCAGCCAGCAGCCCTCTGATGACCCAAACAGAACACTTAGGAGCACCTGGAGTCGTGCGAGGACACCCTTGCCTCCGCAGCACAGAATCCTAAGCGAGCACGTGTCTGAGCGCACAAACGGAAGGAGAGCGGTGGGCTGGGGGAGCAGATTCCAAGCAGCAGCTGTCAGCTTGGAAACCACGAAGACCCATTTTTCAAACCCCAGCTTAGTTTCCTCCAGAATAACATGCAGAAAACATAATCTACTTCTCAGAATGAGTGTGTGGGGGGTGGGTGGGGGGGATGTGTAACAGGGCCCCCTAGACACCTTCGTTCTCCCCTACCGGGGGTCCTTTCAGAGGCAGCCCTTCCAAAACCAAGTCCCAGCGCCCAGCCAAGGGCTGGAAAGCAGCAGACGCTGCCCCCTGGTGGACGTGCTTGTCACTGCCTGATTCCCGAAGGAGAGTGGAGGAGCCGGAGGTTAAGTTGGAATGGTTCCTTTGCCTCCTTCTGGAGTGGTCCTGTGTCAGACAGAGCCGTTCATACGTGCTGGGGTTGGGGACGGCAACTCCACTCTTTTCACGTTTTTTCGTGGAGGCGAAATCAGATCTGAGTGAACACGATTTGAGCAGAAAGTCCAAGTTCCATCACATTCCCCATACTTTTACTGAGGCCTAATAACAGGCACAGGCAAGGCCAAGGCAGGAGGAGGCTGCAAGGCAGGGAGGTTAGGAAGAGCTCAGTTGCAGCCACGTTGCGGCCTCTGTGCGGAAGGGCCCACGCGAGGACGGCTGTCCTGCATCCACTTGCAGGGGAGCCTGGCCCTCAGGGGCGGCCTTGGCTGGAGGAGGGGACTTGGGTGGTCAGCAAGAAACAGCAACAAGGAGCCGCAAGAGGGGGGATAACGCCTGGGCAGCAATGACGAGGGACGAGGAACAGCCAAGTCAGAGAGAGGCAGAGACAGGGGGCGGGAGAGAGCCTGGCGGGCCAGAGATCCCAGCCCATGGGCTGCTCGGGGCACTCACAACAGGGGCCAGTCCCCAGGGGCCTTCACAGTTTCACTCGGTCTCCGTTATTTGAGATTTCTCTGCGGAGTCTCCAGTGTTGTCCTGCCTACAGTGAAAGCGGGTATAGCTTCCGACAGTGGTCCCCAAACTGGTGAGTACCTCGGAATCATCTGGAGGACTTCACAAAACGCAGGTCGCCGGGCCCCATTTCCGTACCGCCTTCGTCGCAGGTGGAGACTGTGCGTTTCTAACAAGTTCCCAGGTGACAGCGATGCTGCCCGCTGGCCCCGGGACCGCGCTCTGAGCACCGCCGACGGGGGGGAGGCGTTCCAACCCCGACTTTGCCGTTTCCCGGCGAGCACTCGGGCAAATGACTTTGATGTACCCCAGCCTCAGTGTCTTCCTCTGTAAAGTCGGATGATAACACGTACCTCACAGGGCTATGGGGAGAATGAAATGAGGTAAAATAAGCGAAATGCTCAGCAAAGGGCTTGGC
>CM052545.1:95641147-95743909 GCA_028533065.1 Trachops cirrhosus
GGGGCGGGTGCTAAGGGATGCTTGGCCCTACAGCCTCATGATGAGAGAAAGATCGTTCCTTGGTCAGGAGCCCAGGCACTGGATTGAGACAGGAGCTTGTAAAGCCTCTTACTACCTATGTGTAGCCTCGGACCAGTCATCAAATCCTTCTGAGCTTTTTTTACCTATAAAACCCAGCAACACTAATCCCTACCTCCAGGGGTGTTGTGAGAATCCATAAGGCTAACGGGTTTAGACTGCTTCATGGGGTTCTGGGTTCACACAGGTTTGAATATTGAATTAGGAAAAATAAAGGGGGAAGACTTGTCAGCAGCCCTGGGGAGAATCTGGCGGAGGAATTTTACACGTGGGTGGAAAACTCTGACCGGGGGAGGAAGATGCGGTATTATTAAGCTCTTTACTTCCGCGTTCGACGCTGCCACACGCGTATTCCTTCTGCCCCTTCCACTATCTATCCCTGATTACTCTCGGGTTTAATACCAAATATTAGAATATGGTAGAAAAGACCAATTAAAACGGCCACAGATTGAGCAGACGCCCATCTCTGCTAGGTCGGGGCTGCAGCGCCCACATCTCCACGCCCGCTCCGCCGCTGCGGGGCTGCTGATTGGCCTGCGTAGCGTGACGTCACTGGAAGGTTTTTAAGCCAAGCTCCCGGACCGCTCGGCGGTGACTGCGCGCTAGCAGCAGCCCTGGGGTCTGGCGTGGCGTTTCGGGTGGCTGTCCCGGAGGGGCTCAGGAGAACGCCGGAGGGGTGCAGGAGAACGCCGCTGACGGAGGTAAAGGGGATGTTCAAGAAGGGCTGAGGGGCCTGGGGAGTTGGCGATCAGAGAGGAAGGCTGGCAGAGGAGGGTGGCTGGGCGGTGGAAAAAGGGGTCGCGGTGTAAGGAGGGGCGTGTCAGCCCCCCGGGGATGTGGAGGGAGTGTGGGAGCAGTCGTCAATCTCTGGTCTCAGCGCCTGCACCCTAAATCTTAATTTAGGGGCGCTGTCCAACCTGCCCTTCCCGCGAGGATTATCGCCTGGGGAATAGGGGTCGTGGCGTCTGTTATCTCACAAGTGCGACGGTCTGCGGGATCCAGGCCTCACCCTCACCTCAGCGTCCCTGTTACTTTAGGTCTCACCGTCCTTGTTAGGACCTGGGGGAGAGGGGAGCGCCTTTGTTACACCTGCAGCTGCTTAAAAAAAAAAAAAAAAGGAATTTTAACAAGGAAGCATGGGTGGCTGATTTAGGAAAGGATCAAGAAGTTGCACATTTCGTGTTTGTTAAATCTCTTCTCCTTTTCTCCCTCATGAACTTTCCCTGTTTAGATAGCCGAGCTGTGGTCCCCAGAGCCTGTGATTTCAAGGCCACCTGTGTGACTCTACCGTGAGCCCCAAGATCCTCACCTTAGCTGGAGCTCACCATGGGGAACCACTTGACAGAGATGGCACCCACCACCTCCTTCTTGCCCCAGTTCCAGGCCCTGCACGTTGTGGTTGTCGGGCTGGACGCAGCTGGAAAGACCTCCCTCCTTTACCGACTCAAGTTCAAGGAGTTTGTCCAGAGCGTCCCCACCAAAGGCTTCAACACGGAGAAGATCCGGGTGCCCCTGGGAGGGTCCCGTGGTATCACCTTCCAAGTGTGGGATGTGGGTGGGCAGGAGAAGCTGCGACCACTGTGGCGCTCCTACACCCGCCGGACAGATGGGCTGGTGTTTGTGGTGGACGCTGCCGAGGCGGAGCGGCTGGAGGAGGCTAAAGTGGAGCTACACCGAATCAGCCGGGCGTCAGACAACCAGGGTGTGCCTGTGTTGGTGCTGGCCAACAAGCAGGATCAGCCCGGGGCACTGAGCGCCTCGGAGGTGGAGAAGAGGCTGGCAGTGCGGGAGCTGGCTGCTGCGACACTCACCCACGTGCAGGGCTGTAGCGCTGTGGACGGGGTGGGTCTGCAGCCGGGCCTTGAGCGCCTGTATGAGATGATTCTCAAGAGGAGGAAAGCGGCCCGGGGAAGCAAGAAGAGACGGTGATCCCAGGCAGAGCCCCCTCCTCACCAGTAGGGATCTGCATACTTAGACAGCCAGGCAGAGCCTGTGGCCCCTCGCTCAGCCCCAGGCTGCAGGACCTGTCCACCTACGTGAAGGACTGAGGAGCACACCAGGCTCCTGCTTTGGTGTGGCACTGGGGAGGGGGATGTGAGACGCGCTCCCTCTCTCCCTCATCCTCTCCTCCGGAGACGCGGGGGCTGCAGAACTGAGGAGGCTTCAGTACAAACTGCAAATCTACCTCGACCTCGTTTCTTATTTTTCTTTGGCTTTTTGATTAGATGTGTTTTGGGTCAAAGGAAAGTGGCTTAGAGAATGCTTTTGACATGAATGAGAGTGTCTCTGCACCCCCCCCGCCCCCCCCACCACACACAACTGGGGAGTCCCCCCAGGCTGCTTTTCTAGGGATGCCTGTCATAATAGTCTTTATTTTTGTGTCTGTGTGAAAGTGTCAAGAACCCCTCCCCACATTTGTAGCTCCACAGCCGTTTTGTAAGCCATGTGTGTCCTCTGTATTATTAACTATTTTTAGCATTTATCTGTAAGTTATTAAAGACTGATGATACTATACCTCTAACCTTGGTCTGTCACTTTCCTCCCTCCTTACCTAGCCCCAGGCATAGTCCACCATTTCTCTGTGGGCAGGGGTGGGGTTTGGGGTCGGGTGGTAAGAATAACTTCTCTTGAAGTTGAATTTTCCAAGCAAGCCCTCTTCTAAAAATTAGAGTTGAACTTCTCCCCCAAGTGATCGCCTAACCGCTGCCATTTGCCGGGGGCGGTTCTTCTCCTTTCTGCTACTTTTCTCCCCTCCCCTCATCCCGTGGCTCTTACTTGCCACCATACAAGCTGGTCCTTGCAGATTTAACTTCAAAATGTGCTGGTCTGAGCAGTTCCTAGGCCTTTGCCCTTGGGGATACCTTCTTAGGTAAGTCCTCAAAGAGCCAGTCTGTCCCATTCTCCATTTGGATTGGTCTGATTTTTTTTTTCAGCCTTTGTTGGGATGGGTGGGAGGGATGTTCCTGTGAGGATGGAAAGTAATTTCGTCCTGGCCTAAAGCCACCTCAGGTGCTCAACCTGCTGACTGTGCTTACTGGCAGCAACGGCAGTGCCGGGGAAGCCTGGGCTGGATTGAGCCAGCCTGGCCCTGTGACTAAACCATTACTCTCCTAAGCTCTGGGAATGGTAGCTATTCCCAGGAGAGAGGCAGTAGTAGCAGCTGTTTGTGCCTGGTGGGAGTGAGGACTGCTGGACAGCCACCCTCCGTCCTCTGGGAGAAGAGGGGGAAAGCACAGGCTGCAGGTCTTAGCAGCGGTAGTAAGATGCTAATGTTGTGAGGGCCGGAATGTCCATGCCCCCTTCTCACCAGCATCAGGGCCAGCTGTGTCTGAGATAAAGCCCCTCAGCTCCTCCTAACCGGTGGGAGTAATGAGTAAAAACCCGGCACAATTCTTCCCAGTCCCCAGCCCCGCAGTCACACTCCGCCTTCGGGCAGATGTGGGGTCTCCAGAGCAGGTCCTCGCTCCCCAATTAGGTGAAAGGACCTGGGGAAGGGGAGAGGTGCTGGCAACCCTATCTTGGGGGAGGGGCTTCCCAAGGGACTTGCTTCTTCTAAACCAGGCTGGCAGAAGCCAAGTTTTGCTGCTGAGTCGGCCAGTTCAGATTGGTTACCTGCCCTCCCCACCCCCCGCCACCGTGGCTGCCAGGACAGGGGTGAGTGTGCATTGGTCCGGAAGGGTGCCCAGGGTGCCTACTTGACAGAGCTGCTGGGCTGGTTCTGCTGGGGACAGGTGCTGCCCGGCCCCCCTCTACACATGCCCGTGACTCATGGCTCCCAGTCCTCGCTACAGCGTCCTCTTCTGCAACCCAGGAGCAGGCTGGGGAGGGCCTGGCATGTGTGTTCTCCATTTCTGGTCATTTAGGGGACTGAGGTCTCTGGATTTGGGAGGATGCATCCACAGGTCCTTCCCCCTCCCTAGCACAGGGGCTCCCAAGGTGTCGGCTCTGGGTTCTGGCTCTGCCAAACCCCCTCCCTATCCAATTAGGACCATGTTCTGCCCCCCACTCCCGCCCCCCAGCAGGCTCCAGGCCTGGGGGCCATGGTGCACAGAAGACCAGTGGATGTCCCAGCTTTCCCCCACATCCCTCTGGCCTGACCAGGTGGTGGGGGTGGGGAGTGGCGCCCGTGAGAGTGTGATGGAGAAGCCAGTTGCCTTGTAGAGGGTGTGGGCAGAGGGGAGCACAGGGGAATTCTAATTAGAAAGCTACATTCTGGCTGGTGTAGGTGGGGAGCTTCAGAATAATCTTACCTTGGTCCATCCGGCCTAGGTGTTTTGCATGTCGAGCTTTGGGGTCAACGGTTTGGGATGGGGATGGGGGTCAGTGCTGGGGGTGGGTTGTAGTCCCCTGGTCCTAGTTTCTTTATTAAATAGTCTTCCTTTGAGACCCTGAGATGGATGCTGAGGGAGAGCATCCCTCAGGGCAGACAGAGGGTCTCTGGGGGCCAGGAGTGGTGGGCAGGGGTGGGCTGCCTGTGAGGTGAAGCTGAAGGAAACCCGTGGAACCAAAGGCGAGGCCCCCTTCTGAGCTGCCCTCCCCCCACCAGTCCTCACACAGCTGGACTATAACATCCAGATGGAGGGCACTTTCCCTGGGGGCCCTGCCCTTCCCCACCCACTTCTCCTGAGGGCAAAGATGGTGGTGGTCCCCTTCCCATGCCCCCTCCAGGCCTCTCATGCTGCACTTACTCAAGGAAGAGAAAAAGCAAAGAGGAAGAAAAGAAGTCCTTAAGGGGGAAAATGACTTGCCCAGGGGCACACAGCTCCTTAGCGGTACATCCAGATCCTTCCTCCCAGGCCGGCTCTTTATACTCCTGGCGCAGACAACAGGAGATAGGAGTCCGGCGGCGTCTCAGAGCTGCGACCTCCCTTTCCCTTCCTCCCTCCAGGCCTTGATTACAGTAAGGGTCGCTTTCCGCTCCCTCAGTCCCCTTCCTGCAGAATGAGAGTTTTATCTCTGAAGTCCAGTACAGCTTGGGCCTCAAATCAGGCCAGAAGTCCCCACCCTCCTTTCACACTGACCATGTGTCTTTCCAAGCCTTTCTTGAGATGGACGCCTCCACTGGGGCCTGGGAGGCACTGAGTTCCACTGAAGCACAGACAGCGCACAGGACAGCCTGTTCCCCAGCACACGCTGTTTTGGACGGAGGCCAGTGGGAAGAGGGCTGAATGCAGGCAGTCAGTGAGGCCCGGGCCAGCACGGGGCTGGAAGGGCTGAGCACTCTGTAACTACACATCACTTCCAAGGCCATGTGCTGGACCAGGGCTGGGGCGTTTACAGGTGGGTGTTATGGGACCTCCTCCCTAGCTAAGCCAGAGAAGGGTGCTTTCCTCCCTTCCTTTTTCAATTCTTCTTTTTCACTTTTCTCTCCCTCCCCCACCTGCTTACAAAAGTAATAGATCTTTGATGTGAAAGTCATTTAGAAACTTGGAAAATGGAAAACGCCATAATGTAAACTTCAGAGCTAGCTCAACATTTGAACAGGTTTTTATATGTAGCTCTCCACATATTTTTTCTTTGCATATTCACAAAACGTAGGTAGATATAACACACGTGGCATTATGTAAGACATTGCCATACAGTTTTGCTTTTCTATTCTTTTTTTTTTCAAACTATAAAAGAAAGCCTATTTAGAAAGTCACAGAGGTAGGAGAAGTGAGCTGTGGAGGAAATGAGCTCAGGAAGTAAGATACAGAGGTGAAAGAAGGGGCCCTTGGAGCTTGGGAGAGAGAGTGGTCAAGGTAATGCACCCGGGGGGAGTTGTGGAGGAGGGGGGGACAGGAAAGGCCAGGGTGTGCCCCCTCTAGGAGGGAGAGCCTGCTTTTCTCATTTATATTTGGGGCATTATTTAATGTCAGGACATATGGATTTTCCTCATCCTTTTTGATGGCTACGTGAGAGTCCATTGTATGAGTGCACCATAATTTATTAATCGAATTCACAGAGTGTCTGCAGTGATGGACCTCCTTGCACATATGTCTCTGTACAAGCGGGTGAAGAGGTCCTTTACGAGAAACCCCTAGAAGTGTAATTGTTGTCAAAGGGTATACCTATTCCAGGTGTTCGTAGAGAGTGCCAAAGTGTGTGTTTGTGTAGAGAAGGTTTGGGTGGGCGGGGAAATGTAATCGAGCCTCTGCATCCCCAGATTTCAAGGCCTCTTCCAACTGAGGGGCGTGTTGTGTGGGGCAGACATTATACTGCTCTTGCTTTTGTGAAGGTCAGAAAATCACCAGCTGGGGTCGGGATGCTCAGTGGTTAGAGCATTGCCCCAATACCCCAGGATTGTGGTTGGATTTCCGGTCAGGGAACAAACAAGAAGCAACCAAGGAATGCGTAAACAAATCCATGTTTCTCTCTTTCAAATCAATAAATTAAAAAAAATTTTTTTGAGGCTAGTGGATTGAGCACTGGCCTGCGAGCTAAAGGGTCGCTGATTCCATTCTCATTCAGGGCACATGCGTGGATTGTGGGCCAGGTCCCCAGTGGGGGGCACAGGAGAGGCTACCACACATTGATGTTTCTCTCCCTCTCTTTGTCCTTCCCTTCCCTTCTCTCTAAAAATACATAAATAAAATCTTTAAAAAAATTAAAAAAAATTTTTTGAAAGGAAGTAAAATCACCAGCAACTTGGCAGAAGATTTGCAGGCCTGGGGAATGAGCTTGGGCTGATCTACCCAGCCTGGGAATTGAGCCCCATCCGGGGCTGCCTGGCTGATGCGGAGGTGGGCAGATGGCGAGGACTCCCTGAGCACCGTCTTCTTGCAGAAGGCAGGCAGAGTGGGCGAAACGACTCCGAAAATAAACCCCCAGGACTCGGCTCAGGCAGGGAGTCGGGCTGAGACTAGGAGTGCACGATGGGAAGCGAACATGGAGAACAGGCCTGGAGCCTGAAGGAGGGCAGCAGAGGGCCCTGGCCTCCCCCAGGGCGACCCCAGACTAACTAGAGGGGACCCGCACCAATTGCCATAGCTTGTGAACTCCTGAAACAGGAAGCAGAAGCCTGAAGTGTCACATACTTCCGCCCCTGGGGGCTGTTTAGGGCTCCACCTCTGATTAGTTCATTCAGTCTGCCCGCCTAATCCCGGGCCTGTGCCCCTCCAGACGGGGCGGCAGGAGGTAGGGAGGAGGGAGGGTTTCTGTTTATCTCCTGAGCACCTCCCACCCTCTTCTATTAGATCTGCTGCAGAGATTGGCGGGGGAGGGTAGGAAGGACAGCTGGGTTTTAAAGATTGCTGAAAGCGAGGTTTTGTGCTTTTGATTGTGTTTGTTTTTACAAGATTATCCATTGGTGTTCACTCCAGATGCTGACTCTTATCCTTAGGGAGAGGGAAGGCAGAACTGCTTACTCACTCTCTGGAACTCTTCCAGTCTGATGGGGGAGGAAGACAGGAGCCACGAGTCTGACCAGGCAGCACCTCAGAAAGGAACCCCCAAAGCAAGATTTGGCTCTGCCACCAACTTCTGTGACCTTGACCAAGCCATTCCCAGTCTCCTGGCCTCAGTTCACGGTTTACGCTTCTGTAAAGTGAGGGGGTTGAGTAAACAATATCAGATCTTTTCTGGTTCACCTTTGTTGATTTATCTATTTAAAAAATGTATGCGCCCCGGCTGGTGTGGCTCAGTGGATCGAGTGCTGGCCTGTGAATTGAAAAGCTGCCAGTTCAATTCCCAGTCAGGGCACGCGCCTGGGTCTCGGGCCAGGTCCCCGGTTGGGGGTGTGGGAGAGGCAACCAGTTGGTGTATCTGTTGCACACTGATGTTTCTCTCCCTCTCTTTTTCCTTTCCCATCTCTCTAAAAGAAAGAAAAAAAGTATTCTGATTAACAAGAGACTTGGAGGACTGTGGGTTTAGGAGTAGTTTCTCGGCCCTGCTTGCTGCTCAGAGGAAAAGACCTAAACAGAGGTTTGGAATACACAGCTTTGTTCCTCCCGCCCCAGTAGTCACTTACCTGGCCTGGGGTGCTCCCTGAGTCTGTCACCACTCCCCTCCCTCAGCTCCTCCCAAGGTCACCCCGGAATAGTCAACCTGTATTCCCATTCTCTGCCTCCCCCTCCCCCCAGAGGAGCCCAGCGTGGGCAGGTGTTGGGAAGGGACTCCCGAGATGTCGACCTGTGCAGCCCGGTACGGCAGCCACCAGCCACATGGGGAGACAGAGCGGGGACTATGGGGCCGAGCTGACCGGAGACAGACTGTGTGAAATACACAACAGAGCTGGAAGACTTAGTACCAAAAACATGTAAAATATCCTATTCATACTTTTTAAAAAAATCGATTTGAGAGCGAGAAGGAGGGAGAGAGACAGAGAGACATTTGATTTGCTGTTCCACTTATTGATGCATTCATTGGTTGATTCTTGTGTGTGCCCTGCCTGGGATTAAACCTGCAACCTTGGTGTGTTGGGGGGATACTCTAATCAACTGCACTACCCGGCCAGGGCATCATCCATTCAAACTTTTTAATATAAATATACTGAAGTAAAACTTTTGAATACATTGAGTTAAATAAAAAGCATGTGGTTATCAGATACTCTAAAATGGCATGTGGTGCACATTCTATTTTTGTTGACAGCTCAGGCCCAGACATTTGGAGGCAGGAGCATCATGGGTAAAGGGTGGGAGGTCCGAGTTGTGTTTTTCTGAAATCAGAAGATTAACAGCTCGAACTGCAGCAGCCGGGAAAGAGGGTGGGGGCAGGAATGAAAATCCTGACAGGTCCGCATGCTCTCCTTCCCGAATAGGTGAAGACTTTGCATGTCTTGAACTGTCTCAAAAGACCTTATCAAACTATGATTCTCAACGATCCAAACCTGATTACTTAGCAGGGGATTTTCCTAGCTTCGGTCAGTGTGTTTTTACTCTATGAACAGCCATTTAACTGTCTGTTTGATGAGGAGCCCAGGTACCTTGAATCCACAGAAAATTCCTAACAAGTTTTACCCAATAGTTTCTGATCCTTCCTAAGACTGCTGAGATACTAGCAGCAGTGTAGACAGACTGAGGTTTCACCTTCTTGCCCTCCCCTGCTGCCTTCTGCTCAACCCACCCTGCAGCCCACTCAGAGGTGCTGGCGGGGGGGGGCTCAGGCAGGCAACACTGAGGGCGAAGAGGCCAGATGGGGGTCCGCACAATCCACAGACTGGATTATCTGCTTCTGCTGAGGTCGTACCTCTGTAAGCAGGTGGCCTGTCTGCAGACAGGATGTACTGGATGAACCACCGGGAATCACGTTAACTCACAGAAAGACAGAGATCTCCAATAAAATCTCCCACCTGCTCAGCTCCTATCCAGACCATTAATTCAATCAGTCTCTCATTCTTTCCATGGCTGACACACACAGCATCGAGGCACTGGAGTTCAGGAGCCCTCTGTACCCAAGGCCTTCTAGATCTGGCTTCTGAGCCAGGGACTCAGGGGCACGTGATCTATGAGGGCAAGGTCTCAGAGAAGGGGAGCCAGCTGGGGCAGGAGAGGAACAAAGGATGAGCTTTCGCAGCTGGAGTCTAATTTTGGTGTGACCCTGACAGGGCAGCTCTGGACGGAGAATGGAACCTAGAAGGGATCCCTCCAGAGACTGGGAGGCTGGTCAGCTAATCGGCTGCTGCTTGTTCAAGTCTCCGGAGAAGGCAGCCAGGAGCCCTTGGAACCAAAACCTAGAGCCAGTCCAGGGGATCTGGGCGGGGCATCGAGGGCATCTCAGGGCGTAGCCCGGGAAGACAAGAGCCAGCAGACCTGGGCGAGCCAGCGTCCTGATTGCTGCCTTCGTGTGGCAATCCAGTCACACTCTCTCACCCTTGGCCTCAGCCTCAGCCTCAGCCCTTATCTGCTTTTGTCTTGCCTTGTTTCTCCTGCCGTCTGTGTCTTTGTCGCTGGTTCCCTCGATTGATTGGACTACGCCTCTCTTTTATGGAGTTTATTGGAAGCTCTGGATGAAGCGCTGAGTTTCTTCCAGAGCCTCCAGGAAGCTGGGGCTACTGAGTCATCCCAGCTGACCTCTCCCCTTGTCCATGGGGCAGTCGAGCTCCATTGCTCCCCCAGGAAGAAAGCTTTGGTGTCCCAGGGGACATTTGTCCCAAACCTCTTCTCTGGCACTTTACCCAAACCTCTTTACTGGGTGTGTCCATTCCCACCTCTTCTGGTGGAGAAAGGACAGTTTAGGAGAAATTCATTCTCAGGGCTCGACTTAAACATCACAGGATACATCTCTGGAAGGGAAGGGTGGGGTCGGGGCTGGCTTCCTTAGAAACATCATCATTGAAAAGACGCCTCCTTCCCCAGCCCCCTCCCAAATTCAAACAGGGACTGGGGGAGAGGGAGAGATGATTGTTTATGCCAGAAGGCTGGGGGGATGGGTGAACTGATTTCCGAACCTTCCTTTTCTCTGGCATAGCCCTGTTTATAGAGGTGCCAGAATTCTGAGGCTAAAAGCAAGAGAGAGAACAAAAAGCAAGACAGAGAACAAGAGCATTCAGAACAAAAAGGCGTGTGGCTACCCTTTTACACCCCAACTCCCACAGAGTGCCCAGTGCCATGCCCTCCACACTCCCCTCCACGCACACACCCTCCTAATTGTTGAAACCAGAGCTGCTGGCTCCAGGGAGGGGAGCGAGGAAGCAACTGTGGACAGGTGTGGGTGGCTTATGGGAGGTGACACTTCCACTACACCCCCACAGGTTTCACTGTACCTCACCCTCACCTTGGCCCCTTGTGGTCAGAGTGGGCAGGAGCTGAGCTGGCCCACTGCTTAACAAGCCCTTGACCTGTCAGCCTATCAACTGACTCAAGGACCAGATCTGGGGGAAACTCATCTTAAAGAAGAGCGGCAGGAATTGGGCCTCGATTGCTGGGCGAACTTCAGTGACGGTGGAGAGAAGCAGCCTGGAGGAGGTCGGGAAGCACTCATTCTCCCTGGTGTATTGGCTGAAGACGGGTGGGGCCAGGGTAGGGTCTGGGGTCCGACCAGGAAAGGGGCTGTGAAGGCCCACAGCGTTTAGCACCTCTGAATCAGAGGAGGGAATTGTCTGATGGATGTGTTACCCCCATTAGGCTGGGGCTGGGCTTGTAATTGCTGTAATTTGTTGATGAATGCAGTTTGCAGCTGGCTCCTGTCCCCATGACAGGCTTCACTTAGAGCTGCCGGAAGGATCTGGAAGGGGAGGGGAGCAGAGTTGTTGTGTCCAAATGCTTCTCTTGGTCCCCTCTCAGGGAGTTTTTAGGCTAATTGTCCCCCTTTCGCTTGAACTCACCCCCAGAGATAAAATTTCAGAACAGGCTGGTCTGGGATGCTATGGATTTTTTTTTTTTAAAGAGAGAAAGAGGGGAAGGGAGGGAGAGAGTAACATCAATATGAGAGAGAAATATCAGTCGGTTGCCTCTTGTGTGTGCCCCGACCAGGGACTGATCCACAACCTAGGCATGTGCCCTGACCAGGAATAGAACCTGTGACCTTTCTGTTTACAAGACAACACCCAACCCACTGAGCCACAATGGGCAGGGTGAGATGTTAGAGATTTTAAAGCTCAACTATATTTAATTTAATTTAGTATTTTCTCATTTATTTTATTTTTTAAAATTATTTATTTATTTTTAGAGAGAGGGTACCAGAGGGAGAAAGAGAGGGAGAGAAACATCGATGTGAGAGAGAAACATCCATTGGTTGCTTCTGTACCTGCCCCGACCAGGAACGGAACCTGCCACCCAGGCACGTGCCCTGACCCGGAATCGAAACAGCGACCTTCCGCTTTGTGGGACGAGGCCCAACCCACTGAGCCACACTGGTGAGGGCTCTCATTAATTGCATTTGTTTTATTATCTTTTTAACCCCCACCCAAGAATACTTTTCATTGCTTTTTAGAGAGAGGAAGGGAGAGAACCATTGATTCAAGAGAGAAGCGTCACTGGGTTGCCTCCTGCACGAGCCTGGACCAGTGGTCACGTCCCAGACGGGACTGAAGCTGCAGCCTTTGGGTTACAGACGACGCTTCAACCCCCTGAGCCTACCTGCCATGGCCCAGTTATTTCAGAACTTTCAGAAGCCCTGTAGGAAGGAAGACTTTTGAGCCAAACTACGTATTTATATCTTCTAGTCCCTGCTCCACCTCATTAAAGGGGAAAAAACACAAGGCAGAATGATGGAGAGAGAGAAAAATCAGCTTTTCATGTATGTGTATATATATATATATATATATACACACACACACACACACATATATACTAATTTCAAGTTAAAAAGACTATAGGGACACTGCAAATCATTAGTCCAATGGTTTTCAAACTCTTTTAAGAAAGTAATGGGAATGTTTCTTCAAACAAAATCTAACATTGCAGTTCAATGTGTAAAACAAGTCATGACTGATCCAGTTAAAGTGGAAATCGGGGCTTCGAACCTCCTGGATTGTCCCCCTACTACCTCCTGCCTCTGCGGCCTCCCTATGATATCGGTAAGGTTCAGTTAGGGTGACAAAACTCTCCGGGGTTGTCCGGTTTCATTATTGCAACTCCTCAAGAATCCCAAGAAATCCATGGAAACTGGGCAAACTGGGACAGTCGGTTGCCCGACATTGAATGGAGCACAGAAAAATCACTGATACACCCCCTTTGGTCTGTTGACAAGGATACTGAGGCCCCGAGAGGCGATGTGTTTGAAGTACCACAGAGGGACTCTGCATGCCGGGGAGAAGCCTACACATTGGGGGTAAGTTGTGTCTCTTTGCCCTGTATCCCTGTCCAGCTCCCAATCTCTCTCCCACTTCAAGAACCTTTCTTATGAAACCTTCCCTGATTCCCCTGGAAAGAGTTATGTCCTCTTTCCAAATTCTTTTCTTTGAGCATTTATAAGGTATTGTCATTTTTATCTTGGGTATTTCTTCCCATTTGGATGGGAAGGTTCTTAGTTCCGTGTCTCATTTATTTTCATAACCCTCAACAACCAGTGCGGCATCTGGCATAGAGCAGGAATTCAAAAGAGGTTTTTAGATATATGGATGGTGAACGGGTGAACTGATGGATGGATGTGGAGGATGGGCAGATAGACTGATGGATGGGTGGATGGATGGCTGGGTGGAAGGATGAACTGGAGGACAGAGAGGTGGAATGGACGTGTGGAGAGAAAGATGGATGGGCAGAAGGCCGGGCGCTGTGCTGAGGACCTTTGGATGGAACAACTGGGAAGTTTCCAGGCAAGTTCCTCTATCAATTTCCCCTAATAGGGCCGTTTGGCTTGAACTTGATTTTTGGAATATCTAACACTCCTATAGTTAGAGGCAAGGACCAAAGAAGCTTCCTAATCCAATTAGAAGTTATTTGAAGTGACCGTTTTTGGATTATTTGTGGTATTGCTCTCCTCTATGCACAGTTATGGTTTAACTACATGAATACAATATTTGATGAAAATACCTCAACTAGGCAGCTAGCTGATGGCAGTGACGAATGCTGCCTGAAAATAAAACAGTTTAAAAATATCAGACACGGGAGAGTGTGGGAGGCAGGGAGAGAGCGTGAGCAGTTGGCGAATACAGTCGGCAAGACGACGAGGACTCCAGGACTGGAAAGGCTGGGATCCTGGTAGGGTTCCCATGATCGGGACCAAGAGACGACGAGCCAGAAAGTTTTGGAAGCGAGAAGGACATGGTGTTGACCACATCTGGAAGTAAAACATTACACTAGAGGATTATTCGTAATTGCTTCTCGACCTCCTGTTCATTCAACTACAATTTAATGAGAGGCCATTCAGACCCACGTGTCTGGACGAGCACTTTCACTTCCATTGTCTCAGCCCATCGTGCCTCTGGGCAGGAAGGCAGAGTGCACACACTCTCAGTCGTGCTCATTCTTCTTGGGCGATTTCGTCCACACCCACGGTTTTAACCACAGCAGCTATGCTGACTCCCAAGTCCCGGCCTCCTCTTGAGTTCCACACCTCACCTCCGCCCCACTGCTGAAGATCTCCCCCTAACTGCCTACAGGCACCTTAAACTCAAGAGACCCCCACACTGAACTCACTTTCTTTCCTGTCTAAACTTTCCCTACCATCCAGATTCCCCATCTCTATTCATAGCACCTTTCATCTGGCCTGCTGGCCACCGAAGTCAGCACCTGGGCATCGTCCTCCTCTCCCTCCCCTCCCCCCACCTCTTTTGCGGGTCATGTCACCACATTCAGTGATTCTACTCCCTAAACCCCTCACAAATCCCGTGCCTTCCTCTTCCTCCCCATGGGAACCACCCTAAGTTCAGGTCCCCACCATTTGTCCCTGGGTTACGCCCCTAGCTTCTTCAGTGGTCTCCTGCTTTCCCATCTTGCACCCTGGGAATCTGATTCTCAAGTGGCTGTCAGACTCATTTTTCCAAAACGCCAGTTGGTTATCTCCTCCTCTTAAAGCCTTCTGATGAAAGCCCACATGTCTTTACAATAACAAACTCCTCAGCATCGGCTACAAAGGCTTTCGCAGCCTGACTGCCCCTCTTCTGCACCCCTCACTCCCCTGCTCCAGATCACGGCCTTGCTGGCCACGCTCTCTCTCTGTCGGCCCCCTGCCTTCCCACAGGCTGCTCCTGTAGCCTCAGAACGGCTCTCCTCCTAATTTCACCGACGTAATTCCTCCTCGCTCTTCACGACTCAAGAGTTTTGGGTGTCACCTCCTCCAGGCAGACTCTCTGACTACACCTTCCCCTTTGAGTCTGGGTGATGTGCCCCTCTCTGACCTCTTATTGTGTCCAGTGCTGGTCTCTTCCCTACCTCTAACTGCACTGTAGTACAGATGCCGGTGTACTTGTGTGTTTCTCCCACTGCAATGGGAGACTTCCCGGGACAGGTATGCTGTCTTTCACGCCTACTTTCCTTGTGCTGAGTGTGCTGCTTGGCATGTAGTGTGCCCAGTGAATGTTTGTTGAATGAATGCATGACCTCCTGCAGTTCTCTATCCTCCATGGAGCTTCGATCTCATCCTCCCTCTTGAGAAGGTCAATTCAGTTCAGTTTAAGACCGCACTCAGGATATGCTGTAGAAATCAGTACATTTTTCTCCCTCCCCCCTCTGTCTCTCTCCGCTTTTGCTGGCAGCCACGCCCTTGGCACAGACACAGGGAGCTCAGTCTGTAGAACGTCAGCTGGCAACGGACAGCCCTTCCCTTCCTCCCTGGCTCTGTCTTCGCTCAGCATAAACGATTTTTCCTTTTTGGGTGTTCAGAGCTCTGATAGCAGAGGGCTGGGTGGGAGGGCGGCAGCACCGAGCTGTCTGCAGGGAGGCGGAAAGGGGAGGTGTGAGAGAGCCAAGAGGGGGAGGGAAGCCGTGCTCTGTAGGCCCTTCGGAGGGAGAAAAGTCAGCTCTTCAGGGCTGCCCGGGGTGGAGCGGCTGGGATGCGCTTGTCCCCTTTTGCACCCTGGGAGCTGAGACTGTTTCCCTGTTGATATTTAGCCCCCTAAACAGTGGTGAGCTTTCTAAGGGAGGGGGAGAGAGATAGAGAGAGAGATAGAGTTAAGGGTGAGGGGAGACACAGAGAAAGAGAGAGAGATTGTGGATTTTCAGAAGGGGCCTTGAATCATCCCTTGCTACCAAACCACCGGGCAGAATCTTGGGGGTCAGGCTACTATTGTCTTGTTTTGGAGAACATGGGAAAAGAGAATCTGTCACATTCGTCATTCATTCATTCTTTCCTTCATTCATTCCATTTATGGGTGATGCCAGATGTGGGGTGCAGAGATGAACAAGGCTCAGGACTTGGGGCTCACCGTCTAAGGGGGGACGCGATGTTTCAGTAGACATGTTACCACCCCATGTGGGCTGGGACGGCTGTGAGAGCAAGGGCTTGGTGGGCTTGGAGGACCCGTCCCTTTGTCCATGGGAAGGCATCAGCTAAGAAAGCGACATTGGCCCTCAGGATACACTTCTGCCGAGCCTCATTCTCACAACTGCCTCCAACTTCAGTTCCTCAGGGGAAACCTCTTAACTCTTCCTGAGGAGAGTAGCAGCCTATGTCATAGAAAGAGCACTGAATTTGGAGAAGACCACATGGTTACACATCCTGGCTCACCAACTTCCTCCCTTCCTTCATTCATTCCATAAATGCCCCTGGATCAGAGGTGAGACCTTGAAACATTAGCATCACTTCTCCGAGCTTCTGTTTTCTCACTGAGAAAGTGAAATATTGGTGAAACCCCCCTCCTCGTTCTTCCCGGAGGATGACATGAACTAATGTACATGTGACAATGCTTTTTACACTGTTAGGTGCTTTGCAGATGTGATCTGTTATTTGTCCTTTCCCGAAGCCTTCGTTCAGTCAGCCACTACTGCACACACAGCCATTGCTGAGTGCCTTTTTCTAAGGTCCGACAAGCCCCTCTCCGAGGCAGGAGCCTGTTTCGTGCACGTGGGCGTGTGCATGTGTGAGTTGCTGCAGTGCGTCGTCATCAGGCAGCAGCCATCTGCTCTGTCTGAAGGGAAGTCCTGGCTTCCCCAGCCCCCAGCCTCCGCCCCCAGCTGCAGGCGGGCGGCGGCAACAGGCGCTCTCCTCTCCGGTCTCTCTCCCTCGGCCTGTGGATGCTGGTGCACGGAGGAGGCCGGCAGCGGAGGGTGGAGGGGTGCATAGGGCTCACCAGCCTTCAACACCCTGCCACTGGGACTTCTTCTTTTTCAAAATATTTTATTTATTTTCAGAGAGAGGGGAAGGGAAGGAGAGAGAGAGGGAGAGAAACATTAATGTGTCGTTGCCTCTCGCAGGCCCCCAACCAGGGACCTGGCACAATACCCTGGCATGTGCCCTGACTGGGAATTGAACCGGCGACCCTTTGTGAACTGGCGACTTTTCGGTTCGGTTTGCAGGCTGGCACTCAATCCACTGAGCCACAGGAGCCAGGGCTGCTTCCTCTTCTTCTTTTTTAAAAGATTTTATTTATTTACCAGCACTTCTGTTCCTACAAGACGAAGACCCAAAATAAAACCGTGGTTGAAGAGCAAGGTCATCTGCCTTCAGTTCAGCCTGTGTCTCTGCAGGCCATCTGAGCCATCAGGATGGGGGCCGAATTCATTACTTTGCACTTCCCCCAGGCCCCCCCCACTCCCGTCACAAGCATCCGGGAGAAGCCCAGAGCTGAAGGGCGGCAGAGAGAGGCCCTGGCCTAGGGGTGAGCAGGGACTGAAGGTCGCTGCTCCACCGTGGTCATCATCTCCGCAGGTCCCGACCAGCCACACCATCGCTCCAACGTGTGTCCGGTCCTTCGCAGCTTGTAAAGAGCGTTTTCTCTCATCTGAGTCTCACGAGAACCCGTGAGGCGGTTACTGGAGAGGCAGAATAGAGCAGCGGTGCGCTCCAGGGCCCCAGGGCCCCAGGGCCCCAGGGCCACACAGCCTGCGTTGGGATCCGTGCCTGCTGCCTACCAGCTGTGCGGCTGAGCAAACCCCTTAATTTCTCTTCCTCTCTGTTTCCTCATTTACAAAATAGGGGTAATGTGCCTTGGCTGGTGTGACTCAGTGGACTGAGTGCCGGTCTGCGAACCAAAGGGTTGACGGTTCAATTCCCTGTCGGGACACATGCCTGGGTTGCGGGTCAGGTCCCTGGTAGGAGGCGTGCAAGAGGCAACCACACATTAATGTTTGTCTCCCCCTCTCTAAAAATAAATAAATAAAATCTTTAAAAAAATATAGGAATAATTATAGTACCTATTCTACGCAGGTTTTGTAAGGATTTATAGCCTACTTCCTTAAGGTTCGTCTTCCCCCCTTGGACTGTAAGCTGTAAACAGAAGGGGTCTTTGTTTTGTTCGCTGCGTGTCTGGAGCCCTTAGGAGAGTGCCCAACACAGAGGTTTGCAAACAAATGTACGTGAGATACCAGATGTGCAGGGGCTCTGTGATCTAAAGGGGGCCCGGAGAGGGGCCCAACCAGCTACCTTCGCATCAGAAGGCACAGGCCCATGACGTCGTGTTACCCCATGAACACGCGGTGGTTCCCGAAGAAACACCTTCTGACGAGTGTTCTGTGGTCTGAACACATTCTCTGCGCCCTCCCGGTCTTTCATGGACTAGTTTGTTCATTCACGTGCCCAGTATCCTTGAGTGTGGCTCCGTGCCAGGCCCTATTCCGGGCGCTGGGCAGAGAGGCCACTCGTGTGGAAAAGGCAGATAGGGTCCTTGCCCAGCGTACAGTCTCCGTGACAGAGAGGGTCCTGGAGGAGTCCTGTGCTGTGTGGTTGGTGCCAGGACAGAGGGACACACAATCCTCACATCACTGCTTCCCTATTTATGGAGAGGTGGGGGCTGCCTGCCCAGCATGGGTCCCCTCAGCTCAGCCTGAGACACCCCTTTTCTGCAGGGCCCCTTTTGGTATTCCTTTTCGTGGGTCCAGGGTCAACAGCAGATGGGGAAGCTCTACGAAGGCCCCACAGGAAGAACCCAGGCTGGTCACATTCCAGCCGTAACCCTGCTGCCCAGACCCCTGTGTCCCCACTGTGAGCCCCCTGCAGAGCCAGCCATGCGATTTCAGGCTTCACTAATTAAGCGTTACAAAAGGAGGGAGACTTGGAGTGCAGCCCGGCCAACGGGTTCTTTATTCCATCACTTGAATCATAATACATCTCCAAATTTCCCTTGATTTGGCTAATTCAAGAGATTAAGGCCCAGATGTGATGGAGGCAGGATTGCCACTAAGTGCCACAAACCCCTCATTTAGTACCAGCTGATGAGAGACCATAATTGCCCAGATGGTGGGAAAGCATGATTAGTCCCTCTTTTATGCCAAGCCCCGAGAGAGGCGTGAATTAATCACGGAGCCAGGGTGGGAGGGGCCCTTCTCGATCATCACTCTCTGTCAGGCTGGCGAGAAGGTCCCTGTTGAATATGCAGTAGAGGAAGCCGGTCACTCTGCCCTCTGAGCTCCACTCAGGGCTAGCTGTGGCTTAGGGTTCCAGGATTCCAGTCGACTCTGGCGATACAGCTTTCCCCTCCACGTGTTCTCCCTCTGCTCCGTATTTCGCTTCCCCTCTTTTCCTGCACACTTTACTTCTTCACCTCCCACACACCCCTTTCAACATGTTTTTATGTTCTTGGCAACACTTACCAAGGTCAAGAGTGACCTGCTACTCACCAAGATTAAGGGCCTCCAGAATCGTCCCCATCTATTTGACCTCCCCATAATGTTGAAGCTGTTGGTCACTTCTTCCTTCTGGAAATCTTTTTTTCTGGTCTTCTGGAACTTCCTGCTTCTGCTTTTCTGATCTTTTCTTGTGCATCCTCACTTTCCTCCCCCAAGCTAAACATGTGGACGAGTTCCCAGTTCTGTGTCTTAGGTCTTTGTCTGTTCTCTTGGCAGATACTCTTGGTCACATAGTCAACACTCATTCATTCCCTCTTTCTCTCTCTCTCTCTCTCTCTTTAGGGAAGGTGACCCTCCAGGGGATATATCATGATTGATCCAAGAAATCACGGTAAACGATTGATCTTTGCCTGTGATCTGTTTAAGGGTAGACACATGACATAGTTCTGGCCAGTGGGGCACACGTAGAGTTTTAGGGGGAGGGATTTCAGGGAAGAAATGTGTGAGGAGAAGCAGCCCTTCCTGCCTTTAACCAAGATGTGAGGCTATGGTACCCGAAGCTGCAGCATCCACCTGGGGAGCCTGGAAAGACCAACAGGCTCCATCCCAGGGATGCTGCCCTGGAGCTTTGAAGGGATTCAGTCAATGAATGCATCAGTCCTGGCCTAGCCCTGCTATCCTTTTTAAGCTGCTGAAAGTATCCCTGACAGATTCACTGGGAGATACTAACATCTCCCAGGACTTCAACTATCAGCTCTCTGCTGATGCTTCCCAAGTGTGTGTGTTTGATTCAGAACATCTTTACCTGCATAGCCCTCAAACCTAATGTCTAGAACAAAACCTCTCTACATCCTCTCATTCTCAGGCCAAGGAATCTGCCTCCTGTCATCCTGTAGAACATCATTCATACCTCAGATATTCGTTTAACTGTTTGTCCTCCCATCTGGAATTCAAACTCCCAAAGGTTTGGAAACATTCATCTTTGAATCCCTAGTATCAAGTAGAAGCTCATTAGGTTCTAATTGAACATATTTATTTGCAAATGTCAGATGTGTTCAGCTGCAAGTAATACAATATCTAAAGAATAGTAACTTGAAGTGTAAAGACATTTAATTATTTCACAAAACATGAACTCTGAAGGTAGGTGGTTCCAGGATTAGGTAAACAGCTCAGCAAGGTCAGGGCATTAATCCGAATCTCTGGGATGGTCTTGGTTCATGATCTGAGCATCTCTGAGATTCTTCATGGTTGCACAGTGGCTGCCACAGCTCCAGCATTCCAACATCACATTCTCACACAATAGCCTTCCAATCAGGAAACAAGAATGAGGGCGGGTTGGTGGTGGGATCTTGGTGGTAGCCAAAGGGCTTCACAGTTCACATGCTTCTCTCTTTTGGGGATGCAAATCCTCTTATTATTGGTGGCTAGAACTGTTAAATACTCCCTTGGACCAACCTCTGGCAAGGGGAAGAGCAATTACTACCAGAAATGGCTTAGATCAGTACCAAGTCATCCTTGGTGCCAGGTACATTGCTGTGTGATGAAAGCAGGGTTCTGGATATAGGCAGAAAGGGGGAGCAGCTACGGCATCGATGATGCTTGCCACTGATGCGCTGTGCTTGCTGTACCTTGGTGCTTTCTTAGGCACTTCCATGATCCATGTAGCTCTGTGCCGAGTGAACCTGTGCAGGAACAATCCCTAAATGCTCCACAGCTGAGACTACGTGCAGTTCTACAACATCGTGAACTTGCCCTCTAGAGGGGCTGCTGCAGACAATTGTGAGGGTTGTTTGTCACGCATGGGGCCAGGGGCAAGGGAAACAAGATGAGGCTGAAAATCGAATGTTTGCCAAGCCGCACCCATGGCATGGGGTCGTGTCTATTTGGAGGTAGGGGCGTCTCCATTCTTACAAAGGCTTCCCTGCTTTCCAGAGAGGCTGGGCGACAAGATACACCTATCAGTAGCACGTGAGAATGTCCATCTCTGTACCATCTCCGTTACTAGGTATTATCGAGTTAGAAAATCTTTAGCAGTCTCTTATCTGGCCTCCCTGGCTCCAGGCTTTCTCCGTGCACTTGCTATCTACTCCCAGATTTATCTTCCCCAAGAACTCAAGGACTTGTCACGGTCTATGACCGTCTCTTACAAATAAGTTAAATCCCTCACTTGGTGTCTGGAGGCCCCTCAGGATCTAGCCCTGCCCTATGCTCCCAGCCTAGTTTCTCATTACGTTACCAATATTTTCCTAAGCCAACCATGTGCTTATGCCGTTCTCCACCCTCAAATTCCTTTCTTCCTTTCTGCTCATTCCTGAAGTCATGGCTCAGGTCCTATCTCCGGCAGAAACATTCCTTGGCCACCCTAGGCTACCCTCTGATCACCTCTGCATTCCTTCAGTTCAGTGGTTCTCAGGCTTGGCTGCGTGTTGGGATCACCCGGGGAGCGTTAGAAAATACCAACGTTGCCCTGGCTGTGTGGCTTGGTTGTTGGAGTGTCGCTCCCCCCGCCCCCCATACGCCAAAAGGTTGCAGGTTTGATTCCCGGTCAGGGTACATGCCTACTGTTTCCATCCCTGATCAGAGCGCGGACGGGAGGCAACTGAGGCAGCCAATCCATGTTTCTATCTCTCTTTCTTTCTAGTGAGGATTTTAAACAAACAGAAACAAAAACAAACCCCCAAAACCAATGACTGTCTCTCCCCACAGACGTTGTGATTTAATCTGGGTGCCACACTGGGCATTGGGACAGTTCGACTCTCCAGGTGATTCTGATGGGCAGCCAGCTTCTAGAACCACCCATTGGAATCACTGGGACTCATCGCCTTGCATGTGGGAGAGCTGGCTGGGGGAGCTTTTAAAACCCAGATTCCCTGGCTGCACCCCTGGAAGCTCTGATACCCCAATAGTTTGAAAAGCTTCCCAGGTGATTCTGATGTTGAGCTTGATTGAGGTCCACTGTGCTACGCTTACATATTTTTTAAACTTCCTGTGGGGCCATGTACACAGTAGGTACTTAATAATGTCTAATATTTTCATACATTGACTGATTAAGGAGAAATAGAATGACATTAATGTGTAAAAGAGATTTGACAGCTGTAATGTGCTGGGCAAGCATAAAAGTTTATTATGGAGCTTATCACCCTTCAAAGTTCAAGTGTACCCGTGCAGTTTTGAGGTAGGGCTCTGCCTGCTGCTAGTGAGTGCTCGGGAACCGTTCGCTGAACGTGTGCGTGGAAGGGAGCCCTTTGTAGCACTGGTGCTGCGCAGTACTCAGGTTTCAGCCTTGGCACGGGGGCTTACCAGTGTCCTAGACTGTGGCACGCAGTTTGGTTTGGACTATGGGCCTGGAATAACTAAATTACTAAGGCTTGTCCTTTTAGTTAAGAGGCAAAACCTGTAAAAAACCCACTGCTTTCCTTTCTTCCTCCGTCTCCACTCCTTCCTCTCCCCTACCGCCCCAAGTCTCCAGGCGCAAATGCTGCTTTGGCCCCTGCCAGAATAAAAGGAATCCTCCCCTTTTGCTTTAGAGCAGGGATTTTGCAAAGCGAGGCAAGATTGGGATGGGGTTGCGGGTTGGGGGTTGAGGTGGGGGCCGAGAGGGGAGAGTGGGAAAGGGCACTGAAGCCAGCCCACAGAATGATCCAACTCCCAGTCACTCGAATTTTTTCCTCCTGCCTCTTGCCAATCACAGAAGCAATACATGTTCCCTGTGGACGATGTGGGGGAAAGAGCCTGTCGGAGACGTCCAGACACAGCTGACCGCCCATCGCTTCACCACCCAGAGAGACCCACTGCTGTGTGAACTTCTTTCATTCTCATATATATGCACAACAAAAATGGTATTTTGGGGTGGTCTGATTTAAAACAATATTTATTGATCTTGAGAGAGAGAAAGAGAGAGAGAGAGAGGAAGGGATAGAGAGAGAACGAGAGAGAGACACTGATTTGTTGAACCCACACCTTGGTGTATCGGGAAGATGCTCTAACTAACTGAGCTACCAGGTTGGGGCCGGTGGCCTGATTTTTTATTTTCACTTAACAATATATGGTAAACATTGGCCTCTGTCAGGAACTACTCTTGTATAGCAGGGGTTGTCAACATTTTCCTATTAAGGTCAAGATAGTAAACATTGTAAGTTTTGCAGGCCATAAGGTCTGTTGCAAGTGCTTAACTCCCTCCCTGTAGCGAGAGAACAGCCGTGGACAACACATAACCAAATGAGCACGACTGTGTCCCAACAAAACTTGATTTGCAAAAGCAGGAGGCACGTCCCTTTAGCCAGCGGGTGTCAACTCCTGCTCTGTAGCATTATTTCTGAAGAACTTCCTCAGTTCCCATTGTATGTCTGCAAATTTTATTTTCTTCTCTTGAACGTTAAGTCATCTCCACTTAAAAGCATTGCAAATATTACTGCAGCTAATTTCCATATACCCTCTTCCTCCCCCTTGGGGTGAATTCCTGGGAGTGTGAATGCTGGGGGCATGGGCTCTGCCTGATTTTTAGGGTTTGTGACACAAGCTGCCCGGTGCCTCTCTCTCGGATTCTTGCCAACACTGGGTGTTATAATTCCTTTTAATCTATGCCAATTTGACAGGTTTTCTTTTTTTTTTTTTTTTCAGGTCATGACATAGAGACACTGGTTTTACCAGTCCTTTATCTCCAAGGCTGTGGGCATTTGACATACTGTGAGTCAGCGATAAGGGCCAGTTAGTTAAACAGCTGAGTCGCTCTGGGCTGCTCACAGGTAAGTGTGCGGGGGAGAGTAAGGTAGGAAGATGGCTGTAATTCTGAAGTTCAGTGTCCTTTCTCCCAATCTGAAAGGGAGAAATATTTTGGAATTTATGTAAAAACTTCTTGGTGATTTTGCCTGGGTAAACAAATACTTGTTTTAAGCTCTGTTCCCCGGGTGATGTCCCGTCCAGTCACACAGGAAGTGGTGCCTTTGTGAGGCTTCCAGCCTCTGCTGGCTCTTTGAGAGTTTGATTTGGGCAAAAAAGGCGATTTAAGTTGCTGCCATGGATTCCCAGGATGAATGGCTAAGTGAAGATGCTGACGAACGATTTGCATGTGAGAGGCGGTTTGGGAGTTGGGTGAATAGTCCGTGATTGCAGATAAACACCACCTGCCATGCTGTCCGCCGCAGCCCCCCTTTCTGCTGGGGAGTGAGAGTTTTCTCCCCGGGTGGGAAAGCTGTTTTCCTTATCCTGTGCTTTTATGCTAATGCTTGAGAGCTAGAGGAGAAAACTGGATTTACAGGAAGCTTAGTTGGTTCCTCTGGGAAGAAGGAAGAGCCGTTTTCAATTGAGGTTCGTCTACTTTTGATTAAATTGGATAAGCAGTGGCTGCAGAGACCCTTTCCCAGTCCCCAAAGATCCCTTGAGTGTGCTCTGTGGATGACATCCTGGTTGAAATGCAAATTCTAAGGTTCTCACATCAGACCCAAGGTAGGCCAGCATCCTTAACAAGCACCCCAGGGTGATCTTATGAACCCTGAGGCAGCGGGTTCTAAACCTAGGTGAGCCTCTTCATCACCTGGAGGGGGTTAAAACTACAGATTCACAGGCCCCAGTCCCAGGAGGTTCTGATTCCTTGGGTCAGGAATCCTTGAGTGGGAAGAGGGAAGGATTCTCTCAAGGGATTTTGGGAAGCAGCCAGCTCTGGGAATCACTACCCTCAGGAGTTGATCAGAGGTGAAACACCGGGAAACTGCCCACTGATGCTACAGAACTTGGAGTGAGAGGCAGGGGAGGAGGCCAAGAGCTGGGGTACCCGGCCCCTTACTTGGAGCCAGATGGGCATTAACTACAGAGCTCAGAGGCCCTTTGAATCAGCCCGTCATCGGCTCCTCAGTGGGAACAGCATCCTGCAGGCTGATTTCTGCACTGAGTCTGTCTATGTCAGGCGAGGCTCGGGGAGAGGGGCCGTTGGCAGGGCACTGGACTACACTAAGCGAGCTGAAAATTTCCTTCTAAATCTGATCAGCCCCGTGACCTTGGGCAACTTTCCCTAGCTCCCTCTGTGTGGGCTGTTGGTGTGTAAAATGAAGATAACAGTTACCGCTCTAGACATTATGTACAATTTATGAATGTGACGAGAAATAGAAATAATGAACAGCACCAGGAAAATGCATGAAGTCACAGAAATGCAAATTTAATCCAACTTGAAATACCACCATTTCACATAAATGAGTGAGAGGCCTTAATGCCGGTGGAGTTGCAGGGAAATTGATGCCCTCAGAGACGGTCAGGAACCAGTGTGCACTGGTGTTTGCGCTGAGAAAATGGCCTGGAACTTCTTGCCAAGAATCAGACAGATGTCCACGCCCACTGACTCAATAAGCTTATTTCTGGGAATTATCTGAATAATTAGAACCAAAGCAGAGTTGTGTGCATAAAAATACAGGATGGGGCAAAAGTCGGTTTATAGTTGTTTGTGTGAAAAATAATACAATCATTAATAAATAATAATAAAAGAATAAACTCTTTCGCCTACTCACAACTGTATGTACTGCAGCATCACTGATAAAGCAAACAACCAAAACACAACAAACCTGGAAATGAGCTGAACATCTCCCTTGGGAGATTGTTTAAAATGAGAGTAGATCTACGGAATGGAACGCTATGCAGACATTCAAAATATCACTCATTCTGAAGGGTCTGTAGCAATATGGGAACATTTAGGACCATTAAGTGGAAATAGCAGAACCCCAGTGGCATGCTTTTTTAAAAAAAATATTTTATTTATTTATTTTTAGAGAGAAAGGAAGGAGAAAGAGGGAGAGAAACATCAATGTGTGGTTGCCTCTTGTGCTCTACCTACTGGGGGCCTGGCCCGCAACCCAGGAATGTGCCCTGACTGGGAATCGAACCAGTGACACTTTGGTGCAAAGCCCGCACTCAATCCACTGAGCCACACCAGCCAGGCCAGAGCCCTGGGTGGCATGCTTTTTGGCTATAAGCTTGTACACTGTGAGAGGGTGTGTAGACAGGGACTGGGGGTAACACGCAAAGGGGTAGTTACGCAGGTGGCAGGATTATATGTGCTTTTCTCTTTTTCAAAATTAAAAAAAAATTACTCTTTCATTTTTTTCAGAAAAGACATGACTAATTCCTAAACTGTGAAAATTGTGGTATGTTCGTGAAAGCTTGTTGGAGGTGACGCTAGCACGTATGACTCATAATTGCATCGCTGTCATCCCAGGTGGGTAAGACTGCACGCCCTCTCCATTCAATGCGCACCCAGATCCGGGCAGCGAGCACGCGGTGAGCTCTCTGGGCACCTTCCGGCTCTAGGCCCAGCGCGGGTCCTGACCTTGTGCAGTGAACGTGTGCAGTGCCCTGGGCCATTGCTGGGGGAGGAGGAACTGAAGACCCACGGGGATTAGGTCTCGCGGGCTCACCAAACAGAGAGGCGGACACCTTGAGGGGGTGTCGACTTAGCCCAGTGGTTCTCAGCTGAGGCTGGCGCTCTCCGCGGGGGACAGTTTGATGGTCGCAGGGACTGGCGGGTCTCCTGCTCCTGACGTTTAGTAAGTGGGGCTGAGAGGGTCCTATACGACGCATGATCCCACCCGCCGTGCCTGCGGAGCCCTGGATGAGAAACGCTGACCTAGTCCGCGCCCCGCTCCGGGCTGCTGTGTGCGGGCGTACAGGCCACCCACCGTACAACACTCGAAGGCATGATCCTCATGGTGGTTGAAACGTTGATTCTGAACCCAAATTGCCTGCGTTCAAATGCCAGTTGGAAGACCGTGGACGTGCTGTTTATCTTCCGTGTACATCAGTTTTCTCATCTGTAAAATGGGAATAGTAATAGTAATGTGTTTCATAATAATAAGAAGGAGGTAAGAATAACCTCCTAGGGTTTTTCTTAGGATTAAATGAGTTAATACGTGTAGAATATATTTATTTTTTTAGTATTTTTAATTGCATAGAACATTTTATTTCATTAAAAATTAATTAGGAATGTACTTTTTAACTCAAATGACTCAGTCTCCAAGTGATCCAGATCAGGTATTTTCTAACCGATTTGAGTGTCTACATATCACTACTAAAAGAATTTAACAACTACTAAATTATTAGTTTGAGGTTAGAGAACAGACTCAAAGTTAAAATCAGATGCACGGGGAACAAGGAACAGCCACAATTCTCTAGGTGTGTGAACACGTACAAGTCATTTAATACGAGTAGAATTTAGACCAGTGCCTGGAACATGGTAAATGTTCCATCCTTGTTAGATGGTTATTGTTCTCTGAGATCTAACTTCTCCATCCACTAGGGCGGCGCCCCAGTTCCTACTCCCTGAGCTTCACCATATACGCTCTGATTCCAGCTCTCCCTGAGGCTTAACTTTTCCTGGTTCTACCTGTGATCTTATAAACTCCCTTTCTTAAGTTTAATTGAATTGTTTTTTTTAAATTTTATTTTAATCATTATTCAAGTATAGTTTTCTATCCTTTACTCCCATTCCAGCCCACCCATCCATCCTTCCCCTCCTCCCTCCCATTTCCAACCCCCCTAGTTTTTGTCCATGCGTCCTTTATATGAATTGGTTTTCGTAATCTGCAACTAAAAGTCTTAATAACTAAGAGAAAAAAAGACACACCTGCATGGAACAGCCATGGATAAAACAAAAGAGCTTTCAATTAAGCGTGAGATTGCTTGGTCTAGGAAGCCCACAAATGTCACAGACAATACCTAATTATAACTGAGTGAAATTTTGATTCAAAACACAAGTCACTAAGCAAATGGACTGCTGCTAGCTCGCCTCTCGTTCTGGGTTCTAAGAAAACAGACAGGCCAAATAATCAGTCCAGGGAAAGTAACCCTCTGTCTCAAAACCCCCAGCATCTGAAGTTCTGTCCACCACCCTTCATGCCTTTGTTTAGCAGGGGGTCCTCTTTGAATATGAATGTCCCTGGGAAGGGTAGCTGGGAAAGCCTGCAACACGCTGCTGTGACTGTCTTTATTAAGTGGCTTCCTCCTGCCTCCCCCACTTTCCAGTCCCACCCGCCAATGAGGGCAGCAATGGAGCCTGAGGGGGATGGAGGAGCCTGAGTGTGGCAGAAGGGATTGTCCTTCAGTCATTGATGATCTCCTTGATCCCACATTTATGGAGAGAGCAGTTTAAGGAACTGGAAAGATTGTTCTGATTTGTTTCTGTCCGGCACAGTGAACCACAGGAATGACTACAGTTGTTCTTGTTGCCAAGGACCAATCTGGTCTGATTGCTCTGAGGTGCAGGAGGGGAGGGGGGCTGGCTTTTGGCTTCCTGGAATTGTCGGTCATCACCCATTTGCTAGGCCAGTGGCTCTCAAATTTTGCTGCAATTAGAATCATCTCGGAAGCTTTAAAAACTCAGTACTTACTCAGTTTGCACCCAGATCAATTAAATCAGAATGTCTGGTGGGGGTTTCCCAGGCATCAGAAGGTTGTTAAGACCCCCCAGGTGGTTCTGATGAGTAGCTGTCCTGAGCATTTAGGGTGCGAGGCACCTTAGGTGACAAAACAGGTGAGAACCTGGTTCCTGCCCTCCAGACACAGGCTTACTTTTTTTTTTTTTTTTTTTTTTAATTCTGAGAGTCTGTTTATTACAGCTGGAGACAGTGAAACAAGGAAGGGCTTAGGACAGAAGAAGCAACAGGAGAGGGACTAGGGGCTGCTTTGGCTCACCGGAAGTCAGAGAAAAGGGGGCCTTGGGGACAGGTTCAGAGGATGAGCCCAGGACGAGCTGTATGTAGCTGCAAGTCTCGTGGGGACCCCTAGAACTTGGGGAGAAAAGCATGCCTGAGAAAGAAAGAGGGAAGAAGGGCACGGGCCCGCTCCCGGGAGGGAGGGCACACAGTGCTTAATTTTGAACATTTCTTTTTCTCTGTCAGTGTACAGTTCTATCCGTTTTTTGTTGATATGATTCTCATACCATAAAATCCACCCTTTTAAAGTACGCAATTCGGTGGTTTTTAGTATATTCCCAAAGTTGTACAGCCATCGCCACTGTCAGCTGATGGACACTTGAGGGTTTCCACTTTTCGGTTTTCGTGAATAATGCTGCTATGAACGCCTGTGTACAAATTTTTGTGTGTGTGGATGTATGTTTTCATTCTCTTGGCATATAGCTCAGACTGAAATGACTAAATCCTATGCGAACTCGATGTTTAACTTTTGGAGGGACTGCCAAAAGTGACATTTTCCAAAGTGATATTGTGACATTTGTGCCAGTAACATACAAGGGTTCTAATTTCTTTACATCCTTGCCAATCAGGGAGAGCTCCCTGGAGGTGGTGTCCTTTGAGCTGAGCCTCAAGGACTGGAAGGACTTCTAGACATTGAGGTGGGGGTGGTGATGTCTTTGGAACAGTATACTTGGTCCCAAAGCTTGTATTTTTTCTCTCCCTTGTTCTGCCCCTTCCCCTCTTCGGTTTGTGCTCTCATTTCACAGTCCCTTTCTTTCCTTTCCCTTCCTCTCCCCCTTTTCCTTCTCACCCAGCAGAGGCCTGCATGGGCCCCTCTGGTGTCCTTGGCCTTGTGAGGTCACTTACCGCTGGGTTATGAACCGCTGCTCTGAAGCTGCGGGACCCCCTTTGGTCCCTCAGTGCGGATGCTGCGCCCCACTCCGAAAGGAAGCAGGATGCTGTATGGCGGACTCTCCCCGGCAGCCGGGTGCTGCTGCTCAGGGAGACATGGCTCTGGCGCTGGGTCTCTGCCAGCACAGATTACGGAGCACGGTTTCTGTGCAGACAGACACGAGGCCTGTGTTGGAACAACAGCTGTACCGGCTCGTGCTTGTTCAGTTAATCATGTACTGCTGGGGAAACGGGGCTTCAATGAACCATGAGGCGTATTTTTGGGTGAACTTTGGGAAATCTCTGACGGCCGGCCGTTTGTGTGATTTGTCCAGGAAGATACTAAAGCTGTCTGAATCTGAATGTCCTGCCTGCCACGCCACACTGACCCTTAGGGTCCATTTTATTAACACAGTTGGCTTTGATTTATGTTGATTTGACTGCTTTGGTTTCTCGGTCAGTGTGGAAAACGGCTCTGTGAGGAATTATGTTCCGGGCGTCCTTATTCAAGGAAAGTTCCCGGTTGCCATGGGTGTTCTCTGCTTTGCAGGGCTGGGATGTCTTGCAGCAAAATTGCCCGTCTCCCCACTGGCCACGGTGTGTGCGTGTGTGTGCATGCTCAGGACGGGCTCCGTGGGCGTGTGAATGTGCAGTCAAGCAGGGCCCTGTGTTTAGAAGGACATTCACTCTTGATTTAATGCTCTGCTGTTACCGTTTTGAAATTCTTAATTTATGAACAAGAGGTCAATGTTTTGTGCTGGGCCCTGAAAATGACGCATCCGATTCTGTGGGTAGAGGCTATGGTTCTTGATGTTGAACTCCACGGTCACTCTGTCCTTTCTCCCGCCTGGAGGACCATCCTGAAACCCCGACTATTGAAGACCCTCACTCTTGGGGAGACTATGGCAACCCTGTCCACGAACCTTACAGCCCTACCAGCCAAAGATATTTATTTATTTATTGAAATAAAAATGGGTTTGAGTCAACCAGAGGATATGCCTGGAAGCAAGATCTCAACAGACTGAGAAAAAATGCTTCCCCAGATATCTTTAAAGAAAGAGTTTGGGTTCACTCTCTGTCTTGGGAGCATGCATGCGCCCTTCCCGTCCCTCTGTCCTTCCCCACAGGCACCTACCTTTGCCCTTCTCTCTCCTGAGCTCCAAGGGCCTTCTTTTGCTTCTGTAACTTGATTCCTGAGCCTGTGCAGCCCAGCTGGCTCACTTCTACTAACTCTGTAATTTTCTAAGTACACTTTCCCCTATAATTTGAAAAAACAAAAATAAAAAAAAATTTTAAATGTAAGTAATGTATGGATATATTTTTAAATTCAGAAGTGTATGTTGTGGCGCCCTGGCTGTCCCCGAGTTTTCTTGTTCTCCTCCTGCAGAAGCAGCACCGCCGCCCCTCGCTGGGCACTGTCCGGAGAGTCTGTGCTTGGGCGAGCTCATCTGTCCTCGTCTCCTTCTCTTTACCAGAGGGCGGGGCAGCTTCTACGCTGTTCCGAACCTTCCTCTTTTCTCCTAACCATGCAACTTGGAAAATTCCAAACCATCATATAGATATATGCTGTTATTTATTTATTTTTTGGCGACAATTTCCTGTTGTTTGGATTTACTATAATTCACTTGAGTGTCCTATTGATGGTCTCTTAGTTTGTTTCTGAACTTTTACTTCTACAAACAGTGTTCTTAGAATTGGGTTGTCAGAGTTACCAAATTAAAATATAGACTTCTTAGTTTAATTTGAATTTCAGGTGAACAATGAATATATATATATATTTTAGTCCTCTCCTGATGATATGTTTTTATTAATTTTAGAGAGAGAGGAAGGAGTGTGTAGGGGGAGAGAGATCGATGTGAGAGAGAAACATTGGTCGGTTACCTCCTGTGCGTGCCCTGCCCGGGGATCAAACCTGCAGCCTAGGTATGCGCCCTAACCAGGAATTGAACCCGCAGCGTTTTGGTGTACGGAGTGATGCTCCAACCAACTGAGTGACCTGGCCAGGGCAATAAATACTTTTTAATATAAGCATGCTTTATACTTATGTCCCAAGAGGGCAGGTATTGGAGACATAGTTATACTAAAAAATATATTGTGTTTATGTGAAATTCAAATGTAACTAAATGCCTTTATCTTATTTTGCAACCCTATCTTGAACAGTGTGTGGCTCTGTAAAGATCTATGGAATAAATGAGTAAACCCTTCCTCTCGAGAATGAAGCTTATGAGGGCAGCTACTTGAGTATATTTCCTGCTCTACCTACAGCACTTAACAGGTATTTGCTCAATACAGGCATCCTTGTGTTGCTCTTTGCTTTATTGCACCTTACAGATATTATGTTTTTTTTTTTTTTTTTTTTATAAATTGAAGATAAACCCCTCCCACTAGCAAAAAGTTTAGAACTCGCTGAAGGCTCAGATGATGGTTTGCATATGTTGTCAATAAAATATTTTAAAATGAAGGTATGTACATTTTTTGACATAATGCTATCGCACACCTAATACACTAGAGTGTAAACATCACTTTACATGCACTAGGAAACCAAAGAAACGTGTGTGACTTGCTTTGTTATGATGTTGCTTTATCGCATGGTCTGGAGCCAAACCCACACCATCTCAGAAGCACACCTGTACGCGGACAGATGCTGCGATGGATGTCCTTGGGAATCCTTCATCTGGCCCACGAAAGCCTGTATTTCTGGGACTAATTCATTCGTTTAAAGTTTAATAGATTCTGCCGAATTGCCCTCCGCAGGCCTCTGATACTTCTTGGCTAAGTTGTCTAATTATATTCCTGCTCATCATCTAAAGTCAGTTAACCTTCGGGGAGCTTGCCCCTCGAGGCTGCTCTAAATCGGGGTCAAAAAGGAATCAAAAGTGCCAACCTCATTATACCACCCCTTTATGCCTCCTCCATCAATTCATGCCAAGAAATGAGGAGCTTTAGATGCAAATGGCAGTACATAACATCTGGCTCATCAGGCCTCCCAGGCTGTCTCAGCTGTCTCGTCCCCCAAGGCACTGGAGGAGCCCACGGGCCCTGCCAGCTCCTGGTGATGGATGACTTACACTGGTTAGGCTGTCCCCGAGGTGCTCTTGGGTTCATAGTCCACCTGCCTCCCAATCTTTTAATCTGTCAGTGACACAGAACGATTTAATCATTGTAACGAGGCTGTCGCCGAGTGCACACTCTGCACATTTCTGGTGGGAAAGCCCGTCCCACGTTTTCCCTGGCCAGCCGAAGCACGCACGATCTCCGTGCACCAGCCCGCAAGATCTGGTTGTTTCGTGGGTCTGTGTTCCTATGTCACCACTTCCTGTATTTGCTGGCTGACCTTGGACAAGCTACTTAACCTCTCTGAGCATTAGCTTTCTCTACAGTAAAAGGAGCTAATGACTCCTACCTGCTACCTCCACCGTTTGTCATGGGATTCAAGACAAACATTTATGGGGAAAAAGGTGTGGAAACCGTGAAGTATTCTATAAATATATAATACTTTGAGGTTGAGAGTATGGATGGCAGAGGGCCTTAAGTGGTTTCTGAGTTATTGTTATTATGACCGGTGTGGCTTCAGAATTTCTCTCCTAAAGGGCATTCACGTGGAAAGCGGGGTCAGGGGCTTGCCCTTTCCGAGAGAATGGGAAAGAGTCAATGTCCGTCAACAGTCCCCATCAAAGCCGGGGAGCAGGGCTGGCTGATTACAGCGATGGGCGAAGCCTCTCTGAGCCCCCTTTGGTGACCCCACGTCTCTTCCCAGGACTGGGAGCCGGGGTCTCTACCCCTCTGCCCCCCTTTTTCTCTGTGTACAGCACCCTCCCTCTCAAGGCTGTTCATCAGGACACACAGTACGGACTCCTCCAGCCTCTAGAAACCTGCCATTTCCCGACAGGACTGTCCAATGTAATTTAAATTTGGGCCTCTTCCAAGTTCTCACCTTGGCGCCTCTGGATCGTTGGTGGGTGAGAGCTCTTGCAACTGAAGACACAAAGCCGGTTTCTCAGCACTCCCCAGTAGGAGAGCCTTCCCAGCAGCGGCTGGAAAGCAGAGGAAGTGCTGAGCCCTGGGGTGAGGGAGGTGCTTCATTCCTACCCCACGATGAGTGTCCTGATGGCTGAAGTGAAGGTCCTGGCCCAGCCTGCCCCTGCCTGCCAGCTCTGGTTGGCGCCTCTGAACTTCTTCCTTCCTCTGAAGTAGAAGGAAAGGTGGCAAATCACTGCGTGCATGTCTGTGTGTGTGAGAGAGAGAGAGAAGAAGCATCACTGACGCGGTCCCTGTGAGCTGCAAATAGAGAATAACTTCCACCATCTACTTCCAGTGTAAATTACCTCCAAGCATAAGGTTACACCTTGGCAGAGAGGCGGCCCCTGTAGATGCCTTTCTTTGCCAGCTGTGGGACCTGACAGCCTCACACCCAGAGGTGGGAGACACACCAGAATGAAAGTGGGGTTGTTTAGGCTGTTTGGCGGGTGGGTGGGGAGGATTCCCTGCTCTGGGGAAAACAAACAAATGCAATCAAATCAGATCAACACACAGTTTGTCTCACGTGGTTCTGCACCTGGGGGCAGAATACATTCTGAGCTGACAAAGCAGAGATGTGAAAAAGAAATAATTTTTTTAAAAAAGAAACAAACAGAGCAGAGAAGGGAGAGGTAGCTGAGCACGTTGCCTGGGGGGTCTCAGCTCCCTCCAGCCCCAGAGAGGGAGGCAGAGGAAGTCTCCGACATTTGGAGAGGGGTGACCGGGTGACCGGCCTCTGCTTGCTGGGTGGTGGCACGCTAGTTCTTCCTCATCTAAACTCTCACTTTCCTTGGGTTGGATTAGGAAGCTGGACGAGTCCCTTTCGGGCTTGTGTTCCAGGCATAGGAAAAATGGGGGAGTGGAAGAGGGAAGTGGAAACCTTCCCGTCGTCCCATCTCCACGCCCACACCCAGTGTCCCAGGGTGCCCCTGCCCCACTCCAGTTTGGAAATTGGGGAACTTGTGGATTTTTTTCCAGAACGTGTCAGTTCCCTTTTGCTGGGCTTCAGCTCCACTGTACTCTTTTTGTCTTCCTGGAAGCCACCTTCCTGCCTCAGGGCCTTTTTATCCACTGGGTTATGGAGAGACTTCCCCTTCAGCTCCATAGTCTCTTCCTCAAAGAGGCTTCTCCTGACTCCTGCTTCTTAGGGCCAGTGGGCAGGGATCTCTGTCAGGTTTTACTCTTTGACAGTATCTCCACCCCCAGCACGGTGCCTGGCCCGCGGCACGTTCTCACGCATCTTGTTTAAATAAACATTGATGAAACAATCACCCTGCTTTATACTTCCCGGAGCCTTTCATTGTTGCTATCCAACACCACCCCGTTTACTTATCTGTTTGCCTGTTTGGTGTCTGTCTCTGCGGATTAGAATGTCAGCCAGGGCAGAGACATTTCTGTCTTGTTTTCCAATGTCTACTGTCAGTGCCTGCAAGAGTGCCTGACATTTAAAGACGCTCGGTAAGCATTTGTTTGATAAATGAACAGCGGATCCTGTTTTTCACAGACATGCGTCCAGTGGTGTGGGGGGAAGTACCCACACATCACTGTTGGGTGCAGAGTCCTCACTGCAGTATCGTTGGAAGAACACAGCTCGACGCAGAACAACCGTCTTAGCCTTGTGATGTAAGTGCATCACGAGGGCTGGCTTTCCTAGTGTGGGGACTCCCTGATGAACTGGGGTGTTTGAGGGCAGAGGAGGTTCTGAATAATGTGGTTTTCTGGTTAAAGGAGGGCTACGTTGTCCTGGTCTGTGATTCTAGAATCGTACACTATAGTAAAGGCGATCGATTGGCTGTCTATTGATTCAGGATCGAGGGCTTGTCTGGGAGTGGTTATGATCAGGATCAGCCGTGATGGCTCCTGGACGGTGACGACAGACACGCTGAGCAAACGTATGCAGGTGATTTGGCCTAAGACCCACACGGCACCAGAGATTAAGCTTGGGCTTTACATTTGGGGGGGAACAAAATATTGGCTTGTTCTGCTTTTGTACTTCCGGTTAAAAGGGAAGTACGAAAAAAACCACAACGTTCAGTTGAAGATCCAGGCTGGGTTGTATCTGGTCAACAGAGGTCTCATTGCACAGTTGGATTATGCTTTGATGTCACACAACTTTGGATCAGTAATAGATGACATGTGGCATGCACAGGTGAAACGGCGGACTCTATCTTGAGCTGTTTACACTAATTAACTCATTACTTTCAGGACAATCCTATGTAAGTACTCATCTCCCTCCTGCAGGGGAGAAGACTGAGGCTCAGAGAGGTTAGGTGACTTGTCCAAGGTCACACAGCTAGAAAGTGGCAGGATCGGATTTGAATCCAGACTTCAGAACCTATGTTATGCTCTTTCGCCTCTGGAGGCCAACTTGTCCTGGTTTGCCCAGGACTTTCCTGATTGGCACCGAAAGTCCCACATCCTGGGAACCCCTCAGCCCGAGGCAACCTGGGATGCTTGGTCACCTTACTTCTGCCTCTCAAAGTCAGCTTTTCAAAGTCAGCTGTGCTGTGAGTCATAATGACCTCTAGCCCGTGTGGCCTCCAGTTCACTGATCACTAACAAGACAGGAATTGTGCAAAGGACCTTGTAAGGCTCTCTCTATTACAGCTAACTGGGGAAGATATAGAGAAAATCTGTGGAGAGGACAGAAACAGAAGCCAAGGAAAACGCTTCCAAGTCAACCGTAAGTATTGACTGAGAGAGAACGGGGTTGGCAAAGAGCTGGCCGTGACTGAGGCAAGGACACAATTGGGAATAGCCGCAATGATGAAAGTAATGATGGTGACAGGGGTGTCACCTGTAACACTGGCTGGGTGCCATAGCCAGGTTCCGTGCCAGTCACTCTTCCCGTGTTAACTCATTTCACCCTAAGCCCAATCATGTGAGGTGGGCACTGTTCCCCCACTTTACAGATGGCAACGTCGAGGCTCAAGGAGGTTAAATGAGGAGAACCCTTGCAGCCACAGAAGCAGCTGGCCTTCGGGCAGGCAAGGGAATGTGGACCTCTGCCTGTTCTTGGTCCCCAAAAAATATTTTAAAAATTTAAAAAATATATATATTGATTTTAGAGAGAGAGGGAGAAACATCGGTGTAAGAGACATCAACTGGTTGTCTCTCATTTACACCCCAACCTGGGATTGAACCCCACGACCTAGGTATGTACCCTGATGGGGAATCGAACCGCCACCCTTTGGTGGCTGCAACCAACAGAGCCCCTGTCTGGGGCTCAAAATTAAAAAAAAATGTTTTTCTACTTATAATTTTTTCCAGAATCTTTGAGGACAGAATCATTTTCCCAGATGGGTCATCTGCTCTGATTCAAACTGGGAATCAGGATAAGGGACTGAGCACCAGCCCGCTGTCCCTTTCATTCACCAAAAAGGTCACCTTCCTGCAATCAGTAAACTTCTTTAACATGCAGAACTTGCCACGCACCCCTGTTTTTTCCGAGTTGGCGAGAGTCAGGCGTCTGTTCTGTGACTTAGCCGGACAATTGGACGGTAATTAGTGACTGACTGATAACAGGGAGAGAGTGACCTGTTGGAAGGCGAGTGCTCCCGGAGCAGCTGTTAGGGCATCTGTGCCCGGGCCCCTCTGGAAGGACCGCTGTTTCACTTTGTTCACTGTGGTGTGTCATTTTTCTGTCACCCTCAAGGGCTCACAATTAATTTTTATTTGTCCTGGTCCTTTACGCATGACGCCCTTCCTGGTGTCCTGCAAAAATCTTTCCTTTTAAAATAGTACTGTGGGCCCTGGCCTGTGTGGCTCAGTGGATTGAGCACTGGCCTGCAAACCAAAGGGTCACCGGTTCGATTCCCAGTTAGGGCACAGGCTTGAGTTGCAGGCCAGGTCCCCTGCAGGGGGCGCGCAAGAGGCAACCACACATCGATATTTCTCTCCCTCTCTTTCTCCCTCCCTTCCCCTCTCTCTAAAAATAAATAAATAAAATATTTAAAAATAGTACTGTGTAATAAGGAGAAAAGATCTCTTTAGAGCCAGGTGAGCTAGGAAGGACTTTTTATTTTGTTCTGCAGAAGGAGCGGGCCTAATCTGCCAAAAGCCCTGCGGGGTTGCCCGTGATTCTGCTGTCAGAGAGAATGCACTAAAAAAAAAGGGGGGGGGGTGTTTTGTTTTTGTTTTATTTTCTTCTTACCACTTGCTTAAAAACAACAACAAACAAACCCTGATTTCATGGATTTAGGAAGTATCATTGATTAGTAAATGAAGTTGAAAGGAAGAGTAGCTATCTGCGTGCATTTAAAAAAACTGTGCTAAAATGCACATACATAAAACCTACCATCTTGACTATTTTTAAGTGTGTAGTTCAGTGGCATTAAGTGCATTCACGGTGCTGGGCTAGCTTGCAAAACTGAAACTCTGTATTCATTAAATGATAACATTCTGTCTCAAGCCCTCCTCAATTTCTTCTGCCAGTATATTTTAAGAAGCTCAAAAAGTACATTAAAAACATGGATTTGTCTCCCTTAAAAGACCCAGGTCTGTGCTCAGCAATGTTTCTAGGAAGCCATGCTTATACAACCACGTGAATCATTCACCTGTAATGAGGTCAAACCACAGAACGTTTCCTCTTTGCAACTGTGGGCCAGGAGAGGAGGGGACCTTGGAATCACAATTCGCCAAAGCCTGTTAAGTTCAAGGGCAAGTGCATTGGGTAATTAATGGTCCGTGCAATAGTCAGATGGGACAGATGCTGGGATGACATCATTCCAGAGAGACTGAGCGATAGAATTTTTAAAAAATAATTTAAAAAATTAAAAATGGTAGATGCTCCCTTGTAAAAATGTTAAACTGTAGCCCTGGCTGGTGTGGCTCAGTCGATTAAGTGCTGTGCCGGCCTGCTAACCAAAGGGTTGCCAGTTCAACTCCCAGTCAGGGCACGGGCCTGGCTTGATAAGTTCTTAAAAACAAGAATTAAAAATTGGATAGCCATTGCCAAATACTGAAAGATAAAAATTTAAGACAACTGCAGACCTCTGAGAAGCTGACTCAGAGCTCCCCACCCAGGCAGCCAGTGAGGACCACCCAACGGACCACAATGCCCGGTGCCCCCAGTGCCCGCATCCACTGTGGCCGGAGCACTTCTAGCCTTCATCCGCTTTCTAAACACTCAGCTTGACCTTCTGATTTTGAAATCAGTTACTTCGGTGAGTATCGGTAAGTTCTGTGCAGACCGCTCATCATCCTCGGGGGACCAGTGCAAATGACAGTCCAGTTTCTTCACTTGAAATTTCAGGTGATCCACCAAGGGTTAGCCGTTCTAAGAGGCCCCTGTTTGAAAACACTTTCCAATACCTGTCCCCTTTCCCAATACCTGCTCTTGGTAGAGGTTTTATGAATATCTATTCAATGAATAGACAACCATCGTGTGATTGAACTCTCCTGTGGATTGGAAGCACCCTGAGGGCATGTTTCCAAGGGCTAAGAGCCTCCAGCCCAAATCCACACCTGGCACTTGGCCCTGCACCCTCAGTCATTCCCTGGACTGCTGGCTGGAACGACCACCTGAGACCTGGGATAACTCTGAGTTCTCATTTTCCCCAAAGCCCAGGGGCGCCCCATGCTGACCTGGCTGATCTTGCAGAGACAGCCCCCAAGGAGGTAAGCCTGTCCCCTTGGGGACCATCCCATTCATTTCTTCAGGACTGAGTCCGGCTGGAATCTAGCCAGGAATCTGATTGTCCAAGGCAGATTTGAGGAAGAGATTCACATCCAGCTGATTCAGCCCGCCCGGGGAACCGAAGCATCTGTCAGGTGCTGGGGGCGTTGGAGACATGCCTCTCAGGGGCTGCAGGAAGAGTTTCTGCAACTTCAGCTGGAGGAGATTCCCCGAGTGACAGCAGTGCCTCCACCCCCATTTAAATTTTGATCTGTTTTCTGCATGTGATTTCTGAACTGATAGTCTTCTGGTGACAAAGGAATAAAACAATGACAGACCTCAATCATCTTCATATGCTCAGTGGGAGAAGTACCTTTAAAAAAAAAAAACTGCTGGCATGGCCTACATGCAGAAGAGTAGGGTAGCCTGGCCGGCGTGGTGCAGTGGACTGAGTGCTGGCCTGCCACCCGAGAGGTCGCTGGTTCGACACCCAGTGAGGGCCCATGTGGACCTGGGCTGCAGGCCAGGTCCCTGGCTGGCGGCGTGCAAAAGGCAAGTGATCGATATTTTTTTCCTTCTTTCTCCCTCCCTTCCCTTCTCTCTAAAAATAAATAAATAAACCCTTAAAAAAAAAGAGCAGGGTTTTCACCACCACAAAAAATGTCCTCCTGTCTTCTTGAATTAGCTTCATGACGGCAGCAGAAAAGAGATTGGGGTTGCGTGTCTTATCCATGAATCATTCACTGCGTCCTAAGGTAATCATCCTGTTTTTCTTGAGCATTTTTTTCTATGAAGCCATAGATTTCTGAAACAGTGTGTTCGAGTAGCAAGACCTTTCTCTCTTTTTCTTTTTTTAAAATTATATTTTACTTATTATGCTATTATAGTTGTCCTGATTTTTCCCCTTTGCCCCCCCCTCCACCCAGTGCCCCCCACTCCCTCAGGCAATCCCCCCACCATTGTTCTTTCCCATGGGTCACAGAGTAGCAAGTCCTTTCAATGCTAGAAGATCTCATTGTTTCTAGGGCCAGTGAGCATTTATTTGAAGAACTTTCTGCAGGGCTCGGGGGCATGAGAAGTGCCTCTCTCTTGCAGTGGGGAATCGAGGTCTGTGGACATGTAATGTGTGAATTCCCGAAGGGGTCAGGATTGCCCAGTTTCAGACACAGCTTGTGTAGTGAAGTGCAGAGCAAGACAACTCAAGTGTAAGTGCCTCTTCTGCCCCTTATTAACGGTGTCACATTGGACAAGTCGCTTCATGCCCCTGAGCCACACATGCTCATTCATCAGATGGTGGCTGAGCATTGGTAGCACATGTAAGGAACGCATGAGTGGGTCTGTTGAGTACCCGCTCTGCTCCTGGCACCGTGAGAGGCATCTTCACAGCCTTCTCTGTAACATGTAGGTAGTACTGCACCTGCTCTCTGTCCCTCCAGGGATTCCACGAGACTCAAAACAAGATAAAGGGTGGAAAAGTACTCGGAAAGCTGCAAACGGTATAACCATATGAAGGCCTGTTACCTTTGCCTTAAATTCAGATTTTCCACTTCCTCTATTTTCTTTGCCCATCCTTCCAAGTCTGTATGAGTTTGCCTGGGTGTGGCTTCATGGGGCTGATTATTCACCATGTCACCCAAATCCAGTACAGACACATAGCTGGGAGTGTAGCATTTCCTTCCAAACCCATACCCTTAGGTGCAGGTGTCATCTCGAAATGTAAAACAGTAGAACGCCAGTTTCCCACATGCTGTGGTTAGGTTGAGGCTGAATATGTGTGTGAATCACATGAAGTGGAAGGGCAGGGTTTGGTGACTTTGTGCTGTTCATTCCCATTGGTCAGAGACAAGATCTGAGCAAGCAGGTGACCTTGATCTCCTGCAGCGAAAAGAGCGTGGGCTGACGAGTTAGACCCTCCAAACCAGACCTCTTTGCTCTTTGTATAAAGATGCTTGATTCAGCTTAAGCGAAAAGGGGAATCTGGTGGAAGGATCCTAAGGCAACTAGATTCGGGGGTAACTGAACTCAGAGACTTAAATGCCCCCCAGGACACTCTCTCCACTCTGTCCCCCACCCCACGTATTGGCTTTATGCATTCAGTTCAGCTTTCTTCCCAGAGGAGGTCATAGCTGCTGGTAACCCTTGTGTCTCATGGGTCATAACTTTACCATTAGAGAAGTCCTTGTTTCTCCCCTCAATTCCAATTTCAAAAATCCTTGGAGAAGAAATTTGATTGGCTTGGCTTGGGTCACATGTCTGGTCCTGGACCAATCAACTGTGGCAAGGAGTGGGAGTGGGGTTCACATTACAGAGACATAAAGCATTTCCAGAGATTGGGGAATTGATTGGGAGTCTGGAAGCGAACCCACTTAGATAGTTAGTTTGCCTCTCTGAGCCTCAGTTTTCTCATATGTAAAATGGGACGAAGGATACCATCCAACACCACAATAAGGTATTAAGCTCTCACATTTTGACACTTTTCATCTTGCCCTTAGATTTAGCTAGTAGTCGGGGCTGAGAAATAATGAGCAGACCAGAAAAACTTTTAACTTATTAATACAAAGAAATTTGGTGACATGCAATATGTATTTACACATCAAACCTGTGTAAAGCAGTTACTTTTAAACCTAATTTCCTAAGCAAGACCTAAATTCTGGAATTCAGTGTCTAATTAAATAATATCTCTAAAAATGGTAAATGATAAATGAAACTGAATATTTAAAGTGTAGACTGATCTGAAGAGCATTATTACAGAACTCACAAAAAGACTAAAAACACTAGTGTAGGCATAGAGTAGAATAATTGCATGTGAAATCCTTTTGTTTTATGTAAACCAGATTTATTTATTTATTTAGGGATTAACTCTTTTTTAAAAAATATTTTATTTATTTATTTATTTTTAGAGAGAGGGGAAGGGAGGGGGGAAGGGAGGGAGGAAGAGAGGGAGAGGAACATCAATGTGTGGCTGGCTCTCATGTGAACCCCATTGGGGACCTGGCCCGCAACCCAGGCATGTGCCCTGACTGGGAATTGAACTGGCGACCCTTTGGTTTGCAGCCCGCACTCAGTCCACTGAGTTACACCAGCCAGGGTCCAGATTTAAAACTAATAAACGGAAAGGTAATGTGTAAAAAATAATAAGGAACAGTTTTTTAATAAATCAGAAAGCTTATAACTATAATAAATAAATACATTAATAATACATATCATTATACATGCAATTGATAACATAGACTAGTATGTGCAATTAATAAGTCTTTCTTTTCTATTTGTAGAAGTAGCTGGATGATACCCAAAGAGCACGTTCCCTGTGCTCTGGAGGAAGAAGGGTCTCTTTGTGAGCAGGAGTGACAGTAACCTGAGCGCCGTCTTCTACGAGGCCAAAAGGACAGTGTCTTGACCACAAACCCAGCTGGAATTTACAGGGAGCTGTGAAAGACTAGTTCAGGCCAAGGCAACTGGGGGCAATATGGCCCTTAGGAAGAGCTGAGAAACAGAGTACAAGGCTTAACCCAACCCTGCTCAACTTTGCTTTTGAAAAGCAGCAAAAACTGGGGGCCCATCACTTGAGGCCCGGCCCTGCTGCCTTCCTCCCCACTTCCCCGTATGTTGTAGTTCCCGCCTGCTCCCTAGGGTCGGGATGACAACCACTAAAGCATATAGCCGTATGCCTAGGTAGGTACACAATATATACTGAGTCTCTTTTTTTCTTATGGCTTAAAAGTCTTTAAAAAAATTGTGGCCCAGGCTGGTGTGGCTCAGTGGGTTGAGTGCTAGCTTGCAAACAGAAAGGTTGCTGGTTCAATTCCCAGTCAGGGCACAAGCCTGGGTTATGGGCCAGGTCCTCAGGTGGGGATGTGCAAGAGGCAACTGATCAATATTTCTCTTGCATATCGATGTTTCTCTCCCTCTTTCCCTTCCCTTTTCGCTAATAAATAAATGAAATCTTTTAAAAAATTTGTGGGCACAATGCTGGGGAACCCTAGTACCTAAGGAAGCCCTTTTCCTTGTGCCTTGTCAAATAAGACAAGTATGTTATATTTTATTGTTCTTAGTTTCCTCCTATGTCATGAAAATCCATTTACTATTTTGTTAAATATGGTTGTAATGTTAAAAAGATCATGTGCACATAGACAAAGCGACTACAGACATTTGGTTTTCCGAGCAGGCCACACGGCTCAGATATCGACCATGGTAACCACTGATTTGTTTAAAACCGGCCCAGAGGAGCCCACAGTGATTCTGAATTTGAAAAATACCTCAGTATTCTAAACGCTTCCTGGCCCGTGAAGAATCAGGCAGGCTAGAGCATGTTCGGGTGAAGATTCCCATCTAGTTCACAAAAATATATAAAATGCTTACATTTTATCTTGCATTATGCAGCCACATGGATATAATTATAGCGCAGGGTATGTCAAAGGCTCAAAATAGCAGAAGACTGATTTAAATTGTAGTTTAGAATTTCTCAAATCACCACCTTTTCCGAAGAAGTGCATGTCCTCATGACATTGTCAGCCCAACGAAAAAATCAGGAAGCACAGTTTATCACCCGTGTGTGCTGTCGGCATCCTAGGGCAGCGCGCTTCTAACTAGCCACGTGGCCTTGGCCAGCTGCTCGATTTCTTCAGCTTGACGAACATTTTTGTACCCGCCACATGCAAGGCTTTGGGATGGACTTCTTTGGGATGACTCAGATATGCCTTTAGGGAAAAGGCTATGCTGAGTAGGGCCTTTTAGTAGAGATTAAGCACAGAATCCTCAATAGTTCTGGAGGCTTCGGGCATATCGAGGAGGATAGATTAGCAGGTAGTTTGGTTTAAGTTCACGCGAGAGGTCGGGGAGTTGGGGGGAACTGAGGTTGTTGGGGAGCTATTGATTAGACACAGGCAGAATAAGGGTGCAGGCGTTGCAGGAGCCTGGCTGACTTGAAGATGTCTTTTAAGCAGCATTAAGGAACATAGTGGGGAGAGTTAGCGTGGAAAAAAGAATGATGATTTTGGTTTTAAATATACTAAACGTAAGCCCTGGCTGGTGTGGCTCAGTGGATTGAGTGCCAGCCTGAGAGACAAAGGGGGTCACCAGTTCGATTCCCAGTCAGGGCACAGGCCTGGTTTGTTGGCCAGGTCCCCAGGAGTGAGAGGCAACCACACATTGAACTTTCTCTCTCTCTCTTTCTCCCTCCCTACCCCTCTGTCTAAAAATAAATAAATAAAATCTTTTAAAAAGGTAAATATACTCAGTTTAAGATCCTAGCTGGATATTCAGGAGCTTCCAATAGGTAACTGAAATGTGGGATTAGAGCTTGGAAAAGGTTCAGGGGCTGGAGATACAGATCTGAGAGTTGTTAGAAGTGATAGTTGAACTTGATCGGTTCTGTATTGATTAGGAGTAAATTCAGCTGATAGAATAGTGGCACCCAAACAAGACAGAAGTGTATTCTCTCTCTGTCACATAATAATTCAGGAGTAAACAGTGTAGGGCTGGTATGGTGGCTCTTTGAGGTCAGGGACTTAGGCTTCTTCCATCTTTCTTTGTGCTCTAACAACCCCAAGGTCATGACCTTGTTCATATGGTCCCAGATGACTCAACATTACCATGTGTGTACCTGCAACTGGTGGGAAGTGGGGAAAATGGGGAAAAGACGTATAAGCTGAAAATAGTGTAGGACCAGAACTCTAGTTGTTAACTAGACACATGGCTGCCCAAAATAAAGGTTACATTTGTTGTCTCCTTGGCAGATAATGGCCACTCAATGGGAAATGAGCAAAAGACACATGAGCAACCTCTAGGTTCACTTTATAAACACGTTTTGAATATCAGTGCATCCTTGCATACAGAGTCAGAGATCGCAGTGTTGTGAAAGCCAATAAGGGGGAGGGGTTTCCAAAGGAGGGGTCTCCCAATGCTACTGACAGGTCTAAGAGGGTGAGGGCCCAAGACCTTAAAACAGTGGCCCTCACCCAGGATGATTTTGTCTCCCAGGAGACACTTGGCAATCTCTGGAGACATGTTTGATATTTGGGACAACTAGGGGGAGGGAATGCTATTGGCATCTAGTAGGTGGAGGCTGGGGGTGCTGTTAAACACCCTGCAGTGCATTAGGAAAACCCCCCAACGACAAAGAATAATCCCACCCCAAAATGTCGATATGCTGACATTGATAAACCTTGCATTAGGGCAGCGATTCTCAGCCAGTGCGCTGCAACCGGCGTGCTGCAATAATTTTTAAAGCATGCAATACCTGACTACTTACTCACGGCCGCTGACCTCTCTTCCCTGAGACTGTCAAAGTAAAAAATGACAACAGCCAACACAACAATGGCTGTCTGGTGGGAATGCCCTGTCTTACATAGGTCATACAATAGAGTTGCATCTTATTGGTCACGTTGCATAATGAGGTTGCATCTGATTGGTTAATTTTTGGTACCAGAAATCCTTATATACAAGTATAGACACCTGCTTTTTCTTTTTTAATTATTTTTTTTTGGTGTTGAGTTTTATAACCTATTTAAAAATAAATTTTGGATATTAACCCCTTAGACTGGTGGAACTTTGTATCTCCCTTATCAGGAAAATGGTGAGAATGCCTGCATTTGTGAAGGGTGTATTTACATTATAATGCTTCTGTTGTTGTTTTATCAAGTTTATTTGTGGGTAGAGAGCTGTGGGCGGATGGGAAGAGACCGAGGGGTGGGCAGGGCTGTTCCTAACAGTGCGGATCTCGCTGCATTCCCTGTAGCTTCCTCCGCCAGCGCACCGCCCTCCTCAGACTGGCGCACCCTGGCTTCCTACCGGGGTCTGTCAATCGGGGCGCCAGCAGGAGACTGGAAGACCAGAGGAACAGGTATTTTCATATTTTTGGATTCCTGTCAGTGCCCGCAGTGGCCGTGGCAGTGACATCGCGGCGGGCTGACGTGGGCCGTGGGCACGTGCTTAGGCACCTGGGTTCTAATAGCCGAAGTGACTGAGCCAGCCGAAAGCAGGGACTCTGGTATCAACGTGCCTGGTCCAGGGCGAACCTCAGAGCACGGTGCCCTCGCCGGTGTTTCGTTCTGTTTTGTGTTTGGTGAAAAAGGCACAACAACATTTACCGTCTTAACCATTTGCGAAGTGTACAGTTCAGTCGTGTTAAATATATTCGCGCTGTTGTTAAACAGATCACCAGGATTTTCATCTTGCAAATCTGAAATTCTATAACCATGAAATAGCAACTCCTTTTTCCTCCTGCTCCCAGCCCCTGGTAACTCTCTAGTTATCGTTCCACTACCTGTTTCTATGAATCTGACTACTTTAGATAAGTAGGAACGTGATTTTTAAAAATTTACATATGGTAATTGTAGAATCTCACAGTTGAAAAAAAAATCTTAGAAATAATGTAGCCCAAGGTGGCAACTGCCTTTTTAAAAATCACTTTGGAGCAAAAGGGTAAGTAATTACTACTATTATTATTGTTATTATTATTATTATTTTGTAAATCAATAAAAGGCATACTTTTTTTGTCAGATCAGCAAAAAATATATTTTCTGTGTGCCACAGAATTTCAGCAATTCGCTTGTGTGTGCCGTGAGATGAAAAAGGTTGAACATCGTTGTCTTGAGGGATTTGGGTGGTGTTTCCCAAATTTGCTGCACATTGGAGTTGTCTGGGGAGCTTTTAAAAATCCTTCTGCCCAGGTCACACGCAGACCAGTTAACTCGGGATCTCTCAGAGAGAGTTTGGTTCCATTATCTCTTAAATCTCTTCCAGCTTTTCGACTCTGTGAGAAATCTGAGTGATTAAATACTGCATTTAAATTCAAATTTCCACGGAGCTGACAGAGTGACCCCCATCAATCCTCGTTACAGGAGAAATCCCATTAGGTCCAAGTCCATGGAGGTAAAACAGAATGGGGATTCCTGCCCGGGCTCAGTGGTGAGAACAATCGATCCACATTGGATCTCTAAGTCCTTCAAAATTTTTGTATATATTCTATTTACATCAATACTTGAGAGTAGGCATGGGAGTTAGGGAAGATCAGAGTCCTTCTGGGTCACGCACAAGCAAATACATGACTAAGAAGAAAAAGATATCTGTACCCCACTCATACCCATGTGACAGAGGTTTACTCTCACTTCCCCTTTTCTCCTCCCCCAGCCAGCTGGCAATAAACGAGGGTAAAATGGTGAAGCCGTGGAACAAATGACTTTGTTTGAAAGGCAAAACCACAGGCTGGGGTTTATGGGGGCCGCAGAGGGGGCACTACTGAGAGGCAAAGGAGGCGCTGCTTAGGGGATGCTGTGGGTCATTACGGAGCCAGGCAGGAAACGGGGAGGGGGCGGGGTCCCAGAACGCTGTTTCTTTCTGCTGGGCTCTGAAAGCAGGAGCTCAGTTCTCTAATTGCCCCATATGCTGGTATTATTTAGTGGCTCAGCTGGGTGGAGTGAACTCTAGGAAGGGATGCATTCATTTTTAGTTACCTCACCAGATCGCTAATTTTCACTCTGGAAGCATAAATCACCATAATTACTGTCATCCAAGATAAGGAGGCACCAGGGCAGCAGCTATGGCCATCGCTAAAGCCTTTCTACCTGGGGCTCCGCGCCTGGAGAGCCGGGAAGGAGTCCCACAGAGCTGCTCCGCCCTGCACGCTCAGATTTGGGATGCAGGGACGCTCGGCTTGCAAACAGAATGCTAGTCCCTCTTTTCTCTGGTCTCTTCCCATCAACGCACTTCTTGGTTCGGCTTGTTCTTTCCATCTTTCCCGAGGAAAGCCTTGAAAGTTCCTGAAGGGCTGCTCTGTGGGTGGGGTAGCTACTCTCTGTCTCACTGCTGCACTAATAAACTCTTTCACTTTAAACTCTAAAAAAAAAAAAGTTTCTAAACAATGACCTCAAAGAGAAACAGGAGGGTACAGAAATTCCTCATTCCAAGAGGCGGGGCTGAATGAGAGAGGAAGGGAGGGAGAAACATCGATGTGAGAGAGAAGCATCAATCCGTGAGAGAGAAGCATCAATCCGTTGCCTCCCATATGCACCCCAACCGGGGATCGAACCCACCACCTACATATGTGCCCTGACCAGGACAAACCGGCAACCTTTGGGTGGTGCACGGAATGACACTCCAACCAACTGAGCCACATGGCCAGGACTTTCTGGACATTTTAGTGACAGTCCTTAAACTGAGAGAGAAAGGAGGAACTTGACTGGGACATACCCACACACACAAAGAAGAAGAAGAAGGAAGAGGAGGAGGAGGAGAAGAAAAAGAAAAAAGAACAAGAAAGCCAGCTGTGGGAGAACATTTTTGGCTTACTACTGAAAAGCTTTAGAGAATTTAGAGCCCAAAGCATCCATTATTACCGATGGCAGGTTGATGGCTTAAGAAGAAAGGGAATTTTAGGTCAGGGACGATGTTTCCTGCAAAACTGAGGCTGTGCTTGGGCTTTAGAAGATAAGGCAGACAAATAACGGATTGCAACAGGAGGAACTGGCCTGTGAGGTGACCCTCCCCTTCCCCCTCCCCACAGCTGCCCCAGGGAACAGACCTGATTTGTGTTGTCCTGCAGTCACCTGCCCTTGGGCAGCAGAGTGGCCAGAGGTACAAACACAGCTCTGGGGCCTGCTAGGAGTATGGCCTTCGGAGTATTCTGGTTCTCCCTTGATGGTATTCCGTCGCCTTTCACACCCCTACTGATCCTTTCCGGAACTTGCCGCAGTGTCTGGGCACAGCGTAGATGTTCAATGTGTTTGATGAATTGATTCAGACTGGAGACGAGTTTGGAGGAAAAGACAAAGAGCGGAAGATAAGGAGTGTTCCACTGCTTTGCTTTCCCTGGGTTCTGTCTCTATCAAGCAAGGGACTCAGAGGAGAGGGCTCAGGGCATCGTGTCTGCAGGGTGGTCCCCAGGCTCTCCAGTTGGCTCAGGGCCCCAGTGGAGCAGTGAAAAGGGGGTCTTTCCGCACGCCCCCCCACCCCCCCCAAGCCTCTCTTCATTAACAACGAGCACAGTTAAGTGGCAGTTGCACACTTAGGAGTAAACCATTCCGATGTTGCCTTCCGGAGCAGAAGTATTTCCCCTCGGATCTCAGTTTTACGCCAGCAGAAAATGCCAGCAAAACCATTTTGCTTGGTGATAGGAAGTCCTGTGATTTTTCTCGCGAACTTCCCTGAGGATGCCACCTTTCAGCTACACACACTTAGATTATTTCTTCCCTCTCCCATCCAATCTTGGGCTGCTAAGAGTTTCAGTACATTTTTCTCCCATTCCTACCTCTCAAGCTCTTACCCAATGGCCCACAGCTAGAAGCAGTCTCTGGGACAGAGCAGAAATAATGCAAGAATTGTGGTTAGGGCTGAACATGTGTATCAGTCTGGGAAGAAGCATAAAAACAAGGTGTTTGTTACTACAAGGAGGTCGGAGGTATATAAGTTCTTAACCATCACGGGTGGTGGTGTGGTTAGTGACTAAGCATAGACTACTTGTTTTAATATTTTTTTGTGAAGGTAAATTATTTACTGAGAACTGTCAATGGCTGTGTTAAAAGGCCACATGAAGGCTATCCAAGGAGGGTAATATACTAATAATGGGCAGTTAATGATATCTGGTATAATTTAAAAAATATGAAATCCAAAAGACAATGAGAATCCATTTATGTCAGCATCTTTTTTAATAATTAAAATTTTTAGAAAATATTTTGTTTATTTATTTTTAGAGTGAGGGGAACTGAGGGAAAAAGACAGGGAGAGAAGCACGTATCAGTTGCCCCTCGTAAGGACCAAACCCACAGCCCAGGCACGTGTCCTGACCAGGCATCGAACCTGCAATCTTTCAGTTTTCAGGGCGACGCCCAACCGACTGAGCCACACCAGTCAGGGCGATGATTCAGCATCTTTTCTGGAGAGAGGGAGTAGTGTCGATGTAAAAGACATCCAAATCTGCAGAGAATTGGGATGAGTTTGTTTGAGCCCAGACTGACAGTTGCCAGGAAACAAGATCTCAAAGGCTCCGGAGAATGACAGTTCAGCTGCTTTTATGCATTTGAAATTAAGGAAGATCACAAGAAGGTGGGAGAAATGAAGGCAGGGATTGGCTTAAAGGATTATGTGCTCTCTTGAGGGTGTATGCCTTGGAGGGATATTCTGGCATTTCAAACCTAGATGCATAGGAACATTGGAGAGGGCTGGTTTAAAAAACTTTGGTTAGAGAAATTATAGGCCTGGGGCATGAAAACCCACTATAACCTGCCCAGTTAGGAATTCATAACTTATTACAGCACCCTGGTACGATTCTCTGTGCATCCGGGTTTAGGCTGTCAAATTATCAGTACCTATGTATTTATTTGTTTTCCTTCAGCTTCAAAAGAAATTCCATGGTGTTACAAATTCACTTTGGAAAACATGCAGTTAATGGCATATGTAAATAAAATTTAATAAATTTTCTGTTAATATTTACTACTGACATAAATACTCAATAGTTTCTGAATAATTAGAAAATTTCTTACAGTCATATACTGTTAATCTCACTACACGTTAGGGTTTTATAGCCTTTTTTTCTTCTTCCCACAGAGCTTTAATTTTTTTTTAATTTTTAAAAAGATTTTATTTTTCCTGGCTGGTGTGGCTTAGTGGATTGAGTGCCAGTCTGCAAACCAAAGGGTCAACAGTTCGATTCCCAGTCAGGGCACATGCCTGGGTTGCGGGGCCAGGTCCCCAGGGTGGGGCACAGGAGAGGCAACCACACACTGATGTTTCTCTCCTTCTCTTTTTTCCTCCTTTCCCCTCTGTCTCAAATTAAATAAAAATAAGAATTATTTTAAATAAAATAAAATATCTTTTATTTAAAAAATTTTTAAATCTTTTAAATAAAATTTTTAAAAATTTTATTTTTATTTATTTTTAGAGAAAGGGGAAGGGAGGGAGAAAGAGAGGGAGGGAAAGATTGAGATGCGAAAGAAACATCAATTGGTTGCCTCTTGTCTCCAACTGGGAACCTGGCCTGCAACCCAGGCATGTGCCCTGACTGGGAATCGAACTGACCAACTTTCAGTTTGCAAGCCAGCACTCAACCCACTGAGCCACACCAGCCAGGGCGCCACACAGCTTTTAAAATAAAACAAATGCCAGCATTTTCCCCCTTCCAGTTACATATTAGAGGAAAGCAGAATATTAATATAATTTTTTTCAAGGTAAAGAAGCACAAAGAAAGGAAGTCAAATGGCATAAGCCCCCGATATCCTAACTCCACACTGGCAAGTTGAGCGTGGAAATCAAGTGCAGGATTTTCCATTCTATTCATTGGAAACCGGCGGAAGAGAAAGGGGAGGCGCAGGAAGAGATCAGAGGGTACAGTACGGACCCCTCAGGAGCCTGGAAACGTGGAGGTCTTGGAGGCCGTGAAAATTGCTGCTCCAGGGTTTTCTGCTTCTCCTGACGTTTAGTGCGCGGTGAAATGCTGGATGAATGAGAGTCCAAAAGCGCAGCAGCACAATGTGGCCTGAAGCTAAAAGCAAAAGGGTTGGATTTCCTCCCTTTCAACTGATTACAAGACCACTTGCTCTGGAGCGGCTCCGCTTGCTGGTTCATCACACAGGGCAGCGCGACGTGGGACAGTCCTCACCTCACCACAGAGTTACTGCAAAGGAAAAGGGGACCCGAAGTAGAGGTTGGGAGACCTGAGCTTATGATGTTGGGTTCACAGCATAGCGGATATTTGGGGGACAAGTTCTGAGAGGACCGAGGATATTAGCATCATTGGCATGAGGAAAGTCAGGGGTTGAGGAGTGGTTTTTACAAGAGAGAAACCAGGTGGCATTCTGGGGACTCGGACTGAGGGGACCTGTGGGCGACAAACTTTACAGTGACCATAGTCTCTGTCTTGGGAATGGCAGTAATTGTGTCCGGCTCCTCGCATAACTCTCATTTGGTCATCACCTAAACCCAGTCAGAGCGATTTTATCCCAGTTTTCGGAAAAGAAAATTGAGGCCCGAGAGATTAATTTGACCAAGATCACTAGATAGTGGGTGTCAGTTTCCCCACCTGTGAAATGAGTTACTAACAGAACCAGACTCCATTGCCTGCTGGTTTGTTATAAAGTCGCTTGGGATAGTCCTGAGTCACGAAGAGGCAAATCCCTGGGAACATAGGGATCTGTATTGTAAAGCAACTTTTGCTTTTTCCCCTTGAATTCGGGTTCCTTTTTCAAGAGTTCTAAAGCGCAGGCGCGGGCGGGTCCCGACCGCTCCCTGGCGCCCTTTGCGCAGGCCACGGGCGCCCTCTGCCGACGCAGGGCGGGAGCGCGCTGAGTTGACATTTCCGGGCGCGAGAGGCCGCCATAAACACGCTGGCCTGTAGAGGGCGCCGGCTGGTGGGCAGCGTAACCCACTCGGCCGTCCCTTCCTTAAGCACTTCCGTTCCGATCTCTATTGTTTATCCGGTTATCTTCCTGGTGTTTTCAATTTACCGTAAACAAAAGGAATGTGCGCCGACCCGGAAATGAAAGTGGGGGCCAGGCAGTAGTAGCCACGAAAGCCGTCAGTACGGAGGCGGGGGGAAGCCGTAGCCATGGCGGTGGCTGTGGCCATGGCAGGGGCCGTCGCCGGGACGGAGATAGGCCCGGCGGAAGAACTCGCCAAACTCGAGTATCTGTCTCTAGTGTCGAAGGTTTGCACGGAGCTGGATAACCACTTGGGGATCAACGACAAGGATCTGGGTGAGCTCGGGGACGTTCCTGCGTTCTCGGGATGGGCTTCGAGACAAGCGGAAGAAGTGGGATTGAGGGGCTGAGTGTGTTTGTCCGAATGAGTCTTTCTCTGTCACAGAGACTTGGGTAGAGGGAACCTGTGGCGGTGGCCTCCGCCTGAGAGCCCTCCAGGCCGAGCTGTTGGTGAAAGAGCGGCCATCGCTGCTTGCTTCTGTTTTTCAGCTTCTGTAACTCCAGATAATTAAACAGCGTTAACAACAATAACAGTAGCCGCATAATGGTGATGATGATGGTGGTAGACGTTATTCTTCTTGCATCAGCAGCTTGTTGAGTAACTTTAATTCAAAGTAATCAGTATACCATTGTGGGGTACCTTGGGGCGGCCTGCCCTGCGCCCCGACGATGCCTGCCTGTGCGGGATGCCGTGCAGATCAGGGGATAATCCGTGTGAAGCACTAGCATAGGTCCTGGCAGGTAGCACATGGTCAAAAGGTCTTAACCGTTGGCACTGTTGTTACTAACTTACGTCCATGTAGCCTGATGGAATTTGGCCTTCACTTATTGTCATCAAAAAGGTAAAGGCAGATTCCAGGACGGAAATGGTATGATCAGACTAATTTATGTTCGTTATTCATGTTGTTATTTTGTTAGGGTTAAATCTAAATGAAATCATTCAGATTTTCTTGTGAGACTTACAGTTGGATTTTTTTTTAAAGATTTTATTTCTCTTTAGAGAGAGGGGAAGGGAGAAAGAGGGAAACATCAACGTGTGTGGTTGCTTCTCACGCGCCCCCTACTGGGGGCCTGGCCCACAACCTAGACATGGTCCCTGACTGGGAATCGAACTGTGGACCCTTTGGTTCACTGGCCGGCACTCAATCCACTGAACCCCACCAGCCAGGGTGAAACTTACACTTTGAATCGTATCTCAGCCTATCATAAAATGCACTTCTCTCCTGAAAATCTCTTAATTAGTAAATAGCTCTAATGTTAGAAGTTTCAAGAACTAGGCAGGTTTGCAGAGAAAAATTTTGGGGTCAGGTTTGTCTTTCATCAACTTGGAGATTGTACCATCCAGCAGGTGCCTAGCCCTCATGAGTAGAGTCTAGTTTTCCAGAAACTGTAGAAAGCATCCTGTGTGTGTGTCGTGTGTGTGTGTGTGTGTGTGTGTGTGTGTGTGTTGCATGGGCTTTTACTTCTGGATATTGTTGCCTCTGGCTAGTAAGCTAGTAGTTTCATGAGAAGAGATTACCGTGACATGGGACAGTAAGGTCTTCAGCCCTTAAATTCACTCAAAGGTCTGGTGAGCCATTTGAGTTACAGTTTTTCATTTATAAAAACTAACTAGAACAAGAGTAACTTTTTATGTACTAGATGGGATGTTGCCTGATTCATGAGTTGTTCAATAAAGCCAATTAGATCTTTAAAAAAAATTAACTAGGACATATGTGGATAATCTATCTCGGTGGTCTGAACTCTCTTCACCCGTACTGGACGGTGGTCTTTGGCTTTTGTGACTTTGGATAGCCTGATTAGTTTTGTTTATAACATGCTTGGAAGTAATTTTTTTTTTCTCAGGTCTCCATTCTTCTTGTTTTAATCCCTTTTCTTATTTGCAGCTGAATTTGTGATCAGTCTTGCCGAGAAAAACACCACCTTTGATACTTTTAAGGCTTCCCTCATGAAAAATGGCGCAGAATTCACGGTACGTCTGTCTGGAGACCCCCATTCTGTTTTAATGTCACTACTGCATTTTAGTTTTGATAGGATTTAATTAGGGTTTTGGTAGAGAAAGGAAATAATTTGTGCATACCAATCAAATACAATATTAAGTTTGCGATGTTCTTTATTTCTGTACTTTTCAATTACAGTTTGCATTCAGTGTTATTCTGTGTCGGTTTCAGACGTACAGTGGTCTGACTATCGAGTGTGTAATGTTTTCGTGCCTCTAAACAGTGGTGGTGTCGCTGGATTTCCTGTGACACCTTTCCAGGAAAATGGAGCAGGCAGGAATGACCACCCTTTTCTAAAGGACACCCCTTTTCTTAGTGTTGTTAAGCACTGAACCAGGGGCTGACAATTTTTGTTCTGTTTCTTTTCGAAGGATTCCCTTATTAGTAACTTGCTGCGTCTCATACAAACCATGCGGCCTCCAGCAAAGCCTTCTACTAGCAAAGGTGAGCTGAGTTTCCACCTGAGCTGAGCCTCCGGAATGGTTTAGATCGCCAGCGTTCTGTTTTTAGTTTGACATAAATCTAGTGTCGAAGTTCTTTTGTTAACCATTAAGAATATTGTGTTTATTTCCCTTGTGGCAGCTGCTCAACAAGTAAATGTTTGAGTAAAATTTTGCAAAAAAAAGGTTTTTTTCAAATGTCTTAAGACAAAATTAAAATAGTAAGGATTATAAACCGTAACCAACCAAATGAATATTCATGCACCTCCCCGTGCTTCCATAGGTTGTTGAGGATGTTGTAATCAGTGCTTTTTTAGAAAGTTAAAGTACGTTTATGGTAATGTGTATGAGTAAATGAGTAGTGTGTAGAAAAGTTCCACGTTCTGGTTTTAGTTCGATGCAAATATAATGTCGAAGTTTATTTGTTAATCATCAAGAATGTTAAATATATAATATGTATTTTTTTTTCATTTCTTCATGCCCTGTAATGAAACAAGATCCGGTTGTTAAACCCAAAACTGAAAAAGAAAAGTTGAAGGAACTCTTCCCTGTCCTTTGCCAGCCAGACAACCCCTCCGTTCGGGTATGATGCCATTTTGAGAATGTCTGTTACCACTGCATGTTCCCCTCGCCCTTTTCTCAGTCTCATTAGTTACTAATTTTTTTCTTTTATTAGTTATTCATTTTAAGTTTACCTTTATTGTAACATTTCTCAAAGCGGAAGTGTGTGGTCGCTCTCTGAGTGCGTACGTGTAGAACAGTGTCAGGGGGTTCAGAGAGTGATATTTGCGGGAAATGAGGGTAGGACTGTGGGAAGCGGTGACTGGGGACATGAACTAGGTGTGCAATAAGTTAAGGTTCTGGAACAGATACCCGGTGTGCGGAGTTAGATATATCTTTGCTCCATTTCTTGTTGGAAGTACGCTTTTGGGAATGCTTTGGTTTTGAAATTCCGTTTTAGCCAGTACTACCTGGGTATCTACTATGAGCCAAGCACTGTTCTAAGTACCACGAATACAGCAGTGAAGAAAATAGATTAGAGTTTCCGCCCTCTTGGAGATTATGACATTCTAGTGCTGAGGCGGAGATAGGAAGTAAGCACGTAAACTCTAGCAGAGAAGAGACAGTCAATAAACAAGTAAGTATATAATGTAGCTGATACTGATAAGAACTATGAAAACAATTAAGCAGGTGAAAAGGGAGAAGGAAGTGCAGAGAAAGTTGCTTTTTAAAAACAAATATTTCACTTAGTTTTAGAGAGGTGATGGACAGTAGAAGGAGAGGGAGAGATACATTGATCGGTTGCCTCTTGCACGCACCCAGACCGGGGAATGAACCTGCAACTCGGGCGTGTGCCCTGACTGGGAATTGAACCAGTGACCTTTTGCCCTGAGGGAGGGGAGGCCCAACCAACTGAGCCACGCTGGCCACAGCGGGAGAGTTGCTTTTCAAAAATTTTAGCATCTGTTTTCTGTTTATAATCATCATCTGCATGCTTTCACAGAAGGGGTGACATCTGATTTCCTTTCTTCGCCTTGCATGAAGGACAAAGGGGATCTGCCAGACGGAGAAATGACTTCCAAGAGCCTTTGTTCATTTCTCTGCCTCTGTCTCAAGTGGTGTTGGAAATCTCCATCCCCCTTCTGCTTCCTCCACATACATGGTCAGCGATGTAGGGGCTGTCAGATTTGTGGTAGCTAAAGCACAGATTCTTTTTTTAAAAAAATTTTATAAGCAAGTATTTGAACCAAACTGAGGACAGTGTTGGGGAGTAAGATCTCACACGCGCCTGAAGTACAGATTCTCTAGTGATGTTTTTCGCCCCGTTCTCCTCCTGACTTTGCTGCCTCCCGCCTCTGCAGACCATGCTGGACGAGGACGACGTGAAAGTCGCTGTGAACGTCCTGAAAGCGCTGGAGGCTCTGATGCCCAGTGCGGCCGGCCCGGAGAAGCCGCGGGATGCCGAGCACCGGTTCGTCCTCGCTGTCCTGTCCTTTGGAAGCTTAGCGTGCTCTGATAGTTGGACTTTGTAGGCCAGCCACGCAAAATTTAGGCTAGTTTACAGGATCTGGACTGGCCATTACCATGTTGTTGGATCTCTTTTTTGCTCCCTTCTGAGAGTATCTATGCTGCAAATGCTAAGATGTTTAGAAGATAGAAGTCTGGGCTCAATGCGTTTATGGCCTCATTCTTATGGACCTGTAGGGATGTCATAGTTGTTGAAACTCTTAACTATGCTCACAGTGCTGTGCTGGGTGCTTGGGGACACAGAGATGAAATTCGGTGGGTTTCTTTTTTAAACGGGTGTTTCTTGATTTATTAGAGACAAGACAAAGAGGAAGAAGCGGAGTCGGAGTCGAGAGCGAGACCGAGAGCGAGAGCGTGAACGAGAGCGTGACCGTGATAGAGACCGAGACCGTGACAGAGACCACAAGCGGCGGCACCGGTCCCGCTCTCGGTCACGTTCCAGGACCCGGGAGAGGAATAAAGGGAAGTCCAGGTACCGGTCCAGGAGCAGGAGTCAGAGTCCCCTCAAAGACCGGAAGGACCGAGACAAGTATGGAGAGAGGACTCTGGACAGATGGCGGGACAAGCACGTGGACCGCCCTCCCCCAGAGGAGCCCGCCATCGGGGACATTTACAACGGCAAGGTTACCAGCATCATGCAGTTCGGATGCTTCGTGCAGCTGGAGGGGCTGAGGTGAGGCTGGGCTCTTCCTTCTCCCCAGCACTGGGCACCCCTTGTCACTGGGATGTTCACCTTCCACAAAGTTACGGTTAATGATACTTGAATCAAATCGGCCAGGTCAGGTTATTGGAGACTGACTTTATATCTGAAGTATCATAGAGCCATTTATTCTTTCCTCTGCCTTCAGGACATCTGCTCTTTTGAGACAGATGAGAATTTGTTGTCCTCCCATACCCCCTCTCCACCCCCATGTCTTTGGGAAGGGGGTTGTTAATAATATAATGCTTCTCTATTGTTTGACCATTCTTTCTTTCTTTTTTTTTTAATTAGAAGTTGAGTGATTTTTTAAAAAGATTTTATTTATTTATTTTTAGAGAGGGGAAGGGAGGGAGAAGGAGAGAGAGAAACATCAATGTGTGGTTGCCTCTCATATGGTCCCCACTGGGGACCTGGCCTGCAACCCAGGCATGTGCCCTGACTGGGAATCGAACCTGCGATGCTTTGGTTCGCAGCCCGTGCTCAATCCACTGAGCTACGCCAGCCAGGGCTGTTTGACCATTCTTGGTACTTTTCTTTTTCATTTAAGACCATTTTCATTTAAGACCATTTCCAACAAGGGTGGAATCTGTTGGGGAAAAGGTATTTTGGGCATGTTCCAAATGTGTCTGACCCTCCCTCAGGAAGCGCTGGGAAGGCCTGGTGCACATCTCGGAGCTCCGGCGGGAGGGCCGTGTGGCTAATGTGGCCGACGTGGTGAGCAAGGGCCAGAGAGTCAAGGTCAAAGTGTTGTCCTTCACTGGGACCAAGACCAGTCTGAGCATGAAGGTAGGTGAGATGTGTAGCCTGTTACCACATCTGATGGCCCAGGAAACATACAGAGACAGCAGGTGAGCTGGCTTCGTTGTTTTCGTGCCCTAGGATGTGGATCAAGAGACCGGAGAAGATCTGAACCCAAATCGACGACGAAATCTCGTTGGGGAGACCAATGAGGAGACCTCGATGAGGAATCCGGACAGGCCCACGCATCTCTCCCTCGTCAGCGCCCCCGAAGTGGAGGACGACTCCCTGGAGCGCAAGCGCCTCACCCGCATATCCGACCCGGAGAAGTGGGAGATCAAACAGGTGGGCCCTTTGCTCTCCTTTGCTCTCCTGGCCACAGAGCCATGCGGCATGGTGGCTCAGGGAGTGGGCCCTGGGGCCTGATGGCCGGCTGAATCCTGGCCACGTACTGGCTGTGTGGTTCTGAGCTAAGTTATTCCACATCTTTGTGCCTTGGTGCGCTTGTCTGTAAAAACAAGCTACGTAAATTTTTGTTCCTGTTTTCATCACTCACCAGTAAACATCCGGACCACGGTGTCCCAGGTGCTGTGTAGGTGCTAGGGCTACAAAGACCGAGGTATCACGGTCCCTGCCTTTGAGGAACTGCAGGTCCAGTGGCAGAGACAAATTGAAGCAAACAGTTGTTAAAGCTCACGTGTTACGTAGTCGGGCACGTGCAGAATGCTGTGGGACCGGGGAAGGAGCGGAGGTAGCATATAGCTCCTGGGAAGGGGGATTCGCGCCGCGGGCAGATGTTGTCTTGCCCCGGGGTGGGAGTTTTGATGTTTGGGCTCTGCGGCACTTGGTCACAGGAGAAAACCTTGGTTTCCTACACGAAACCTCTGTGTTGACTCTCCTGCTGAACAAGTGTTTTGATTCTAGCAAGTTACAAACGCTGCCTTGTGTCCTTTGACTAGATGATTGCTGCCAATGTTCTTTCCAAAGAAGAGTTCCCAGACTTCGATGAAGAGACCGGCATTCTTCCTAAGGTGGATGACGAAGAAGGTGACTGGCCACCGGGCGTGGGCAGGATGCTGGGTCGGGATGCGGTTGGCGAGTTGAGCCATTGGACAAGGTGGTTTATTTGTGGTCTGATCCAGTGGTTCTGAGTCACTTACTCTTAGGGTCTCACCACTCGTCTCTCAAAGGACAAGGGTTGTTTCCGTGATGGAAACAAAGAAGCTCACTGTTATGGCAAACATTTGTACATAGTCATGCTTGTTGCTTATACGTTTTCAGGATGTACAAAGTGATAATTATATTTTAGGGACTAAATTTGATCTTATATTCTTAGTAATTGTTCTGAAATTCCTGGATCCACCTAGATTACCTCTGAGTTGCCCTGGAAACAGCTTTTATTTTTGTGTCTTTTAAATTTACTTATTTTTTTGTATTGTTTCCATTACCATTTATTCCGCCCATACCCTCTTCCATCTCCACCCACCCCCTGCACCCGGAAACAACTTCTAACTCAGTCCATTCACAACGTTAAAAAACTGTGGAGTAAATTCTGTAACGGAGCACGTGTACTTTACATAACGAACACCGAAATGCCCGTCCGCACACCTGCCGGCGAGTGGAGCCTCGCCAGCACCTTGCGGCCCTCCGCGCCCCGATTCCATCCCTCCTCGTGCCCCTCTGTGTGGGCGTCGTCCTGGAGACTGTGCGCCGCCTCCTCACTTTGCTTTGGTGGTTTACCTTCTATGTGTTTGTCCCTAAACAGCAGTCTGGTTTTGAACTTGATTTTCTTGATTCATTATCATTCTTTTGATCTTTATCTGTGTGGATTTTATAGTTGTATTTCTTTTGTTTTCATTGCTGTAGAGTGTTACTCTACATAAATTTACCATAATTAATCTGTTTTATTTTTGATGGGTATACGGGCTGTGTCTGGTGTTTTGTTTACCTTTATGAATAATACTATTACGGAGTTTCTATATTTGTCTCTTACTGCACATATGCAAGACTTTCTCCTTTTCCTCAACGTGCAGAAGAATTACTGGGTGGCAGGAAATGTTTGTGTTCAGCTTTACCAGGCAGTCCAAATGTTTCCTAAAGCCTTTGTGCCAGTTTGCTTTTCTACTGTAAGTGTGAGTGACTTCCTGTTGCCCCACATTCTTGCCAGCATTTGGTGTAATCCCACTGTCCAACTTAATTTTTTCTTTGCCACTCTACTGTGGGTTAAGAGTAAACTCTGTTATTATCATTATTGATTGATTTTAGAGAGAGAGGAAAGGAGAGAGAGCGGGAGAGAGACAGAAATGCTGAGTTGTTGTTCCATTTACTTACACATTCATTGGTTGATTCACATATGTGCCCTGACCCAGGATTGAACCTGCAGGCTTGGCATATCGGGGCGACACTCTAACCAACTGAGCTACGCGGCCAGGGCAAGAGTAAACTCTGTAGTGAAGTTGGATGGCAAGTGCCTTCGTGCCATCTAGAGTGTGAGAACAGCGTTTTTCCACAGGCTTAACTTGTTTTGAAAGTAACTCTGATGAATTCTTGGGCTAGAGAGTCGGGGGAGCAGGCGCCTGGGTTACGGTTTTACGTGCATTGCTGTGCTTTTGACCATGGGAGCCAACGTCGATAAAGATTGCTGGTGCTTGTGGAAATTAATTATTCTGGTAAAAGTAATTGGTCACTTTCTTTTGTTTTTGGCTAACTCTTTTTTGGGGACTTTTAGATGAGGACCTTGAGATCGAGTTGGTGGAGGAAGAGCCTCCGTTCCTGAGAGGGCACACCAAGCAAAGCATGGACATGAGCCCTATCAAAATCGTTAAGGTGAGACACGCCGGGACTCCAACCTGGTCTTGTCACGGGAGCTCTTCTTAGTGTGATGGTTCTGTTTTCCAGAGCAGGTTATTGGGCCAGTGTGAGCGGAACTCAGGCCACAGGAGGTGGTGTTGACTGTTGATCAGGGCCTGGAATGTTTTTGTTTTCAAGAGATACTGACTTTGTTGTTTTTTGGCTTTTTAATTATTTTGCTCTCATTTTAGTGTTTTTTTTTTTTTTTGGAGGAAGCAGTGATAAATGTGTGCTTGATCCACCATCGTGGCTTTTGCCCCAGCCTTGAATCATTACCCTGCGTGTTCGGAGGCAGTTTGGCAGGGTTCACGTGACCAGTCGTTGCTGGCCCCCGAGAGAGCGGTGGCACTGGGTGTTGTGGGGGGCGGGGCTGTGAGAGGAGATGAAATTTTAGGTTCGGAAAAGGGGTATCTTAAAGGTGTCCCAGCCCAGCCACCCATTCAGTTCTCGTATTCAGCCGTGCATCCTTCCAGAGTGTCCCTCTGGGTGGTCTTCTGCCTGACATTGCTGGTGACAGGGAATTCACCAGCCCTCAAGGAGACTGGTTCCACCTTCAGGTGGATCCAATCATTAGTTCTTCAGGCGGAACCGAAATCTGACCTACTGAAGTGTTCCGTTGGTCTTCCTTTTAGTTCTTGGTCCATACCAAGAAGAATTTTTACCCCTTCTCAATACGTCCTGTCTCTCTTGGGGTTCTCCTCTTTAAGCCAGCCTTTAGTGATTTATCATTGTCTCCATTCATTTTCTCTGAATTCACTACAATTTATTTCTTTCATGTAGTCTGGTAAGTCAATATGAACTTTTTTATAGATGGGTCTCATTCTTTCGATTCAGATGGTTTAACATCCACATTTAATGCCTGGACATTTCCCGTGTTCTGAGGTCCATTCTGACGCTGCTGCTCTGCCCTCTGTGCACTAGAACCCAGACGGCTCCCTCTCCCAAGCCGCCATGATGCAGAGTGCCCTGGCCAAGGAGAGACGGGAGCTCAAGCAGGCCCAGCGGGAAGCCGAGATGGATTCTATTCCCATGGGACTCAACAAACATTGGGTCGATCCTCTGCCTGATGGTAGGACCCTAGGGGCGTGTGGGGACTTAAAAATCAAGTCAGCGACATTTCGGTTTGCAGACAGACACTCAATCCACTGAGCCACACCCGCCAGGGTTATTTTTTAAACATGTTTAAAGTCAAAAATGTTTTAGTAACCCTGGCCAAATTAATAGATTGGCCGAGGTTTTCTTCTAAGTAACTTAAAAATCATACAGCTTTGAAACTTCCCTTTTCATATAATTCTTTGTCCAGTAAATATTAACTGCTGGCAGATACAGTCATAACAAGCATTTTATTCGTTTATGTTAGGCCACTGGGGATATAGCTGTGAATTAGACACCATCCTTGCATTTATGAGGCTTACAGTTTAGAGGGGATGATTATATTTGTCAAATAATTACCAAATAACTAAGTCATGAGCAGCGCTGTACGAAGAAGTACAGGTAATATGGTTGGCTGCGGTGGGCCAGTTCCCTGGGAAAGCTGCGAACCGAAGGAGAAACAGGACTTAGTCTGTTAGAGGGGATGGGGCAGGGGTGAGGGAATGTGTTCTGGTCTAGGCTGACGAAGAGCCTAGTGCTGGGAGGCGGGAAAGACCTGCGTGGCTGGAGTACAGGGTGAGTGGTGGGGGGTGAGGGGTGGAAGGCCAGGACTTTGTAGATGGTATTAGGGATTAGGGCTCAATTCTGAAGTTCACTGGGGAATGTTGCAAAGTTCTAAGCAGGGGTGTGGCACAATCAGAGTTGCATTTCCAAAGGATTTTGAGGGTGCGCTGTAGGATGGATTGGAGGTGGCACGTGAGACGCATTAGGAGGCTTTTATCATAATAGTTCAGAGGGGAGAGGATGGTAGCTTGAACACCGAGCTCACAGAGGGGAGTGTACTGGAGAAATGGGATTGGTTGAATGTGGAGGAGGGGACGGTGGGGTAGCCTGAGGACAATATTGAGCTGCTTGTTTCCTCTACAGCGGAAGGCAGGCAGATTGCGGCCAACATGAGGGGCATTGGGATGATGCCCAATGACATTCCTGAGTGGAAGAAGCATGCCTTTGGGGGCAACAAAGCTTCTTATGGAAAGAAGACCCAGATGTCAATCATTGAGCAGAGAGAGAGCCTGCCCATCTACAAACTGAAGGAGCAGTTGGTCCAGGTAAGAGGCCCCGGGTGGTGGGGGAGTCGGGGCTTTTCTAAAGAAGAGAAGAATAAAAGATTAACATCTATTAATTGGAATCCACTGGACAGATGTGTGCGCATTTAAAGTGGCTTTTCCAAAGGGGATAGGGAAAAAAATCAAAATGTTTCCAAGTACTTTTTAAAAAATGTATATTAGTGTACACATTTTATTCCTATGAGGAAATAGCTCTGCTTGAACTGGGGGGCCCTAGAGCAGTTCTGGGTGGACAGTGTCATGCTGCACGGACCAGCGGCTCTGGTCGGTGAGAGCGTGGGGTGCTCGGCCAGCGACCCCATAGAGGCCAGGCTCTGCTTCAGGTGCTTACTTCCATTTTCTGGAGACCTGACTTTAAGACCCCCAAGTGTCCTGAGGCAGCTGAGTTTGCTAGTTTCTAGTGAGTGCTTTCAACAGTGTCTTGTACGTGTATATGTATGTGAGTAACACACAGACATTACATGTTTTGTATGTACTGTGTTTCTAGATGGCAGCGTGTTATATACACTGTTCTGCATCTTGCTCTTTTCCTTAATGACATAACTCAGAAATTGCTCCTTATTTATGGTTATTTTTTTAGTGCGTTGTGTGTGGATGTGCTCTGGCTTGTTTAAATAGGCCCGTATTGGTGGACACGTAGGCCGTTGGCAGCCCTTTGCTATTACAGACTGTGTAAGAATGAGATGACAGTTGCGGGGAAGGTGCTGGAGATTTGAGACTGACAGTAAAAAGGAATCCTGTGTATTCCTTTTTATTTAGTCCTTTTTATGTATTTTATTTATTCCTTTAACCATGTGCATGTAGTACTTTAAAAAATGTATGTATAAATTAGGGAGGTCTGGGTGGTAATTTATGCTTTTAGCATCCTCTTTTGTTTTTATGAATTTAAGAAAACCAATAAATTAAAAAAAATAAGTTTGAGTCAGTTGGAAACAGAGAACCATAAAGTTGTAAATTTAAGTTATACATGTAATTAAAATAAAGAGCATTGCCCATGGGAAAATTGTTATATTTTTTTCTGTGCATGATTAAAAGTGATTGAAACCCTGGTTGTAATCTTACCACTTGTGTACTGTCGTGTCCCCTTTTTCTCCTTTAGTGTTAGGACATAAGCATTAATGATTTCATCTAGAGTAACGTGCGGCAGATTTTAATAACCATATCCGTGCTCCGTCGCTTTCAGGCCGTCCATGACAACCAGATCCTGATCGTCATCGGAGAGACGGGGTCTGGGAAGACCACGCAGATCACCCAGTACCTGGCGGAGGCGGGCTACACGTCCCGGGGCAAGATCGGGTGCACCCAGCCCCGAAGAGTGGCGGCCATGTCGGTGGCCAAAAGAGTGTCAGAGGAGTTTGGTTGTTGCTTGGGCCAGGAGGTGAGTGGGTAGCGGAGCTGCTCTGTAAATGCCTGAAGAAAGGGTAAAGGCACGGGTCTCTGTCTGTGAAATGCTGATAGTGGGACCTGTTTCTCTCCCGAGGGAGAGAGGGTTCTCCTTGTCATCATCGATCTGTTTGGGATCAAGTCCAAAGCTGATGGTACTGTGAGGAAATCGCCGTGCATCTTGGTTAAATCCTTGTCTGTTCAGGTTACGGGTAACGGTCTGGCCGGGCTGAAGTCTTGTCCGGTGATTGCGCAAGCGAGGGGCTTGCGTCCGAGGTTCCGACTTCTGTTCCGCTGTAGGTGGGCTACACCATTCGGTTTGAGGACTGTACTAGCCCCGAAACCGTCATCAAGTACATGACGGACGGCATGCTGCTGCGCGAGTGCCTGATCGACCCCGACCTCACTCAGTACGCCATCATCATGCTGGATGAGGCGCACGAGAGGACGATCCACACCGACGTGCTCTTCGGGCTGCTGAAGAAGGTAACTGGGCGCTCTGGTGGCCCTCCGCGCCCTTGGGAACTGGATTCCGGGGGTGGACCTGTGCGTCTTGGGTAGTCCTCGTTAGTAAGCCGCAGCACGCCTCCCTTTAGACGGTTCAGAAACGGCAGGACATGAAGCTGATCGTCACCTCAGCCACCTTGGATGCAGTGAAGTTTTCCCAGTACTTCTACGAAGCTCCCATCTTCACCATCCCCGGTCGAACATACCCAGTGGAAATCCTGTACACGAAGGAGCCTGAGACGGACTATCTGGACGCCAGCCTGATCACCGTCATGCAGATCCATTTGACAGAGCCACCAGGTGGGGGAGAGCGTGGTTTCCTCCTAGGTCAAAGTCCTAATGTGGGTGTCCTTTTCACTCGGCCTTTTAAAGGTGGCTTTGAATAGCGTGCAGGCTTGCACGTGTGAAATGATGGTGGTGAAATGTAAATAATGGTGTGCAGGGTTTAAATGCACCTATTTAAACATAGACACAAATGATAAATAAATGGAGTGGACATGACAGATGAAGACCTCTTGGTTCATTAGAGGTCGGAATTTGAGTGTATTTTCTGTCACGTGGAGTCTGTTAATGTCACTGTGGCCTTTGGATAGGACACACGCTCACACCGGCAGTAAACTAATGCCCCTGTTCTCTTAGGCGACATCCTCGTCTTCCTGACTGGTCAGGAAGAGATCGACACTGCCTGCGAGATCCTGTACGAAAGAATGAAATCCCTGGGGCCTGACGTCCCCGAGCTGATTATCCTCCCGGTGTACTCTGCTCTTCCCAGCGAGATGCAGACCCGGATCTTTGACCCGGCCCCACCCGGCAGCAGGAAGGTAACCCTGGGCAGAAGCGAAGGCCCTGTGTTCTGAGACCGTGCAGCTCGCGCAGCTGGCCCTGACGGGGATGGCTTAGGCGTGTGCGCGTCTTGTTATGTTCTAGAGATCGGTCCAGCCACTTTGTTAAGGAGTGAGGGTGTCGTATTCGACCGCTGCTCCTCTCCTTTTCCTTGAGGCAACAAATGTTTTTCACCGTCTTCTGGGCTTTGGAGTAGACTCCAGGGCGGCGGTCTGAGGACTGGCCTCCTTCTGCCTCGAGGCTTCCACCGGCGGACAGGCCTGTGATGTGCAGTGTGCAAGTGCGCGGTGCTCTGGCTACCCAGGGGGCGAGCACCCGACCCAGGACTCCTAGAGGGAGTAAGGATCTGAGCTAGTCTTGAAGGACGCGTGGTGTTCACGTAAGCCGGCAGGGCAGGGCAGTTCCAGCGTGTTCTCAGTAGACAGGATAGCCTAGAGGCGAGAGGCAGGGGCCGTTTCAGGGACCTGTGCGGCTCGGGGAGCTGGAACTGGCGGCGTGTGTATGGCAAGTGATGGGAAAGGAGACAGGTGGGTTTTTTTTACGTTACAGCTTTATCGAGATGTAATTTACACACCACACAATTTACCCCTTTAAAGTATACAATTTAGTGTATTCACAGAATTGTGCCATCATTAATTACCATTATTATTATTAATTAATGATTAACCATTAATCAGTACAATTTTAGAACAATTTCATCACCCCCAAAAGAAACCCTGTACCCTTTAGCCGTCACTCCCCATTCACCCCTCTGCTCAGCCTCTGGAAACCGCCAGTCAGCTTTCTGTCTCTCGATTTGCCTGTTCTGAACATTTCACGTAAGTGGGATCATATATATGTGGTCCTTGGTAACTAGCTTCTCTGACATAGCATGTGTTCAAGGTTCATCCGTGTTGTAGCATGTATAAGTACTTCATTTTTTTTCCTTGTCAAATAATATTCTGTTGTGGAATGTGGATGTACCACATTTTGTCTCTCCAGTCATCAGCTGATGGACGTTTGGGTTGTTTCCACGTTTTGGCTGTTGTGGATAATGCTGCTGTGGACGCTTATTGACAAGTGTTTGTGTGTGCGTGTGTTTTCCTTTCCCCGGGAATGGAAGACATGGGTTTGAATAACGTGAACGAGTCAGAGTGGACAAGGCGCAGTGGGTGCCTGGAAGCGCAGGGGAGAAGGGCAGGAGAGGGGTCGGGCAGGATCCCAGGTGTCTGGCTGGGGCTGGGAAACACGGAGGAGGCGCAGGTCTGGGGGCGGAAGACGATGGCTCCTCTCTGTTCTGGTTCTGATTGACTTCCTTTTGAGAGGGCTTCTGTCGCTGTGCGGCAGGTGGGAGCCTCTCAGGGCCGGGAAGGTGCTGGCACGATGCGAGATGTTCTGGCGTCTCCTAGCAATGCTCTTTCCGAGCAATTGTGTTTTATTAGCTGAACCTCTGGGTGGAAGAGCGGTGGCAGTGCCAAGCTGAGACCAATAATCTTCTAGATCGCACATACTGCCGCATGCACACAGACCGTGAAATTCCTCTGCTGCCTCGTGGTTCCTTTTATGATTAGGAAAAAAACACAACTCCCTCTTGTTCCACATACACAGACAGCCCATTTTGTAGTCCAGATGTCCCCGTGGGGGAAGGAAAATCTCATTTTGCACTGGCACATGTGATGCCAGGAAGTCTCTGCTTTCCCAGGGTGCTAGAAAATTAAAATTGTAGTAATCAACATTGGATCTAGAAAATGAGGTATGTAGCCATTTGCACCAAATGAAATTGGCTTTGATTGGCCTTTGCTTTTTTTCTCTTCCACTTTTCCCTCTTAGGTAGGATCCCTTCCCATCCCGCGCCCCTCAACCCGACCCTTAAGAGGAAGGCACCTCCCCTTCTGCCCATTCCAGGCCACACTGAGATTGAGTGCTGTCTAATCCTCTGGAGAAGGAGATAACCGCTCCTGCTTTGGGAAGGTGTTCGAGTTCAGAAGTCCGGTTCACACCTCAGGGCTGAACCTGCTTGGCTCAGTCCAGCTGTGTCCCTCTCATCTGCAGGTCGTGATTGCCACCAACATCGCAGAGACGTCGCTGACTATTGACGGCATCTACTACGTGGTGGACCCTGGATTCGTGAAGCAGAAAGTTTACAATTCTAAGACAGGGATCGACCAGCTGGTGGTGACCCCCATTTCTCAGGTACGGCAGTTTCTCCTCGCAGCTTTCCTGAAAGTCCTGGTTAGGGCCTTTCTGAAAACGTTTATGGTTTTGTATTTTGAACTTCATTGTTTTCAAAGGTGAACTTTTAAGGTACTGGGTGCTTTCATGAGATAAGGAAGACTTTTGTGTTGTTTTTAGAATACTGTTTCAACATTAAAAAACCCCATAAAATTTGAACTTAAAAAAGAATTTGAATCCTGGCACCATAGATTATCTAACATAGGTAGTAAGAACATTAAAAAAAAATTATTTATTTGTTTGTTTGTTTGTTTGTTTATAGAGAGAAGGGAAGGGAGGGAGAAAGAGAGGGAAATATCAATGTGTGGTTGCCTCTCGAGCGCTCCCTACAGGGGACCTGGACCCCAACCCAGGCGTGTGCCCTGACTGGTAATCGAACCTGGGACCCTTTGGTTCACAGACTGACACTCAATCTACTGAGCGCATATCAGCCAGGGCAGTAAGAACATATTTTTTAAGTACTGTACTTAGCCAGGGGTATTTGAGATAGTAACAATTCATGAGACAATAATGTGGTTCTTCGGTAGTTAAGGAATAATTCCTTGCCTAAATTATATTTAAAAATTAATAACCTGATTATCCTTTTTTGAGGGCAGTTTGGCCACAATGTATCAAAAATCTGAAAGATCATCTCCTTAACCTAACAGCTCCAATACATCTGAAAGTTAGAAATGGTTGAATACATATCTAAAGGTAAATGCAAAAGAATGTTCGTTGAAGCACTGTCTGTATCAGAAGAAACCTGGAAAAATTCCCTCGAAAGGGAAGTAGTTTAATAAAACATGGTATATCCGTGCCGTGCATGTGGTGCGGCGTTAACATGGTGGTGTGTATCTATATTTAATGACAGAAACGTGTAACTGGGATGTGTTTTTTGAAGTGAGTTACAGAATAGCAGGCATAGCATGACCCGATTGTTGTTTAAAGTGGATGGTGTGCACTCGTGCACAGGGCACGTGCACGCGCCTGAGACTGGAAAGCGTGTAGTCGGAATGCTCGTCGAGGTTATTTCTCGGTGGTGCTGCTGGTTACTGCGTGGATGGCTGGAGTGCATTTGTTTGCTTTATACTTTTGTATGTTGCTCAGTATAATACATAATACTAAAAGTATCATAAGAGGCGTGGATTACTTTCATAATTTATAAAAACCATCAGACCCTGGCTGGTGTAGCTCAGTGGATTGAGTGCCAGCCTATGAACCAAAGGGTCCCTGGTTCGATTCCCAGTCAGAGCACATGCCCGGGTTGTGGGCCAGGTCCCCAGTAGGGGACATGCAAGAGGCAACCACACAATGATGTTTCTCTTCCTCTCTTTCTCTTTTCCTTCCTCTCTCTCCAAAAATAAATAAAAAAAAATCATCAGACTATTTTCATTTTGAAATGTAAGTAATAGTAGCTGACGTTTGCTGGGTGCCTAAGTGCCTTAGCAGGCACTGCCCTAGGTACGTTCACTTACATGCACTCGTTGAGTTCAGAAGTCCTGCTTCCTACCTCAGAGCTGTACCTGGTTAGCTTGATCCAGCTGTCTCCCTCTCGTCTGCAGCTCGTGTTACTCCTATATGGTAGATTTTATTATTGTCCCCATTTCACAGGTGAGACTGAGGCACAGAGGGGCTAAGGGCACACAGCTGTGGAGTCAGGATTTGAACCTGGCCAGGCTGGCCCCAGTGTGTGTGCTCTGTACCACTTCTCAGGGTGGTGCAGGCGACTCATAGGGATGGAGAAATTAGCTCCACTTGGCCTTTCTGATTTGGAGCGACGTCTGTGGAATGCTGTGGGGTCTGCCACCGTGTGTGATTGCTGCCTGCCTGTGTGTGGTTAGTGACCTTTCATACTATGTCCTTTGTTTGGAGCTGGCAGAAGAATTTGTAAATCCTAATACTGTTTGTAAGACAGACGGTGTTGTCAAAAAATGGCTCTCTTCAGTTTGCTATTCAGTGTTTCCTAGCAACCTATGGCTAAGCTACAGATATATTTTTTAAAATTATTTTTAAAAGATTTTATTTATTTGTTTTCAGAGACGGGACGGGAGGGAGAAAGAGAGGGAGAGAAACATCAGTGTGTGGTTGCCTCTCACATGCCCCCTACAGGGGATCTGGCTTGCAACCCAGGCTTGTGCCCTGACTGGGAATTGAACCGACAACCCTTTGGTTTGCAGGCCTGTGCTCAGTCCACTGAGCCACACCAGTCAGAGCTGTATCATAATGATTTTTTTACAGAATCAGTATTATATTGTTTTATAACTTGGTTTTTCACCTACGTGAGTGAACACTTCCTTCTGGTACTGAGCGTCTCAAACCTGATTTTTAAAACGGCCGCAGTCAGCACTGGTATGCGGTGATGACTATTTGATTTCGTTCTCGTAAATATTTGGCTGTAACTGTAGGAATAGCATCACGTCATCTTGTTTTATGCCGTCTTTCATGTCATGCCACTCTATTTTGAGAGCGTATTTCTGTGATCTTCATGATACTTCTTTTGTTTTCCTTCTGCATTTGTTTCACTCGAACAAACTCTCCTGGAATGTTGAGTGTTGGAGAGGGAATGGTAATAACCTTGGTAGTCTTGGAAATGGTCCTAAAGGAAGTGAAATAAACCCTATTTTGGATTTTGCCAGTAGTTAAGTGCCCGTCTTCTAACGGGTTTCCTGGGTAAGGCAGTTAAACGATGTTTAACAGATATGCTACTTTTATGCGCACACCCCTTTAGGCTCAGGCGAAGCAGCGAGCTGGCCGAGCTGGGAGAACCGGCCCAGGGAAGTGTTACAGGCTGTACACAGAACGTGCCTACCGAGATGAAATGCTGACCACCAACGTGCCGGAAATCCAGAGAACCAACTTGGCGAGCACAGTGCTCTCGCTCAAGGTAGAGACCACTGTCTTTCTGGAATGGGTTGGTGGAGCAGTCCAGTCCTACGGCTTTAGTAAATGAGTCTCAGTGTTACGAACCTCATTCAATACGTCAGTAGCCTCATAGACCCTGTCCTTTTGAGTGACATGCAGATAAATGGCTGTGGTCTGGGGCTAAGTCGGCATGTCTGCTGTGAGCACGCGTTTTTCTTCCTTATCACAATAACCAGCAGAATGTTTGATTATAAAAGATTTCGTTAGGAGCATTTTCTGAAACGATATTAGAAAAATAGAATCAGTGCCAAACTATGGACACACACACTTCCTTCATCCCTTTGGCTGTCAGATCCAATTCTGTTCTTCTAGAACGGAAGCTAAACTCCCAGTCCAAAAACTTTGTATCAGCGGAGGTTTCAGACTGGCCCTCTGGGGTCTTGGTTTTCATTCTGAATCATTGCTCTTCCTCTCTCAGTCCCCAGTGAGGACCTTCGTTCTCCTTTGGCAGGGGGAGCCACAAGAGTGATTTTCCAGATGATGGCACACCCCCTCCCCCCCGCCCCCGACACTGATGCTCCCCTGGAGCCCTAGCGCTTCGCTGGTGCAGCCTGCTCTGTTGTAATTTATTATTCATTCCGCGAGAGAGGCTAAAACAGAGCTTCCGAAAAGAACCTGCTCCACTCTCTGGAGTGAGGGCGGTGCTCTCAGCTGCGTGTCCTTGGCCAGCTTACCTGCTCAGCCCTGTTCTGTATTCCCTCCGAAGGGCTATTGTTAGTATCTGTTGTGAGGATAAATGAGATAGCGCAGGTAAAGACACTTGGCACAGTGCTTACTGATTGCTATCATTCCTTATAGTTATTACTCACACAATGAGCATTTATTGAACGCCTGCTGTGTTTATGGTCATGATCAGTTTATGGGAGAGACACACAAAGCGTAGGTCCCAGCACATCACCGCGTGTATACACTTGGATAATGCAACGTTCACTTGTTTCTTTTTTCATCAAATTAGCTAACAAAGGTATTGATTGCTTACTCTGTACCAGGCATGCAGATTCCCCTGCATGGTCGTGGTTTCGTGTCCACGCGTCTCACCATTATGAACTCTCTGAGAGCAGGGACAGTATCTTAGTGATCTTCGCATCCCTGCCGCTGAATGTGGCACGTGGCACTTCCTAGATGCACAGCGGAAATCGTGTGTGCGAGAGATAGGGCAAGCTGGCGTATCGTCTTATTTTTTTAATTATGGTAAGATACACAACATTGCCATGACTACCTTTTAAACTGTTAGTTCAGTGGTGTGAAGTTCATTCACAGCGTTGTGCAGCCGTCACCGTTACGCATTTCCAGAACTTTTTCATCATCCTAAACAGAAAGTCTGTACCCATTAAACTAAACGATCCCCTTCTCCCTCCCTCCAGCCTCCGGTCGTCATTATTCTACTTTCTGTCTCTGTGAATTTACCTCATATAAGTGGGATCGAACAACATTTGTGCTTTTGTATCTGGCTTATTTAACTTAGCATGATGTTTTCAGGGTTCGTCATGTTGTAGCATCTGTTAGAATTTCATTACTTTTTAAAAGTGAGTCATACTCCGTTGTGTTTTTACTTTCTGGCTGTTGTGAATAATGTGGCTGTGAGCACTGGTGTACAAGTATCTGCTTGAGACCCTGCTTGCAATTCTTTTGGGTACGTACACCTGGAAGTGGAATTGCTGGGTAATAATGGTGATTCCGTGTTTAACTTACGGAGGTATCACCAAACTGTTTTCCATGTTGGCCGCAGTATTTTACATTCCCACCAGCAATATATGAGGATTCCTATTTCTCCGAATCCTTGACAACATGTCTTTTTTTTTTTTAAATAACCATCCTAGTGGCAGGGAGTGGTATCTCATTGTGGATTTCATTTGCGTTTCCCTAATTACCAGTTGTGTCGAGTATCTCTTCGTGTGCTTCTTGGCTGCTTTATATCTTTGTATGAACATGTATTGATGTTCTCTGCCAGTTTTTAAGTTGTTGCCCTTTTTTAAACCCTCACCTGAGGATATGTTTATTGATTTTATTTGTTTACTGATTTTAAGAGAGGGGAAGGGACAGAGAGAGTGAGAAACTTCTCGCAGTTGTCTCTCATACGCGCTCTGACTGGGAATCAAACCTGCAACCTTGTGGTGAATGGTGCTCCAGCCAACTGAGCCCCCTGGCCAGGGCTAATTGTTGTCTTTTTGTTGTTGAATTGAATGTGCTATTGTTTTGAGGGAGTGTTTTTAAAGTTTGCTGAGAAAATACACGCTTTCTACTGGTCTGAGTTTTACGTGGCCCAGCCCTGGAGGTTACTGCTTGTCTTGCCCGTGGCTTCCTGACCGCAGTTACAGAAACAGGAAAGAAAGCGACGCGCAGTCTCTCTCCGGGCCAGCACTGGCGAGGCTGACCCCCCCATCGCACACTGTCTTCCTGTTCTAGGCCATGGGCATCAATGACCTGCTGTCCTTCGACTTCATGGACGCCCCGCCGATGGAGACCTTGATCACAGCCATGGAGCAGCTGTACACACTGGGGGCACTGGATGACGAGGGCCTGCTAACTCGCCTGGGCCGCAGGGTAGGGGGCACGCTTCTGGTGCTTTGGGGAAGCTTCCCTGGCCAGTTTTCCCACACTTTTTGTTTTGTGCAAAGTCAAGCTCTGAGGCTCTGGATAAGCTTTGAGTACAATTCTAGAAACCTGTTTTTAACCTGGATTTTCTGCTGTCACTTAAAACTTCTTCGTTACAGAAAAAGACATTTTATCCACAGTCAGTTTGACCTTGGCATATATTATTGAGTCTAGCCTTAATTTTTAAAAAATTGATTTGAGAGAGAGAAAGGGAGGGAGAGAGAAATAATCCGTTTGTTGTTCCACTTATTTATGCATTCATTGGTTGAGTCCTCTCCGTGACCTGACCAGCGATCAAACCGTCAACCTTGGCGTATTGGGTTGGCGCTCTAACCTACTGAGCTACCCGGCTAGGGCTAGTGTCATTCTATTTTTAAAAGACGTCTGCAAAATTACAGCCTACACAACAGTAGTTATGTTCTTGGTAACATATATATCTTTCCTTGGGATTTCTTTGGGAAATAAAGAAACAACATCTTCTGATAGAGATGGGCATCTCACATCATCGTACTTGGGTAAACTTCCTGTGGTGGGTCTATTGCCCACTCTGGCCAGTGTCTCACATTGGCAAGTCCAGATGGGTCTTCCAAGGAAGAAACTGTAGTTTCTTCTTCTCCCGCTAGATGGCAGAATTCCCCCTGGAACCAATGCTGTGCAAAATGCTGATCATGTCTGTGCATCTGGGCTGCAGTGAGGAAATGCTGACCATCGTGTCCATGCTGTCTGTACAGAACGTCTTCTACAGGCCCAAGGTGGGCGTTCGGACCCGTGTTCAGGCGGGGCTGTGGTTAAGCTGGGTGAAATCAGCCATTGCCCGGGTGTTCGACGAGGCCACGCAGGGCTCCTTGGAACTGCTGGGTGTTCACTGGTAGCTGCCGGGCGGAAAATGATCTCCCCCCTCCACTGTTTGACAGGATAAACAAGCCCTCGCCGATCAGAAGAAGGCCAAATTCCACCAGACGGAAGGAGACCACCTCACCCTGCTGGCCGTGTACAACTCCTGGAAGAACAACAAGTTCTCCAACCCGTGGTGCTACGAGAACTTCATCCAGGCCCGGTCTCTGCGCCGGGCCCAGGACATCCGCAAGCAGATGTTGGGCATAATGGACAGGTGACGTCTGGTGTCTCTCCCCCACCTTCCAGTTGCACTTCCTTGAATGTCGTGTCTCTTCATCTCTGTGTATACCCGAGGAGCTGTGGACTCCTGTGTAACACTTTTCCTCCAGCTTTTCCATCTTTGTGACACTCCTCCCCATGCAAGGGTGCAGCTGAGAATCACTTAAGAAAGTTCCTGAGAGGAAGATGATTTATTGCTGAAAAAAACCTTTGCTTACAAGCCTCTGCAACATTATTAGTCAAATCGAATTACGTCTCTGGGTCTCACCACATCCGTCCTGTCACTGGGCGTGGCCACCTGCAGTGCACCTGGGGCTGGCTGGGCCTGTTGGGCGCCGTCGCCCTGGCAGGTGGGGGCTCTGGAAACAGAGTCGCCTCACATCTCTGTCCTCCTTGATTTATTTTCCCGACAGACACAAGCTGGATGTGGTTTCCTGCGGCAAGTCCACAGTCCGAGTGCAGAAGGCCATCTGCAGTGGATTCTTCCGCAACGCTGCCAAGAAAGACCCGCAGGAGGGTTACCGGACCCTGATCGACCAGCAGGTGGTCTACATCCATCCTTCCAGTGCCCTCTTCAACCGACAGCCGGAATGGTAGGCGGGCGGGCCCCAGCCTGGGGGCCGTTCTGTAGAGGGGACCTGTAAATCCATCGGCACTCGGTGTTCGTGTCTTCACCCGCCCCCAGCACTTCCTGTTCTAACGGGGCTTATGTTTCTAGGGCAGCAGAAGCCTGAATTAGGCACAGTCAGGCCCTTTTGAAAGAAATAAAATCATAGACGTGAGAGCTAGGAAGGATCTTAGAGATCATTTAGTAAGGTTGTTTAAAAAATTATTTTTTTCAAGTAGCGTTTTAAAAAAGTTGTAATCGTACCTACCCTAATGTAAAACTGGTTTAAAACCGCTGGGCCACCACGGCAAAGGGGAGGGGAGGTAGAGCCCTCCTGGCTCGGCTCTCCCTGTCTCCTCGTGGCAGCCGCTCAGGCTCCTGGCTCGTCTTCAGGGCCCTGGAGTTCTGCCGAGCAGCCTGAGAAACCACCACCCCGTTTCACAGAGCAGGAAGCTGAGGTCCCGGGGAGAGGTGTGGTTGGCTCTGTGTCGTTTAACTAGCTGGAGCCAGAGCCAGGTCCAGAGCACATTATCCTGGCAGCTTTCTAGTGGTTAGAGGTGTGCAGCCTCCTCAGTACTCGAGTGTGGCTGTATGAAGAGAGACTGCAGTCTCTTGAGGGTCAGGCAGCTGCGAGCCCAGCTGTGTGGCCCACCAGGGACCAGGGTGACTGGAGTGGGCCCGTACCCGAGGCCTGAGCCTATCTCTGTCCCCCCCAGGGTGGTGTACCACGAGCTGGTGCTGACCACGAAGGAGTACATGCGCGAGGTCACCACCATCGACCCCCGGTGGCTTGTGGAGTTTGCTCCTGCCTTCTTCAAGGTCTCCGACCCGACTAAGTTAAGCAAGCAGAAGAAGCAGCAGCGTCTTGAGCCCTTGTACAATCGCTACGAGGAGCCCAACGCTTGGAGAATATCGCGGGCTTTCCGGCGGCGCTGACGGCCAGGACCTGTTTGCCTGTCCTGCAGCGGTGGCCCAGGGCTCACGCTCACCCTCGGCGAAATGCTGATCCTGAGGACACGGCTCTCCAGTGACCGCATATCTTAACTGAATGCTTTCCAAACTTGATTTGCATTTCTTCCCTCGTGGTAAAGTAGAGACAGGGATTTATGCCTGATTTGAGGAGAGCCGTCAGCCCCCACTACCCTAAGTCACTGGGGCCACCTGGGGCTCACAGCCAACACTTGGTACACGGCATCAGCTCCAAGGAAGGGGCAACTCTTAGAGCGCTGGGATGGGAAACGGGGGTTGCAAGCCTCTGACACCTGGACACACAGATGGACGCGGTGAGGACCCTGGTGCCCTGCTTGGTTCTGTGGAGGAAGGAGGCGAGAAGCTCATTGGAAGTTTCAGCCCCACATCTGCTCCTGTCCAACCCCTGTACTTTTGACAGACCTCCTGGAAATATTTATTTTCTTAAGGAAACAAAAATGACTTTCCTTGAAGGTTTTTTTTAGCCGAAAGGTTAGGAAACTGACCTGGGCTCAGGGTGGGGAGGTTCAGTATCTGTGGCGTTGGTGCGCGTGGTGGAGAGTCTGCCGGCACCAGAGTCCAGGGCCCCTCTGGGCTGAGAGCTGACGTGCAGCCCGGACCCCAGTCTTACCACGGCACCTGTGCTAGGCCGGTCCCGCCGCGGGTCGCCCCCAACCAGCCGCACCCACTGCACGGGCTCTCGGGTCTGCGTGGGCACCTGAGCGGTTACAGATGCCACAGATGCTGCGGGTCGACTGCCGCGGAAGGCTGCCCTGTCTCTCCCGCCCACCACACACCGCACTCATCGTGTGCAGTGTATCCTATTTCCTTTTGAAACTTGTGAGTAATGGCAAAGCTTTTGTTTTGTTTCCCCTGAACCCCTCGATGGGCTTTAACAAAGGGTTTTTGTGGTCAAAGCCTCCCCTCCCCCGCCCCAAACTGAAAACCAACAGCGCCTCTCGAAAGCCGGTTCGTGCTGCCCAGCATCCGTGCTGCCCAGCATCCGTGCTCCAGGTCTGCACCGAGTGGTTTGCTCCCAGCATTCCATTAGGGAACAACCACCTCCCAGTGCCCCTTTCACAGTGTCCGAGGGGGCTGTTGACTAGGAAGAACAGGCAGGTGCTGCCCGGCCAGGTCTTGGGTGAGCTGTCGGCGATGTGAGGCTGGTTTAAAGGTCCCGGGGAATCGAGCACATTGTATGTAAGTGGCCTGCACTGCCTCCCCCACCCCCATTCTAGAAAGTTCTGAAATGCTGTAAAAACTAGAACTACCGTAGCATTGCACGCCACACGCTAAGACCGTATGACGTTCTAGGAAATGGAGGAATGTAGGCTGTCATTGGGCAGCAGACAAATCACCCCGAAGTCAGTTCAGAGAAGCGGATGGAGAGGAGTACAGGCCAAGGAGTCTGCTGACTGAGGTCCCTGCCCCCTCGTCAGAGCGGAGTGTGCTCCTCGGGAAGCCCAGGCCCGTAATTAAGGGCAGGGGGAGTTTGCGTGCTGACAGTTCAGGCCTTCTGGGGAGAAGGCAGTGCAGGGCCGGCGGAGGAAACTGGAGTGGCAGCGGGGCTGGGCACCCGGCTCACCGATCTTAATTCCAGCCCAGGTCTCCCCGGTTCAGCAACAAACTCTGCTTTGCAGCCTACCTGTCCCTGCTGAGTGACCAGCACTGATGGCCTTGGCACCTCTGAGATCATAACCCCCAAAGAAGGAGTTCTGGGCTTTACACTCAGGCTGAGAAAGGGATGTTTAACAGGGCTGGTCATCTTTCTGGGTCTGTTGTGCAGGGAGAAGGGCCCTGGCTCTGTGGGTGTTCCTCGAGCATCTCCCCTGGGAGCTGGGGCTACTTCTCCGCTGCCGCAGCATGGTGGGGTCTGACCTGGCTGTCCATCAGGAGCCGGCAGGCGGCCACGTTGCCTAGCCTGCGCAGAAGGGGGCCTCCAGCCAGATTCGGAGGGCGGGCTCACCCGCTACTCCCACACAATGGGGCCCTTGTTTCTCCTTGAACCAGTATTACCCGAGGTTGAGTGACAGCCCAGGAGAGGATGTGGGTCTCACAGGGTCTCACACGGGGAGCTGGAATCTTCTTGGCCATTAAAGTGTGTTCACTGCACCCCTGTGGGAGCCTAGCTCAGGAGTTTCCTGCCCCTGCACATGTGCTGAGTCCATGCTTGTTTGTGTGTGTGGGGGAGGGACTGTCCCCGTGGGGTGGTTAAGCTCTACTGCTGGGTCAGGCCTCTCGGTTCTGGGTTCACCGTCATCCACTCTGGAGTGCGGTTTGGTTTTGGCTGCCTCTCCTTCAGCCCAGAGAATTTCCTCGGCTGGCCGTTGTGTGTCTCCCCTGAGTGGTGCCCCTCCAAGCCTAAGGCTTCGAACAAAGAGTTGTAAGGAGCGGCTTGTTAATGAACGTTTGAGAGCAAAGGTCGCACGTCTCAGCCTGTGGAGACCTTTCCCGTGATGCTGTCTCTCATGGGCTGGTACTCAGGACCCGTTTCCGCTCAAATTTTACACCTTCTCACTGATAGCCTGGCTTTAATATGGAATTAAATCAGAGATATTTTTTAAAACTTGTATTTAAAATTTTTCTTTTCCTTGCTCTGAATTGTAAGTTGGTATGCCAATGCTTTGTTTAAAGGGGAAAAAATTAATGTTGCTTTTTACTTGTGGGTAGTGGTTGAGAGGCATCGCTTCCTGTGGAGGCTGTCGGGGCGCACATCAGCTTCCGTGGAAACGGGGCAGGCATTCACGAGGGGAGGGCCGCCCAGGCTTGGCGCGGCTGTGGCTCTGATTTCACTGGAGAGCGCCTGCTTCCGGGAAGCTGCTTGCACAGGGGCCGGGGTCCACAGCCACCCCTCGGTCATAATTGCTCAGTTACTCCCACCTCTAGATGTCACCACCTTTCCAGCCCTGCCTTTCCCACTCACCCACAGAAGACTCGGCCCCGGGTTCTAGTCTCTCCCAGACTCGGGCAAGGAGAATCTAAGTTTCCTGCTTCCCTTCTCCCCAAAGACCTAGTGTTTTCCTAGTGCCCAGAACCCAGGCCTTGTTCCAGCCCCTCCCTTCACCCTGTTGCCTGGGGGTGCCTTTCCCCTCCTGCAGATCCTCTGCAAATTTTCATCCTCAGCTCCAGCAGAAATAGCAGCCTGGAGCCACGGCAGGAGTGTTTGGGGGGTACACAGTTAGGGTGCATGTGAGTGGTGTGGCTCACGGGAGCAACTGTCGTCATGGAAACCACAGGCCAGACGCTGCCTGAAGAAGCCCCGGAGGCCTCCAAGCTCAGTGACCCACCCCAAGCCCTCACCCACCCTGGGGGGCGGCTGTCGGAACCATGCTGCAGGTGACCAAAAAGCACTGGGCTAGACTTCAAAGCACCTGGTGTGCATTATTCTGGGGTTTGCACATGGTGATCCTGGGACAGGGCAAGGGCATATTATCCCTGAGCGCATGACTTTCAGAGGGAAAGTCAGAGGCGAATTGTCTTCTCGCAAGAACCCATCTGTAACCTAAGTATCGGGGTCAGGCCCCAAACTCTGATCATCTGCCCCAAGGCCCAGCTCTTCCCAACCCCAGGTCTTAGTGGCAACAAAGAGCACACAGGAGAACAGGAGACGCAGGGGCCTTTATTAGGGGCTGGCAGATGCGGAGGAGGTGGAGGTGACACCCCCAGGCCTGGGCCTAGGAACAGGTAGAGCAAAGGGCCCTCAGCAGGCACCCAGCCCTCCTTGCCTCCACCAGCAACCCTGCCCCCATCCCAGGTCCTTCCTCCAGCCTCTCCCTGCTTCTGGGAACACACAGCACCAAGAACTGGCAAGCAAGCAGGACCCTCTGGGGCCACAGCTTGGAGTGGAGTACAGGATCCAGGCTTCTGCCTCCCTGCCGAGGGGGATCTGGGGGGTTCAATGCAACCCTCTCCACCAGGATAAAGTGAGGGCATTCCTTCTTTGTCCCCCAGAACAAACTCTTGTTCTCTGTGTTGGGGGAGAGGGAGTGGGGCTTGGGCCTTTAAGCTGGGCCTAGGAAAAGGCCAGAGGTGAGACCCCCAGGAGTTTCTGAGACTCCACCTTTGCCCTTGCGTTGTCTCCGCTTTTCCTTCCCACAGACTCGGGCGAGCAACTCAAGAGCCGGTGGGGATTCGCTCCAAAGACATCTGTGGACTTCAGAGTGAGGGTTCCCCCAACACCGAACTCATCTATATGTACACAGGGCAGCACCCAGTTGGCAAGGGGGCAGCTGCTAGGGGCTAGTAGGAGTAGCCACCCTTGGGGCCAAACGGCTGGGCAGGGCCAGCCAGCTCTGGGAGGTAGGCGGGGCTCTCGTCCAAGTGGGACAAAGGAACTGTGTCCTCCTCACTGACTGGCCTGTCAAACTCGGCCTTGAGAGCTGGACGCTGATTGTCCGGGAAGGCCAGAGAGAAGAGGGCCTCGGGCTCGCACACGAACTTGTACACGTAACGCTCGCCAGCCACCTGTGGGAAGAGAGGGGCTGGGTCAGTCTCCCTTGGCCCAGGTCAATGGAGGGCTGGGGAATGGGGCCAGGCAGATGTGTGGGGTACATTTCTCTCCCATACTGGTTCCTCTAAGCAGCCACCTCCCTTTCCTGTTCAGCTCTAATCTCAATCTCTCCATGCTTTGGGCTTCTCAGTTAAGATTTAGTACTCTTTTGGGACAGAAAAACCTTGGGATTGTCCACAATTTCTTGTCCCGTCTGACTGCTTCATTATCTGCTCCTACAAGCTCTCTGAGAATGCTCTTCTGTCCCCTGTCCTCATCACCTTTCCACCTGCCCCCACCCTCTTGCCCCTGAACCCTTAGCCCCTGACCTTCTGCATGATGCCTTTCTCATAATAGTATCGGAGCGATCGGCTCAGTTTGTCGTAATTCATGGCTGGCCGGTTCTTCTGAATACCCCAGAGCCTGGCGACCTGGGGGGAACAGGAGGGTTTTGGGATGGTGATGCTAGCTCAGCAGAGGAAAAATGGTGGGGGGCCAGGTCAGAAAGAACACTTGAGAATCTTAGTGCCAAATGCTGAGCTGGTCCTGCAAGGAGGCACCAGCCCATAGACCCAGGTTTGGTAAGAATTCAGGTTAGGTAGAGCGACGACGATGGTGAAGACACATTCCACTCGTCCCCAGGCTCTCTCATCTCCAGGCCCCAAAGCTGTTGGGAGGAGAGGTGGGGACATCCGAGAGGCCCACCTCCTCAGGCTCAATCAGTTTGAACTCCATCCCCCGGCCTGTCCAGGCAATGAAGTGAGCGTTTGTTGGGTCATCTAGCAGGGCCACCAGAAACTGCCACAGCTGCAAGGCACCCCGGCGCTGGTAGGGCGGTCCCTCTCGGAATGCTCCAACCCCTTCCTGCTTGATGTCTCCTGGGGACACAGGAAACGGGGTACGGGGTTTGCGCCTTCAGGTCCCTCAGGCAACCTTCCTCCCAGGGGTCTTTCCGGGCCCTTGCTCATGCAATTTCATGTGATTACCAGGTGACACAGTCAGAGGGCATGGAAAAGACCCCTCGACCCTCTCATGAACAGTCACTTCTCTGACCTTCAAATTTCTCAGGGACGACACAGACATCATCTGGGAATGGTCGCACAGGTTTCTCATAGCCGTAGCCTGGGGGAGGAAGTTGGGGGCCGCTCAGCTCTAGGGGTTCACTAATGAGACCCCAGAGTGTCTAGAGGGACTCCTAGCCAGGACACCCTCCCCCATGGCAGAACTCCCTCTCCCAGCTTGGAGGGCTTGGCAGGGAGGACAGGGCCGCCTTACCCACGGTCCCGTCGCCCGGGGAGGGCCCAGGAAAACCCTCTGGGTGAAGGTACATTGAGGTACACCCAGGGACATCTGGGGGTAGAGAAAGAAGGGTGGCGTTAGAGGCGGCTGGGGTGGAGATGGGGGCGGCAGGCCTACACACTTCCTGCCAGCCTGCTTTCTGGTCCTGTTCCCGGCTGCCTGCCTGCCTGCCTGCCTGCCTGCCACCGTCACCCCGAGTGGGTGTGAGGCTGGAACAGAGGGCCGGGAGGGCAGCAGCTGGGGCTGGGTAAAGCTGTTCCACAAGGCCCAGGATTCCAGGGAGCAGCTGTTTCCTGTGAGTTTAAGGGGAGGAGGGAGGGATAGAGATGAACCTCCGGGGAAAGGGTTCAGTGTCCGGGTCTAAGACTCCCTTGGAATGGGCTAATCTCCGGTCAGCAGGTCAGATTCCCTGCCCAGTATGTATGTGAGGGAGGGGTGGATGGAGGAAAGGAGGGGGAGGAGAGGGAAAGAGACTGCATGGATGTGTATCTGGGGGAGAGGCAGTGTGCACGGGCCTGGGTTTTTTCAGGTCTTACAGCAGAGCACATTCCACTCCATTTCATTCCATTCCATAGGATTGAAACCTCCCCAATCCACCTGGAGGCAGTTGCTAGTGTGAAGCCACCCGTTCAAGTTCCAGCCCCTTTGGCCCTACCCCCTCCACTCCCACCTATGAATGAGATGGTGAAACCTGACACCTCCGGGAGGAGGCGGGGAGGGTGGGCTCATTCATGCAACCATTTTGTGAATGGAATTCCTGACTCCATTCAGAGGAAGCTGAAGGGGGAGGGGCAGGAGTTCAAGGGCATGTAACATGATCTCCTCCGGTCTACATCCTTTGAAGGTCAGCAGCAAGAGCGTCTCCCTCCTCTTTCCTGCATCTCACTGCCAGGCATGGCTCAGGCTTATGCCCGGGGTTGAGAGGTGCACCCTTCTGGTTCTCACTCGGGTAGGTAACCTGGGGATTTGCGGTTCATTCCCCTGCCCCTAAAAGACTGGACATCCAAAAAAGGGAAATTCGAAAGCTCTGGCCAGCTCTGAGCCAACTCGAATAGCCGAATATATTTTTCTCATGCAAGTTTGCATAGAAGCTTAAATGTGGGGATGGTAACAATGTAACAAGCCAAGGTTTTCTGGACTCTTCCCGAGAACGCCCTCCCTCTGCACTCGGGGCTTCGAACTACAGCTATTTATGAATATGGCTGAGCGCACCCCACTCAGGTCAACACCAGGTGGGACTAGAATTTACAGCAGTCCCTACTTCCGGTATCCAGCTCTGGCCAGGAGGGCGGGTCATCCATCAACTTTTAGGCTCCAATGGGTTGCGGAAACCACATATTAACCTTGATTCCCAAGTGGGAACTATGAGCCTGGCTAGTTTCGAGTTCATGTTTCTCTTCATTCAAATCCCTTTGTATTTTTAAGCGTCTGTGGGGACAGAGGACAACCTACTCATCTTACTCATCTTTGTACCCTCCAACTCCACACATGCATGCTCTCGAACAGTACTTTGGCCTCCGTGGGTAATTAAACCCCCGAACACCTGCTAAATAGATGCAGAAAGAAATGCCTTAACTTTCCTAGTAAGTCACATACTGCTTGAGGGCAAGGACCTACATCCCACTGATCTGAATATAAGTTGACTGAAAAATGACCATTCTGTTGCAGCTATGAAGAAAAAGCGAATGGGTTAGATTTATGAACTAGTAACAGGATAGGAAAGTAAAAAAAAAATTTCGGAAAGACATTCTGGGGGTGATCACATGCCACCCCACCCAGCAACCTCACCCCGACCCCTCCCACCTGCAAGGTCTCTTACCCGAGTCGTAGGCGAAGTCCGGCTGCTCTTGTTTGATCACCACCCCCGCCCCTGGGTACCTGTGCCCATTGACCCCACCCTGGCCCATGGCCAGCTGTTCATACAGGGGGTCAAGGTATTCCTGCTTGAAGCTCTGCTGGGGGTAGGGTGGGCAGGGCTCTGACAGCTGGTGTTGGTAGGGGGCGGGGAGGGGCTCCCGGCCCCCGCCCTGAGAGGATGTGAAGGAGTGGCAAATATCCACGGGCTGCTGGAAGACGGAGCTGGATGAGGTTGGAAGGAGAAGGAGGAGAATATGAGATGGAGCCCTCCTCGCGCCTGCCACTCCCAGAGCTCGCAGAGTAGGCTCCAGTGAGTGGGTGGGGGGTGTCAATATCCCTTCCTCCCTACCTCCACCCACCACGCCAGGGCTCTTAGGGCAGGTGCGAACACTCTGGGATTGGGAGAAAACTGCCAAGATCTGGGCCCACATTCCGGGGGTTCTCCTTACCTATGCTCCCCGAGGTACCCATGGCCAGGGTGGGGCTGGGAGGTGCCAGAGGATCTCAGAAAAGTCCGCTGTTCTGCCCGGGGAAAGGGCTGCAGGGGCGACTGTCCGGGGGCACCAGGGGCGGGGGACTTGATGGCGATTTGTCTAGGAGGGTCATAGGCACTGGAGTTGAGGGGGAGACAGGGGTGAGGGGGGCAGAGAAGCCGGGCGAGCATCTTTGAACCCTTCGTCCATCCCCAGAGAAGTGAGGGCACAAAGATTATAGAAGAGGGAGGCTGCTGGGAAAGGAATGGCAGGGCCAGACTCGGAAAGGTGAGCCAGACTCGGCCCCAAATGAACTCTTCTTCCTCTTTCATAAAAGCTGAAACTGGGTGTAGTCGTGAGAACACCTCTCTCCAGCCCAGAGCCACTGGGTTGGGTGGGACAGTGGCTTCTTTAGTGGAGACAAACCCAGCCCTAGCCTTAATAACACACATCCCCTGAACCCCCCTGCTGCGGTTTTCATCCTAACCACTCGGAGGAAATCCTGAGCTGTACTGCTCCCTGACAGGAGCTCAGAAGTCCTTTCTGTTGTCTAACTTGCATCCCAACTGCTGCCTCTGCTTGGGAGTGCCTCCTTCCCTCCTCCGTCCTGCCCTTCATGGGGCGCGGGGGGCTCACCTGGAATAAAGGCACTGCTCGCCATGATGGTAGGGGAGTGGCGGCTTCCTGCTGCAGGACAGGGCCGGGTCTGTGCGGGGACTCTGGGGCTCCTTCTTGATCCTGGTGGTGGGGCTGTGAAAAGCTACTGCGGGGGGGGAGGGTTGGGGGGAGGGGGCAGAGCAGGGCCAGAGCGTGTCACAGCAGAGGCAGTAAGAGCTTCTAACACCTGCTCTCTGAGGACCAGCTGGGTGACGGGTACAGCCTCACCCCTCTCTGGGTTTCAGTTTTTAGAGATTCATAGTCAGACACTTTGTAAAAGTTTGGCTATTTACATTATGTCTAGTTTTATACATCAGGTGGGTGCCCAGGATTAACCAAAGAAACAGTCTAGAGTTAAACATGTAATGCAACTGCCAACCCCGCCCCCCAAAACACTTTTGTTGGGGTGAGCACCTGCAACTTAGGGCCTGTGGTTTTCCTGAGTGCCCTGGAAAATTCCAAGGGAAAGAAGTGTTTTCTTATTCGGGGCTGTAAAGAATCTTTCTCTTTCTGGTTAAGGCTGGATATCAGCCCACTTGCATGTCAGCTGACTGACGTTGTACACATGCTCCTAATTATCTGTGAAGAACATTGGCCTTTCCTGTGGCCCCCGCTGGGTCCAGAAACCCCGGCCACCAGGCAGAGCAGCACAGAGTTGGCTTTGAGTCGACAGGGTGACATTCCGTCTCCCTGCCATCGGGTCGAGTGCCTGTAATTAACTGTTCTGTCATCTGCTGTTTTCGATTATCTGCGCCCTGCTTCCTTCCATCGATGAAGGCGGTTGACAGCAAAGTATCTGACATTAAAGTAGGATTTTTCAACAGCGGCACTGTTGCCATTTGGGCCAGATACTTTTTGTTGCAGGGGATGCTATCCTGAGCGTTGTAGGGTGTTTAGCAGCATCCCCGGCCACTACCTACTGGTGCCGGTAGCACCTCCCTCCAGCTGTGGCAACCAAGCATTGCCACACCTTGGGGGGTGGCGTGGGCAAAACAGCCCCCAAATTGCATGAAGGTAACTTAGAATGGTAGAACTGGACTGAGCCCCTATTTGAGAAATGAGGAAACAGGATCAGAGAGATGAAGTGTATGCTCCAAGGTCACACAGCTAGAACGGAGAAAGCCCCGATTTGAACCAAGGTCTCCATCTCCCACTTGCTGCCTTGGTCTTTGTGTCCAAATCCAAGAATGGGGTACCCTGCCCTTTAGGGGGGAACCCACCCCTTTCTTTAGGAGAGAACAAGTTGATCTTTTGTCACTCTCTGTCCCTATGACTCATTTCCTGCCCTTCCCCACTACCCATCCTCTTTGCCCAGGGTCCGCTACTCACAGTTTTCTGAGTGGAAATCCGGAACAAACTGTTCATCACTGTCTGGTACCTGAGCTGTGGAGAGAGGTCAAAGGTGAGTCTGGGATGGGAAGCCCTGGATGGCAGCCCCTGGGAGATACAATTAGGCAGCCCTGCGGAGTAGCACCGGCCCAGGAAAGAAACCAGCCTTCCCTGGAATACAGGCAACTCCACACCGGGTCCTAGTGCCCTCTGTCTCTGGGCTCCGTTAAGACCCTGGAGGGGAGGCTGCAAATTCCCAGAACTTGTCTGAGCAGATTCCAGTCTTTTCCTAGAGGCTTTGTCTTTATTCCCTCCATTTTTCTGAAGTGAAGACAGCCCTGCCCCTCCGAGTTTACAAAGCTCTCAAAGCTGACAGCAGAGTCACATCTGGGATGGGCAGGCGTTACAAAGAGAGTGATTCTGTGGATTTTGAATCCCATGGGGAGATTCTGAATCTAGGCTACACCCGGGAATCTGCATTTTATACAACCTCCAGGGTGAAATCTAGAAATCTAGATCCTGGGAAAGGAGATGGAACGGAGGAAAAAAGAAGGTGGTGTGAGAGAGGTAAAAAAGAAAAAGGAAGGATGACAATGGGAGAGGAAGAGGCTGGGGACACCGGGAGGTCAGGTGCCTCATCCTTTGATGTGCAGCTGGAGGAGGGGAGGGTTCCCTGGGCAGGGAAGTCTGAGGAGCATTCCCAGGGTGCCAGCGTGGGCGGAGCTGGGTTTGGGGATTAGGCAGCAAAACTAAAATAGAACAGCAGCTCATCCACAGCCCCCAACCTGGATATCCGGATTGATTTCTGGTCCCGACACTGGCCTCGCCAACTCCTTCAGGTGGGTGCACAGCTGCGTGCCTCCCCTGACCCCAGAGTCTTTGTCCACTTTTGCCCCTCTCTCAAGAATACATTACAGCAGGAAAGGGGGGGTACCGAGAAAAGCTTTGATAGTCCAGGAAGAGAGTAGCTTGGAGTGAGGTGATCGAATCCAAGGAGACTGCTCTCAGACTGAACCATGGGCAAGCTGATGGATTAAATGACCAGAGCTGAGGATGGCCGGTAAGGGGGAGGGTCCGGGGAGACGGCTGGAGAACAGCCTCCCTTGTCCCAGCCTGCACGAGTCACACCGCGAGCTCTACTGCTTTGCTCCTGGGCGAAGGCACCACAGTTGCTTCCTTGCATTTCAGCCACAGTTTCTGCCCGGAACTCCCTACTTCCACTCTCGCATCCTGTACACAGTCCGCTGTTCTCCACAAAGCCGTCAGAGTGGTCTTTTTTACAACAGAAGTCAAATCACCACTCTCCCTTACTTAAAGCCTGGATCCCAAACTCCCCCCCCTTGGCCTGCAAGGCCCCGCAGGGCGGATGCTGCTTACCTCTCCATTCGCCTCTCCCAGCCCTTCACTCCCTAGAGCTCTGGTCTCCTTTCGGGTCCTCGAAGCTGATCAGCTTGATCCCTCTTCCCCAGATCTTTGCCTGCCTGTTTTTTCTGGCCACTGATGTCTCAGCTCATTTTGTCACCTCCTCAGAGACCTCCTCTTCCCACCAGACCAAAGTGGTCCCTCCCTCCCAGCGCTGTCTCACATCTGTTTCATTTTTTTCCCCAGCACGTACGGCTACAGGAACTTATTGACTTCTGTTTACACATTTATTGTCCATCTCCTCTACCAGAAAGTAAAGCTTGCTGAGGGCAGGGGCTTGATGGGTCTTGTTGGTTGATCTGATTGCCTGGTACCCCAGGCACAGGCTCTGACTCAGAACGGACCCTCAAAGCAGGATTTGTCCACTCTGTGGTTAAACATACCATGACCTCTGTCTTCAGGCTGGTGGGAGCCAGCAAGGTGGGCCTGGGAGCAAGAACTGAAGAGACCCTAAGAAGCCAGCTCTTCTTCACCCTCAGGGCTCCCCCTCCCACCAGCCCGTCCTCTCCTCTCCTCTCTCACAAGGGATACTTGGGCTGTGTCAGGAAAATTCCTCACCAACCTGCTTTCAGTATCAGAGGCACCAAGTAGATGTTATAGATCGTTCACTTCTTGACAGAGGGATTGGGAGGAAGGGGTTTAAGAATCAGGAGCCACCAGCAGTTAAAGAACTTAGGAGACGTGAGCAGGACACAGTTCTAAAGTGACCCAACGAATCAGTAGGACGTGAAACCCCTTGGCAAAAGCAAAACACACGGGCGCACATTTTTCGGGAGCACCACGAGGCACAAAGGCAGTCTTCCCCAACTGCGCCGATCAAGAATCTGGGGACACTGTTGGCACAGGGATTCCCAGCCCTGCCCCCCAATCTCATCGCACCAGTCTGGGGCGGGGCCCAGGTGCAGGTTTGGGAAAACACTCCCCAGGGGAGCAAGGCCCTCGTTCAACCATGCTGTGTCCTCTGGCTGGACCTCGGGGGTCTGGATGGGGGTAACAGGAGCAGGATGAACAACATTTCCCTCCCTGCTACTTGGGCAAGAAGGACCCCAAGGCAGGGGTGCAGACCCCGGGGAGGCTGAGCTCATGGGTCCCCTCTGGGGCTTCATTAACTGCTGCTTTCTGCTGAGGTAATGGGCTGGAGGCATCTGCTGGCGTCACAGGCCAGCTCCCAAGACTCTAGAGAGCCCTAGGGGTCATCTTGCCTTTGCTCCCACCTCAGGCCTGAAGGTCTGACGAGAAGCCCCTCTCCTCAGTCCACACCCCCCGAGAGGTGGTGCCATCCTCTTCCCGGGGCCCAGAGAAATTAGTGGAGGCAAAAACAGCTGGGGTGTGAACCCCAGTCCCTGGTGAGCCCTTCCCTAGACCACTGGCTTCTCCCAACCGGACAGGAGAGGGCCTTGGGCGCTCAGAAACTGTTAGCAAAGATAGAAATAGGAACAGTGATACTGCCTCCCGTTCCTGGAGAGCAGGGGAATTTCTAATGCCCATGTTTGGTCTTGAGTGAACGCTGTGCTCTCTATTTGCTGATTTGGCTGGGTTCTGGCTGCCAAGGCCGTGTGGCAGAGTCTTCCCCCAACTCCATCCTGGCACTAGGGTCGAGTTGATCTGCCTGAGGACATGGCAGGTGATGAAGGATAGGAAACGTGCCAAGCCAGCGTAATGCCCAAAGAGAGAGAAAATTTTAGGGAACATCCCTCTAACGAGGAGGGGAGGGGCCGCAGAAGAGGAGGGGCTTGGGACCTCCCAAGCAGGGCTCCCGAATGGGAAGGTTAAACCAGCCAAGCAGCTAAGCCCAGCCCAGGTTAGCCACCCACCGCATAGGCCCCATCACCCTCTCCCTCTCCCAGGGTCCAATCGCAGGGGGAAGGTACCCCTTAAGGAGTCCTAGTGGAGAGGCAGGGAGCCATGCTCCAGAGCTCCTGCTCCAGCTTCAGCTCTCGCCCTTACCCCGCCCCAACCCTGGCAGTCTCTGTACTGGAAGGAACCAGTTCTCTATCTATGGAGGGGACAAGAGCCTTCTAGAAGGGAAGGAGACAGAAATATGCAGAAGGAGGTATTGTAGCTAAGAAAGACTAGGGGAAGGGATCAACCTCACGTCTCCCCACGACATGCTGAGGCACTGGCGTGCATACACGTGGATTCACACACACCCTAATTCCTTTCACTTCACAGCAGCACATGAGTGAAACCCCCCCATGCACACCCTTCAGGCATAGGGGCTCCTTCGGACATACAAAGACAAAGGGGGAAACCAAAGGGCAAGGAGACTGTAGACCTCGGAGGACTGGGAAGCGGAGGGGAGTGGAGACCCATCCCTTTGAGAATGTCATGAAAGGTAAGGATCGTTCTCTTTCTAAATAACCCACATTCCTGTGTGTGGGGAGCACCCTGACAATGTTACAGTGTCAGAGGGCTCAAGGACCCCTGTGACTATTCACAGGGCTTCTGCAGAGCTTCTGGGACTCCACGGACCCCAGCCTCACACAAAGGACATACATGGCCCAAAGTCCACATTCCTTTCCACCAAATAGACCAAAGTCATTGTCCCCAAGGGCTCGCCACGAGCCAGGAAAGGGTTGCTGGACCAGAAGCAGCACACCTTCTACTGTAACCGGGCACAGCCTGGGTTCAGCCTGCCCCCACCTGCGTTTTCCTACAGCAGCCCGATCCTTTCTCCAGCAGCTCAGCAGACCCCCCGGCGCCCGAAACCAGATGTACCCTCCCAGACTCAACTCATCCCCCTCACTCTGTCCAGAAAACGCCCAACCCCAAAGATCTCTGAACCGTCTGCCCCCACAGAGCCCCACTCACACTCACCCCCAGTGACGCCTGGACACCAGACTCTGAACCCACAATCACACTGGCTGGATCCAACCTGGGCATCCCCCTGAATTTTCCACAATCCTTCCACCCCCTCACACACACTCTCCAAGGATCTGCTTCTTATCTGCACATTGGGGCTTTGGGGGAAAAAATCAAACTGAGGGAAGGCGGTTGGACTCCAGCCCCCATTCCTACTGACGCGCCCCATTACTGGCAAGTTTCCAATGAAGCTAGACCCTCCCTGCCACCCCAGAAGTCCCCCTGGGCTGTAGAGGTCACTGACCTGGTGGGAAGAGGCAGGAGAGGAGGCTGGGGTGGTGCTGGGATGGTGCAGGGGGACAGGGCCCCGGCAGCTGCATCTGTCTCCGCAGAGAGAGTGAGAAGGAGCGAGCGGCCTCAGCATCCCCCCCTCAGGCCTGGCCATCCATCGCCAGCTGGGAACCTGAGCTGCTCCCTCAGAAGGAAGGAGAGGGAACCAAGGAGATCCCAGCACCCACCCCCGCTCCGTCTTGCGATCCCCACCCCCACCTCCCCACCCACTGGATTTAAATGTACAGATGCTCCCAGGGCAGCAGCATGAAACACACACTTGCTGTCACACTGACACATGCAGATAGACACACGTACAGTCTCTGGACCCCCACTGCCAAGGGGCGGGGCTTCCAAGGTTGAGAGGCGATGAGAACATTTTTCTCCCGTTCCCATTCCAAACCCAGGCACAAATGGACCAGCTGCTGCCAAAATGCCAACCTCTGCGCCTACCCCCAAATCACAGCTCCGGGAGCTGCCCATTGTGGGGAGCGCAGGGACCCTCAGCTGACAGACAAGGAGCCTGGCGGCCAGACAGAAATCAGGCGTTGGGAAAGGAAGTCTTTGAGAGACCGTGGAAACTGACACCTCTGTGTTCAGCTCCAGCCCAGCTCTGGAACCTCGGAAGCTCGGGGAGGAGGATGGGCAGACTGGGCATAGCTCTGCTTTTAATCTGGAGCCGGGCACCTAAGACTTGCAGAATCGGGGAGACGTGCACAATACCCTCGGCACCCCCAGATCCCTCCAGCACCTGAGTAGCCAGTGAATCCTGAATTCCACAATATGACTCAAGCACTTGCTCTATGCTCAACAGTCATTCTGTTAACATAGATTTTGGGGGATATCACAGTGGTCAAGACAGATCTAGTCTCATTCCAAGGCTCTTACTAGGGGTCTTCTACTTCTACCCCAAGCTTTTGTAGAGGGTTCCAGTGGAGCTGGGTTGCAGCTTCAAAAACATCACCAGGGATACCCGGCTGGAGGGCTGCGGAGACTCTAAGAAAGAGAACCCCTTCGAAAAGTCTTTCCTACTGTGGTTTCTTGGTTTTCAGAGTGTTAAAGGGACCCTAAAATGGGGGTGTTAACCCTTTCCTCTCAGAGACTATCTAAACATCATTAGCTTTCTACCTGCAGCCCAGCCAGCGACACCCTCAGGCCCCACCAAAACACACCAATGACTCCAACCAGGAGACCCCCAGAACACCCTTCCCCACTGAGCCAAGGCCCAGCTCCTGACCCCACCTCAGCCAGCTTTCAGCTACAGCTGACCCCCTGGGAAACAAGCAGGGGAATCTGCCTGGGGTGGAGGAACACAGGAGGAAAGGAGGAAGGGGGATCGGTTGCCATCAGAATTACAATCAAGGCTATTGGGGGGAAGGGGGTGCTCTAAGCCATCTGACAAAGTGCTGCAAAAAAGAATTATTTAAACTTTTGTTGTTCTTTGGCTCAGACAGAAAATTGTTTGGCACTAGTAGCCGGGAAGAACAGAAACCAAGGGTTTAGGTAAAAATCAATGTTTTGGCAACTCTCGAAGATAGGTAACAAATTAATTGCTCTTTCTCCTCATCCTCTTTTTCCTCACTCCCCTTCCCCCCCAACACACACCTCTGCCGGGTGGCTGCTGCCAAACAAATTTTGCAAATGAAAATTTCAACCAGGAAAACGGGCCTGGGGCCAAGTTCCATTCAAACAAGCAAATACCCCACACAATGGTCTGATTCATCCCCAGGCCTAGTTACACAAGCCTGGCTCAGGGTAGAGAAAATAAATATCTATATAAGTGTCCACATTGGGCTCTGGGGAGAACAGAAAGGCTGAGGACTTGGGGAGGGGGCATTGGAGAGCTTCTTGAGGCCAGGGAGAGAGGAAGCCGGCTAGGCAGAATACCGGGGTGGAGAGCACCCCCCAACCACAGTAATAGAAAAGGTCACGAAACTACTCACCTTCAGCGAGCCACGTCTCCTGAAAGTGACTTAGATCCTGGAAGAGATCTGAGGGGTGAATAATGGAATTGGAGGTGAGGCGGAGGTGATGGTGAGAGAGAGGGAGCCCTAGTGAGCCCCGTGAGCCCCCTCGGGGTAGCAGGGGCCGAGAATGATCCGAGTCCCTTGGAGGGTGAGTCTTTTTGTCAAAAGGGTGGGGGCTCCAAGATCGGTCCTCTGGGCGTCTATGGTGGGGAGGGTCACGGTTTGTCTCTCTGGCTCTTTACCTTCGGAGTCGGGGGGCGGCAGGGAGCCGGGGTCCATGAGCTTCCCCTGCGGGACCATCAGCGCTTCGCGCAAGCTCCCATTTCCGGGTGATTTCTGCGGGAAAGGGGAAGAATGCCCCAGAGTCACTCTTAGGCCGGCTGGCCAAGGGGGTGGGACTGGGTTCCCGGGGTGACTCGGGGGCCGGGCAACCCTGGACCCCTCTAGGATCGCGGGGAAGGGGCTGTGGGGCGGAGTGCAGGGCAGGGGCGGGCGTGGAGGCAGGCGCGGCGCTCACGCTGCAGAAGGTGTAGGGCACTTGCTGGTCCAAGTATCCGCCTTTCATCCTCCGCTCCATCCGGCCGCTCCCTCCGGCCGTAAGTCCCGGGCCCCGCGCGGGGGCAGAGACCTGGGGGCGGGGGAGGGGGGGCTGCGTTCGCACACCGTCCTAGGGAGGCAGCGGGGTGGGGGTGGGTAAGGGCGACGGGGAGGGAACCGTCCCCAGGCTCTGGGTCCGATGGCAAAACTTCTCCGACTCACTCAGGTGATGCGGGGGGGTTTCCGCTTGCTGAGCTGAGCGCCGCCACCACCCCCCTCCAGCCAAAGGAGGTCCCACCTGCTCCTGGAAGTCGGGGTCGCTGTTTCTGCTGCTTTCTGCAGCCCTGCTTTGCCCAGGCTCGGTTACATAAGACGTGTGTGTGTGTGTGTGTGTGTGTGTGTGTGTGTGTGTGCGCGCGCGCGCGCTGGAGCGCGGAGGAGCAGGCGAAGCGCGCATCATTCGCTCGCCCACAACTCCCGCGCCCCCTCCAACTCTGTATGCCAGCGCCTCCCACCACCCATCCTGGAATCTGCAGAGGTGGCGGTGAGAGAGTGTGGGCTGTGTTGGCGGCGAGGCGGGGAATCAGGGACACTCTCCCTCCCTCCCCCTCCCGCAGCCTCACCTGAGGCCGCAGTTTCTGTGCGGGAGCTGCGGGCGGGTCCCGAGCGTGCCCCGGGGCCTCAGCGAGGGCCGCGGGGCTAGGCGGGAGCGAGGCGGCCCCGGCCCCCGGTCCCCCGCGCACCAGCTTGTTTTCCGGGCGTCGCGGACAGTTGTGAGCCCGGAGGGGCCGCTGATTGGTGCATTTCCTTTGCCTCGGCTCCGGCTCTCTCTCCCCTGACCCCCCCACCCTGTTCCCTTTGTTTCATTGACTTTTGTGAATGAAACCCCAGGGCCGGGCACGCCCGCCAATCCAGAGACTCGCTTGGCCAAGCCGGGGGGCGGAGTTTCCCAGCATCGAGGACCAATCAGAACGCAGGGACTGCTTCCCGGCTTCATTCACTGCTTGGGCTCTCATTCATAAAAAAATAAACTCGTGGCCTAAGTTCATTCAGAAAGAGCTGAGAGAAAAGGAGGGAAGCCGAGGACTGGACAGCTTCTCTGCGGGGCTCGGCGGTGGCCTTGGGCCTGAGGCCCAGAGAGCCCCTCCGGATGGCGTCTGCACGCGCCTCTGTGCTTCTGCTTGTACGTGGGAATGTAAACGTGTCTGTGTGTGCGCCCTGGGCGGAGGCGAGCGGACTTGTGTGCCCAGAGGAACAATAATAACTAGCATTTATGAAGCGCTCCTCTTCCACGTGCTCGTTTCATTCCCATAACCTGGCGAAGTGGCTGTATTGTCTGCATTTTACATAGATTGAAAATGAACACTCAGAGGGAGGCGGCGACTTGGCTGAGGTCACTCAGTCAGCTTCTGGGGTTTACAGTTCGCCATCGCCCGCGTTCTCCTGTGCGGCCCTTTGAGGCCACAATTAAATGAATTAAAGCTATGTGACAACAACTAATACACAGTAGGCACTCGATATACGTAAGCTGGCATGGAAGCCAGGCTTTTTTTCCTCAAGGGTCTGTGCTGTGCAGAGCAGTTCTGTGACCCACTTTCTATTGATTGCAGCAGAGGCCCCAGCTTGGACCTCTGAAAGGACAGTTCCCTTCAGCCACCTTTCCTCTTATCCTGAGAGCAAACATAGGATCTTAAGGAGCAAAAGCCCCAAGGGATCTGATGATCTGAGAGTGGGACTGGTTTCAGTACTAGCCAAAGAGCTGCTCATAGTCTCTGTCACCTCATTTATTCACTTTATTTTAATAAACATTTAGTGCGCCAGACACAGTGCTGGGTGCCAGGCAAGCAGCTGTGACCAAGACAAGCACTTGGGAGTCGGGCTGCTTAGGCTGCAGCCCTGGGGACACATAGGACATGAAGTCCCCCAGGCCTATTTTCTGAGACAATTCTCTGGGTCTACAGTCTATGCACTTCTTTGAGGAGAGCCTGATTTTGCTTCCTGCCTGTTTGGAGAAGGAAATGACACATGTGAGCTTTCTTCAGCTGGTCAGTGTCCGAGCAGGGACTAGAACACCAAACTTCTAGCATCTGTTTAGGGCTCATTCCACAAGATCATGTTGGGAAAATGAAATTCAATTTCCTTCTTTTTGCTGCTGAAATATTCTTTAAGGCTCATGTCAACTGCCTTTCTTCTCCAGGAAGCCTTCCAGATAGCCTGAATCAGTCCCTTAAGGACCCGCAACATTCTTGCCTATATCTCTGGTGAATATCTTTAATTCACCAGATCTCTGGCAGAGTATCTTTTATTCTGCCTCAGGATATAGTCACCCCTAGGTAAGAAGAGTTCTCCAGGGCCTGGAGATTTCATTTGCCTCTGTAATCCTTCCCCTAGCCTCCTTCTTGCTTATGAGGGTCCCATGAAATACCTGTTTGGTGAATAAGTACAATAAAGACAAAACTAATGGAGCTTAGCAGGAACCCTGCCCACGGGAGGAGAGACAAGCCCAAGCAGATCCCAGCTTTGGGCTGAATGGAACCGTTCAGGGAGGAGCTTGTGTCTCTGGGCCAAGAGAAGTGGGGGAGGAGGGCAGAGGGTTCTTCCGGAAGACAGCTTTGATATCAGCTTCACGACAATGAAGGAAATTCTGGGGGGTCCCAGAGCAGGCACTCCAGTTGGGGGCTCCTTAGGGGTTCCCAGCTGGTTCTGAGTTCTTACCTTTTATGGAGAGCTCCTGGCTCCATGGAGAGTAACTGCTCCACCCCACGCCCCATTTAGGGACCTCCTCCTCCGGCTCAGCATGCAGCTGGGTGAGGGAAGGTACCACTGCTGCCGTCACCTGGCCTCCCCTCAGCAACATCCAGACTCAGAGCAGTGAGGTCCGCAGGGGGAATACCCAGTGTCTTCCAGGGCTCCCGGCCGTTGGGAAAGGAAGGAACAGAGAGGCTGGAGCCTTCTGTTGGGAGTCACGTCACGATAACCACCATTCGCTTGCCTTGCGCTGCTGCAAGGACTGGACCCACGTTCGCTCCTGTGGCCTGCGCAGCAGTCCTGTGAGATATTGCCCCCAGTTTACAAACGAGGAAACTGAGGCCTTAACAACACTCCTCAATCCCGAGGGTCCGCTCCACAAACTGAGGACGCCTCACACAGACGCACAGGTGCATTTTGGGGAAACATGGGGCAAGCCAGACGGGGCACAAGCCTGAGCCAGAGAGTACACACGGACACGCCGGGATTCAGGATGCTCACGGTGCCCCCAGGACACACACAACACGCTGCCTGACACCCCATCACACCCGTGGTGGGGGCTGGATCGGTGAATGTCTCCTTCCCTCCGGTATATTGGAGCTGGACTCTAACCAGCTTCCCAGGAGTCTAAATTATAAAATGTAAGTGTGGGTTTTAGAAATGCAGATGTTCACCCCAAGGCAGCCTAGGGCTTAGCTCTGGGATGTGAAGGAAGGGGAAGCTCTTTGAGGCACCTGGCTCAGACGAAGAAGCCTTAGAGAAGCAGGCTGTCTCCGGGGGCCTTTGGATAAGGTAGCGGCAGGGGGCTGGGTGACCTGTGCAGCCTGACTGTAAGGGAGGACAGAAATGTCTTCGAAGGCCTGGCTTCCTCAATGTCTGGAAGAGCTAAGAGTCCCAAGGCTTAAGGGATGGGGCTCAGAGGGCAATGGAGGGACAGGTTGGTAAGGTCAGGTGGATGAGACAGCAGAGCTAAGTAGCGCCCCCTAACCCTTTCGTGTCTGCCAGGCTGGACATCTCACCACCGGAGTGAGCCGGAGAGCAGGGTCAGGGGGTGGGGGAACACGGGGTCTTCCCACTGGCCGGTAAGTGAGGACCGTCAAGAAGAAAAGGGGCCGTTCTTGAACTTCTTTTTGACCTGGTCTCGCAGCCCCACTTTCACATTGCTTCCGCCAAAGGGCCAGGTTCTGAACCCAGGGACAGTGGGTGTGCAGCTTCCTGAAACAACAGCCCGCATCCATCAGTGTGTGCGTTTGTGCATTTGCTGAGATGAGGGTCCGTCAGGGGTCATCCCAGAGCAGGACTGTGAAGAACCGCTGCGCTATGTCTTTTGTCACAGATGGCTTCGCAAGATCACAGATTTTGTCAACATTACTGCCTTGAAAATAGTCGGAAAGGCACCACTTTTGGAGAATGTGCTTGGGAGGAGGGTGGAGCAACAGTCTCCCTTGTTCCTCTCCACCTTCCACTTAGCCTGAGATCTCTCTTGAGACTCCACAGAAAAGGGGTCCCTCCCTCTAGGCAGCTGGCCAAGGAGCATGTCGGGCTAGAAAGGGAAGGTACAGGGAAAGCTGGTGCCCTGCTCGGCTCCAGAGGGCACCCTGGCAGAGAGCTGTCTCAGGAGAAAAGATTCAGCCTTGGGTGGAGACTGGGCCTCTCTTTCCCTAGTGTTGTGGGGTGGGATGTCCTCAAGAACCAGGAGGAGACGATTGATGGAGCATCAATCCTGCTGCAGATGGAGCCAGCAGCCAGGATTTCGAGGTCGGGGTTGTGGTTCCCTCCTCGGGGGTGACAGCTGTGATATTCTCAGGTGCAGAGCAATGGACACAATGACACCAATTGGCCAAGCCAATCCCTGGGCAGATTTTCCGATTCCTCCCCGGAAGCCAGCTTTGAGGGGGCCGTATAGGAACTTGTCAGAAACCCAATGAGGAGTGCTGAAATATTTTTAAACAAGGCTGAGTAAACGTGTCCTCCTTGCTTCTGGAGGAAGGATTGTTCCAGGAGGAAAGATTGAACCTGATGCTGGGAATAGAGTCCGAGGCCAAAGAGAGACCAAGGGTGCCCGAGGAAAGTAATTTTTATTTTTCGAGGGTGCTGGTGACTTCAGCTTTTCATATTTGCTGCCTCCAGGACCCACCCCAAATGCAAAGCCATCCTCGTCCTGTTCTGTCTCCCCCCTGCGCGTTCAGATTTCAACCTTCTGCTTTCAGACGGAGCACCCCAGCCCAAGGACAGGGCCTCTCTGAAAGCTGAAGGATAGAAGCTTCTATTTTCCTTTTGGAAAGTTTTTCCTTTCTTTTGAAGAGTGACACACGGACAAGTGTCAGCGGACTGAAGGATGACAACGGAATCAGCGCCAGTTGGGCCGAGTCCAGGATGCTCCGTTTTTTAATTAAGTGCGGACTTGAATTATGAGGACCGCAGCTCCCCCTGGGAGGGGCTCTGCCAAGGGAAGGCGATTTCTTTCTTTAAAGATTAAACGCCCGTTTATTCCACTTAATCTCCCTCAGTTCTCTGAGAGTGTCTATATTTGCTTTTGTCATCACGAATAATGGGCGATCCAGTGGATGGCCCAGCTCGCTAGGGCGGCTGCAGGGAACCCCAAGCTGGCAGAAGCCTGGGGACCTGACTCATCCTGGACTCTTTTTTCAGGAAATGGTGGTGGGGGTGGGAATTCCTGTTTTTTTTTTCTTCTGAGTTTGCTCCCCCACCCCCGCAAAACAGAAACTCTTTCCCCCTTTTGTCCCTGTCTGTCCCCTCCCCACAACCAACCTCCAACTGTCCCTGAGGCTCTAGGGCTTTCCCTGGGGAGCTGCTGCTGTGGATTTATTTCTCCTGTTGATTCTCATCTATCTTGCTGGCGACCCCAGCCCAGATTTATCTGGTGATTTACAGCCACCGGTGTTAATTTATGGTCTGGGGCCATGGAGCCCGGAGCCCAGGAAATGATGCTTCTCCTGGGGGAAGGTGCTGCTGTCTTTCCACTCCGTGGAGACCAAGCACCTGGGTGGAGACGAGCGTGGCAGAAAGGAAGGACTTTGCCGAGGGGACACAGTTCCTGACCAGAGGAGGACCAGGCATTGTGGATCCCTGCTGTGGTTTCCAAATTACGGTGTTTGCACGCACGCTTTACACTTGGTTGTTTTCCTTTGTTTCTGCAGATAATGTTATCTTATTATACTATCCCAGTATTCCTCCAAGTAGATATTTTCAGTCACATTTATAGTCCAGCACTCTAAAGTTCAGAGAGCAATTTGCCTTGTAGAGACCGAACTACCTTCAAATTCCCTTTTCCAAGGCTCCACTCAGCTCCCCGGCAGCCACTTCTGAGAGCCAAGTACAGACAAAATCACATGTTCTTACCAGCCTGGTCCCCAGTCCTCTGGTATCCTGACCCCACCTGACCCTCCTCTCCCTGACATTTCCTTTTTATGTTCTTTTTTCCCCCCGCTGTCTACAAGTCCCACTTTCCTGTTAAGCAATACCAGTTAGGGTCTTGTTAATTGTGTGTCTTCTTAGGGGGTGGTTCGGCATTTTCTTAAATTGCACATCAGACATGAATGTCTCCCACAAAGGGAACACTGAAGGGGGTGGTGGTGGTGGTGGAGCATTTTGCTCCCTAGAAATTGAGAATGTAAAGTATATTTAATTAAAATGATAAATCTGATTTTCAGTTTTGTTTTTACTACTGCTGGAACTAATCTATTTTATGCACGTTTGCAGAAGGCTGCAGCCATCAACTCGGAGAATATTAGAGCTGTGAGGCACCTGGAGATCTTTCTGGGCCAAACCCTTCATTTCATAGACAAAGGAACCGAGTGTCAGACTGGGGAAGGGACCCCGGAAGTTCCAGTGATGTGTGAGGGCCTGGTTCTTCCCTGCTTAAACTCACTGGTGTATCTCAAGGGCAGGGATACCTCGGCTCCTCTCTCTTTCAATGTCTCCCCCTTCCCCCCAACGCCGGGGCAAACCCATATTGGGACGGGCTTGGCCTCTGGGGCTCCTTCCACCACCTCCCCATTTGGTCCCCAGTTACTTTTCTACCCAGTTCTCTCCCTCTGATCCTGTGTGGCTTCCCAGGCTGGATTCTTACTCTGTGCGGATCTCACTTGGGGAGATTTCACACTGTATTTGGTTCCGTATTTTTTTCCGCCTTGCTGCAAGGTGGAAGCCAGGCCTTTGCCTTTTTTTCCCCGGCTATGTCCGCATAACAGAAGGTATGGAATTCACATTTTATGTTGCTTTTGCTGGAAACACAGTTGTAAATGTTGGGAAACGTTTCTTGATTTGAGAAAGGTGAACAGCTCGAGCAGCGCCGACAGCCGCATGGTATAAAATTCAGAAGCTGTTGCATGATCTCTGGTTTTATTTTAACTTCCTAGAAGCAGCCAAGATATTCAAAGCCGTGTGCATGGCTGGTGCCACAGACCATATATATTTATACCACAATTACAGATCTCACACGCGTACATCAGCCCCTTCTCCTTTGCTTACACAAATGGTGTGGAACCGTGAGCTCTGTGGCTTGAGCAGATCGAGCGCCAAAGGAACTGCATCAGCTGCGCAAAGAGAGGAAGAGCCTCGCTTCACCGGAGAACACGTCGGTCAAGAAGCAGTTTATGCAGCCGCACGGGACCTTCTGGAAGTTGTTCTGGATATGTTAGGATGGCTGTCTTCACTCTCTCACCTCCCGTACAATGAAAAATCAAGATGATATAAACCATTGAACAAATGAGAAGGCATCCAAGCAGGATTTTCATCCTGATGACCGTTGCCAAAGTGTGTTTTGTAAAAATTGGTGCCTCTACTTAGGTGGAGCCTGACTGGGGTTACCTGGCGTGGGTTTTGAGAGACAGGCCCAGGCCCAGATCCTGCATCTGTCTCTGAGTAACTCTGTGACCTGGATAAGCCTCTGTTTCCTCATCTGTGCAATGGGGAGAATAGGATCTCCCTCCGTTCCTGCTTTCGGTTACCTTGTAGGAGTGAGGGGACTAGAGATACTGTGTTGTCAGTGCTGAGTTACCAGGAACACCCTCCTTTAAATCTCTCTCTGTGCATGAGTGTGCACACACACGCAGGTCTCTGTGGCCGGCCCCTTCCCCTTGCACATCCTCACTTCACTGCCTCCCCCACTTTTGGCTTCTCCTACCCCAGTGTGTGGGGCTGATGTTTGGATGCGGCATCAGGTCTTGTGGGCAGTGCCGGGCTAGCTTCGGGATCAAAGGCACCCAAGGCAGGAGGGGCTGAGTCCCAGCGACCTGAGAACTCCTCTCAGGGAGACCGGGCAGGCATGGATGCCAGGTGAGGAGAAAGCAGGTTCCCTGTGGGGGCGGGGAGCTCTTTTCGGCCAGTGCTGACTATCCCACTGGCCTTCTTCTGCGTGTTGCTATCTTGGGGAAGCCTCCACAACTGCTCAGCCATGCTTCTGGTGCGCCGGCTTAGAGGCCGTGGCCTCTGTCGTGTACTGGGTGTTGGTGGCCAGGCCCGTTAGGATTCTATGGGAGGTGGCTTCGAGGCTCCCAGGGTCTCGTCTGTAGTAACTGTTGGATGTCTAAGCTTCTAGGCACAAGGGGGGTCTAGTTAAAAGGCAGGAGGAGGCTATCGAGAGTGGGGGGGATTGTGGATCCTGTGTTAGTGTGTATACACAGGTCACAATAGTCATTGCTTCTCATTTCCAAGAAGTTAGGAGGCTCAGCAATTTTTTCAGAATGAGGAATCCCCTCTGAAAGACTCTAAGGTTGTGCCCAAGATAGCTGGCACATTCTGTGGGTGACATCTTTCTGGGGCCTGGGGAGCTGCACAAAGAGAGGAAGACCGCCATCTCCGTGATCTGCTTTTCATCGGAAATCTTCTTTGTCTGCTTCGGTCCTGACCCCAGCTTCAGTTCAGTCTCAGCGAGCGTTTTCCAAAACATACGTGGTGCGAAAACTTGTTCTTGGGGCCCAGAGGCTCAGCAATGAGTCAGGCTCCTACCCCTACCCGTGGAACCTGTCTTCCAGCCATGGGATTGTGGGGGTGGGGTGGGGAGAAGCTACACGTC